>JAMPIV010015415.1:0-532500 GCA_024509875.1 Oreohelix idahoensis | reverse complement strand
GACGGTAGAATCAAACTCACCATTTTTTTTCAGTATTCCAACCCCTCTCCTCCCACTCTCACTCTGTAGTATAAAGGAGGGAGGCGGAGTGTTAGAGAAGTGAATAATACTCACCATTTCTCAATACCACTTTATGTAGACCTGCATATTGCCATTTACAAAAGAGGTAGGGGAAATAATACTCACTGTATTTCCATTTCTCCTCTCGCGCACTCACTCTGTCAATTCTTAATAATAAAAGGGAGGTAGAGAAGGTGTTAAAGAAAGTGAATAATACTATTTCTCAATCCTTTCCCCCTGCCCCCTGTGCGGATATTTTACCCCCCCCCCACACCACACACAACTTTACACCATGCCTCGAATTTTTCTCTGTAACCCATCTTCTTCCCGAAAGCAGTTTGTCTCGCACGTGTCATATCTCTACTACATTACATCCGTTATCTAAACATGAAGTGTGGTATTAATTCGATCAAGACTTATCTCCTCATGTCGAGTCGACCGTCGAAATGCCCTTTAACACAGATAACCAAAATTTTAGTTTTCGTGTGGCAATTTGTGGTCGGAGTTTTCGAGTTGTTTAATTCTGCACCACAGTTGTCTTGAACACAACTAGAAATTAAATTTTCTAATTTTTTAGCGTTCACTCCGTTCGTAGCAGATTCCCACCAATTGCAATATTTTCATGGCGCATTTTCGGAAAATTACGGAAAAGTCTTGAAACTAAACACCACACTCCGTGAAAGAACGCGCATTTCTTCCCATCACTTCATGGCATGGGTGTTTCATTAATATTCGCGCCTGTGTTTTTTTTTAAACATTGTTTGTGTGTTGTTGTGTGCAGTTATCTTTATTTAACGAATTTTCTGGAATGATCCCCATTTATATTAAGCATATTGGGTAAGTATGAATAAGTATCTCCATCTTATATTTATACATTTTGCCAGAGAAGCGCATTGCTCATCATAGATGAAGCTCCTTTGCATTCGTGCCACTCTTCATGTGCCATTGATTTACTTTGAAGAAAAATAGAAATGACTGAAATACCGCAGGAGAATTACTGTCACCATCAGGACTAGCAGCAGAAAGAGCACAACGTTATTATTTTTTGTCTTATTTGCCTGGTTACTAGCTCGTAAAAAAAATAAAGTAACAGAAAACGAGTCGCAGATAGTTGAGAGCACCCTTAGTGTCCCCATTTGTTGTTGTTTTTTTTTTTACAATCAATTTCTTTTAGCACTTCCGACTACTCCACTTAAAAGATAGTTGCTCATGCACAGTCCCTCCTAGCGCTCAGATGAGGCCCAGGCAATCCACCTTGTGAGGCCCTATCACAATTGCTACAGTGGATGGTTAAAGTCGAGGCAAGGCTCCTCCCTTTCCGTGAGATAAGGAAGGCCAGTTGATCCTGCAGGTCCCCACTCTCGTTGGGCCTGGTCGTGTCTCTCTTCAGGCAGATGCTTTCCTTGCCTACTATAGTATTTGCATACCGTTAGTGTTTCCGCGTAGCCCATGTGGGATTACATATTGGTGCCACCTTTTCAGTTGGTCACTGTACATTTATCAAAGATATGATCATATTATGATGCGATAGGCTTTAAAGTTATTTATGGTCCCGCCTGAGTATAATGGATGGCAATAATACGTGAGAACTAAAGGTGTAAAAAATAGATTTTCACGAGTGGATGGTTTAAAAAGAAGATCTGTCTCTGCACTGAGTAGTTTCTCTAGTCCAGCCTATCTATGCGACTATAATTTAGTATAAGACAATCTTGCACCTCCCTATATCTCGAAATATAAGTTTACCTAAACACTCACACACAGCTATGTGACAACAAGACACACAAACGTGAAAAACTATGGTTAATTGGGTATGGAATATAAGTATTTAAACCAATAAAACGGTATTGAATCAGTTTTACAAATAACGGTTCACAAGAAACAAGGTAATTGGGTATGGGTCTGACCAACACACACAGTTTAGTTCTTTTGTTGTTTATTATCATTTAAACTTTACAACATCGAATATCTAAAAGAGATCCAATAAATCAGAATTACATATACAGAAAAATAACAGAATACCTGTGCCCTCCCCTCCTTGAGAAGAAAAGAACCCAACAAGTTAATAACCCCAAAAGTTAAAGGTTAGCACTAGGTTACAGTATAGACAGTAAAGAATAGAACAAAGTTCCTACTAAACGTTATCCAATAAATTAAACAATATTTAAACAGAATTTTAGATAATACAATTTTTCCTGTAACAAAGAAAATATTTCTCTCTCTCTCTCTCTCTCTCTCTCTCTCTCTCTCTCTCTCTCTGTCGTACGTGGCCACACAATCATGCTTCTTACCCTATTCTTGGTGAACTAAATCTCTTGGGCATTTAATCCATGCATATATATATATATATATATATATATATATATATATATATATATATATATATATATATATATATATATATATATATATATATATATATATATATATATATATATATATTTGTTCCAGTGTTTTGATCTACCAAATTCGGCCCCTGTCCCTCCTTTCAATAATTAAATTTTATAATGGGAACGCATAATTTGGTGGTTGATTCCTGGATAAACAAATGTCACCTCGAATAGTTAATGCAGAAACTTCCTGAGATCTGGTGTTCACAGTAAACAGTAGGAAAACATCTGATTGCTAAAAACTGTTAATTATTGTTAAATGAAGATGGTGGTAAATCCTATCGGCTGTCTCTGTGGTGAGTGCCGATTTTGAAACAGCGTAACTTGCTGGATAAATCCGATGGAAAACGACTGTCAAAAGTCGGATGAAAATGTTAATTTTGTTAAGCCTCAGTGGGCTAATAAAATTGAATGAATATCTGGGTATTTGCAAATCCAGTTAACTTTTACTATTTAAAATGTTAATGTGTCTATTTTGGCAGGTCCTGTTCACAACTGAACTTGGAGACGCGTAAACCAAGAAGAGGACAACATTAATCAATCATTAGATGAAGAACATGGGCCAAAATATACCACAATAGACCAAAATAGACCCAAATAGACCGCTGGTCGCCGTTTGATCAGGTCTGTGAAAAATAAAGAAACATTATGAAAAAATGCTACTAATATATATCTACATATAGCACACGGTGTCTCTAGCTTATTCCTATCCAGTCAGTTTTCGCTAGCGCGGCATCTCAAGGTCACGTGAAGGTATGGGCCCTCCCCGCTCCTTCTGCACGCGCTAACAATCAGCTACAATGTCAGGTATTATTTAATTATACATACGCGCGCTTTAACAAATATCGCCTGTCGCTAAGTAGCTATTAGAGGGTCGGCGTCGGTGGGTCGTCGTATGGTATTTAAACAACAATCACTTACTAAAATTACTTAAAATGCAATATAACGTGAATTCTATAGTCCACTATCCGTCACCTAGCATTTTAATTCAGTCAGCTAAACCGTATCTTTCTGTGTGATAAAGCGGGTGGTAAAATTATCATTAACTGCACAACTGGTACACAAATAACTACGCGTTATTTTCCACTGGTTCTAACACCTAGAAAATCACAGTGAATTTAAGATGATAAAACTTAGCACATTAAATCATGTAAATGCTAATTTCTATTACCACAAATCAGAAATGAAAATCCCCACGAAACTATGAACACATCTATTCACAATGTTTCTAGATAACGTGTTTAGACTCTTGTAATAAGTTGGGATGATATAAATATTTATAGGGGACTTAGTGTACTGACTGAGATCAGCTGTGAAGGTATCTGTATCTAATAGGTGTAGTGTGTTACAGATAACCTTACTTTGCTACCACATTTAGACCTCAGCCAGACTTATTCTGGGCTATTGTGATGACTACGTTGAATGTCTAGGGTTATGATAATGAAGAAGTGTAAGTCACAACAACAACAGACAGATAAATACTTTAATTAAAATCCACACCTTACAACACTGTGACAAGCACATATATATAACACTCTATAAGACTATCTTAAAAGAGTCAAGAGTTAACTTTTAAAAATATGTATTAATTCCTTTCAATATTAGATATCCTGATTCAACTACAGAGTGAATCAGGAATCACAATCAAATGTAATCTCAAGTTGTATGTACACAATTTATACATAGGATCTTTGTACTGACATATATTATTATTACAATATGAGTGTAAGTTGTGATGTAGTATTAGGAGATAATACTGGCTTTTTAAATTAGGTTGTTGTTTGTCATCATGACTTCATGTGTTTGATACTGGTGGAAATAATATTGGAAAGGTTCACAGTTTCTTTTATTTGAAACAAATAACTGTCCCTCTTGATTTAATGTAAAGTCAATTTTAGAGGGGGTATACAAGATTGAGCTGCTCTGGCCAACGAAATCTTAACTTCTGTGTGGGCGGCAGGAAAACTGTCTCCTCTGCTCGCTTGCTTCACAGTTATCTTGAGAAACAACACTGGTCGATATCTTGAACAAGGAGTATGCTACCAGCCTCTGGATTCAGCAAAACTCAGACCAGGTGCTACTCTATTACTTCAGTACCACGGTCCCTGAAATAAGAAGGTTGTACCTCCTACTTCAGAACTAATTTATAATCTATTTCCACACTGAAGCACAATACATAACAAACACAGAGTTCAGCGCGGTAGGCCAACTTCTAGCTTCTCATGTACAATATACACCAGTATTCCTCTCCCTAATGGTTACAACGCCTCTGCAATTCCAGCATTAATTCCTTCTATACAATAAGATAGGTGTCATAGTACCATTTGGCAATCCCATATAGGCCTAGGCAGTTAAACTTCTCTCCAACAAGTTTTTTTACATGGTGGAGCAATATCTAGGCTTTGCCTCATGTTTGCTACTGAACTACACACAGACAGACATAATTTATCAATTCATATTCAATTTTCATCTAAAAGAGATCAAATATGTCTAGCTTACCACAATTCATGGAAATATTAAACAAGTACGTTGACTGGCGATGAGTTATGGCACAATTCCGATCTGCCTCTGTCCCAGGCTTTTATTAGAAATATATGAGCTGGTTCTCAACGCACTTGCTTCTTAGTAAGTTTATTTTCAAAACGTGGCCCTGAACTGACGCTCCCAATTGACTATATCAAATGGTCTAGCCAATGAGACCATGTTTACAAAAGCCTTTGAAAAAAAATGTACCCTTCCTCCCGTTTCCATTAACAACCAAAAATAGTATTTGCAGTCGACTAATCATGTTCCACCTTACATATTATTATAGCCAATCAAATCGGATTTAACGTGGTGGCCTCATTTCCCCTAAAACAGTGTCCAAACACGCCATTATGAGCAAATATGATCCTGTGTTGTCAGACAACACCACTATAATATTTTGGCTATAATTTGTTAATTATTAGACTATTTGCTTAACACCTAACATATTCTTTGTCAGCAAGTCCTAAAGCACCCAAATATATAAGTTTAATGGAGCCAAGTGGCTTCGTTACAAATATGTATTAGTCTAGGATAGTCGTGTAATTGTTTTTTTTATTTACTGTCTTAGAACTGCCACCTGTTCTGCCTTTTCGACTGTTCTGTCAGTATAAAGTCAGGATTTCAAACGTAAAACAGTATTGTGTCATGTTTCCTAATAAGCATTAAACATGTTTTTTTTTTTTTTTTTTGTTTTTTTTTTTTTTTTTTTGTTTTTTTTTTTTTTTTTTTTTTTTTTTTTTACGTACGCCCGCTAATACTCGAGGCGAAATCTCAGGTTATTATTTATGTCTAACCTGACATTGATTTTACGTGAGTATCCCTTTTTCTTGTACAGAGACAGGTGTCCCTCGCCATTCAGGCAAATACTCTCCGATTTCGGAGGTACCCATTACAGCTGGGTCGGCTCAGGAGCCGCCAATCCCTGGTCGACGACACTTCTTCAAATGTCCTCGCCAGGTCTCAAGTTAATCCAGTACAAATCCCGGTCGACGAAAAATCCTCAAATGCCGTCACCCGGGTTTGATCCTGGATCACCCGGTCGCCAGAGCGGTGTGGTAACCACTACGCTAGCGCGGCTCCCAAACATGTTTTCAAAACCTAACCGTGTATTGGTAGTGTTTTTTGTCAGTGTTTATTTGAAAAAAAATCAAGCCTGCCTGCCTTTCGCGTGGGGTGGCATCGCGAGACGACGCGGTAGCATTGCATGCGTTCCTCCGTACATCTCTCTCTCTCTCTCTCTCTCTCTCTTAAGCCCGTCTGTCTTTTAGTTGTGTAGTGTATATAATGACATTAATGTAATATTACATTTAGGTCATTAAGCAGTTTGCGTATCTCAAGGTTTTCTAAGAAACACAGTACCAGTTTTATTTTTTTGAAACGCGTGTAGTTGATGCAGTAGGCTTTACTAGCAAACGTGAAAGCGTTACAATATGCAGACGAAGTAGAAAAAGGGGATCTCGGGTTCAGTCATTATGGCGTTCTACAACGCAGGTGTACGCCATTGTGACAGCACTGGTCCTTTACCATTCTTCTTTCCTTTATTGAATTACTTCGTTAGGCTTTACATTTACTTTCTAATTTAGATATGTGGATTAGAATGTTTCACGACAACTCTCCAAAAAATTCTGAGCGACAACTGATAACTGATTTGAGGAGCCACAGTTTATATACATCATGTTATTATGATCTCTAGGGGTGTTAATTTTCACACTCTTTTGCATAGCAGAAATCAGGGAACTACGCTTCCCCCAGATAAAAGGTTTCCACGGTCGTTCTGTTCGGCGTTGCTAACCAACAACAGAGGCTTAAACCGTGTAACGGGCTTCCTTCCGAGGTTTTCCCCGCTTCTCGAGATCAAAGTGTTATCTCTCCTTGTATGTACGAACATCAAAGGATTCTTGGGAATTTGTTTTAGCCCGTGCGACTACTTCAAAAAGATGTCCGTTGTTTCCACGTGCATCTGTCTGATATAATGATGATTGACAGATCAGCTTGCGTGCGAAACTCGGGTAAATAACACCATGTTCGTTCCCTGTTTAGACTGGCAGGACGCAGAAGTTGGTAATATGTCTGTTTGTTTACGTCTCAAGGAAAAGAGGCGTGGATTAAAAGTGAGTAATGCAGTCTGTCAGATGCTTGACTTTGCTAACGAATCATAGAACACCACTAGGTCACGAAAGGCTGTCGGATACTGTAGGCTATATTTCCATTATACGTCACAATGAGCATATAATCTTATTAGTCCATTTTTCCTCTTCTTCGCTATATAACTTTCCAATGAACATAGACATTCAACATACGTATGCCAAGTCGTCGTGTCCCGTGCAATCTGCTCAAGGTCTTGAGGTTTTTGCCATGCATGCAATCATTGTCTACATTGCACATGCCAAACACATTGGCATTGTCTTCTTTCTTCTTCATTTTCAACTCTAAAATGAACATTGGTAAAGGATCCCGTTACACGCCCATTGAGGCGTATTGAAAATATGGTGTTAGGCCCATATTTTCTTGATCATCGGCAAACTAGGGGTGATGTGATCAGCATTACGCCGGATGCCTTAACCTTTCCAGAATTGCTCTGGTACCCAATTCACGAGGCTGGGTCTACCCCGGAGCCGTTTATGGTCTAAAAATTCGCACGTCAATTGGGAACCATGGACTACCGAGCTAGGAAGCCAGTGTACTAACCACTTCGCTACCGCGGCTTAAAATGAACGTAGGACTTGAACATAGGCCTTGAACATACTTATAAACATAGGCCTTGAACATAGGCCTTGAACATACTTATGAACATAGGTCTTGAACATAGGTCTTGAACATAGGCCTTGAACATAGGCCTTGAACATACTTATGAACATATGTCTTGAACATAGGTCTTGAACATAGGTCTTGAACATAGGCCTTGAACATACTTATGCCGTGTCTTCCTGTCCCGTGCCATCAGCTCAAGGTCTTTTCATATCGTTTTCCTCCCTTTCATGTCTGTCTCCAGTATTCTTCTCCATGTGATCTTTGGTCTTTCCCTATCTTTCTTACCCTTGAGATTCCATGACTGTCTTGTAATGCTATCAGCAGGTTTTCTCACTGTGTGTCTTATCTTTCTCTAGCGTCTTCTTCTCGTCTCTTGTTTCACTGGCGCTTGCTTGGTTCTTGTCATCAGTTCCACATTGTCATACCACTTAAATCATTCTATTCTACGCAAGCATCCATTTATTCAAGTCGGTGGCTTTTTGGTTGTTCTTTTTTTATTTTATTTTTTTATTTTATTTTATTTTCATTTTTGTTCTAGCCGTACTATAAGGACTGTCGAGGAGGCAAAGCGTTTTATCAGAATCAGATACAGAAACAAATGGAATGTAGAACATCCAGGTCACACACAGAATGATGCTTACTACCAGCTCAACAGAAGAGAACAAGTGGTAATCTTCAGACTCCGCACTGGCCACAACAGATTGAGATACCCTCTATTCAACAAGCTAAAGATAGGAACTACCGATCAGTGTAACTGTGGCACTGATAAAATGACTGCTGAACATCTGCTTCAAAATTGCCCCTTATATGCGGTACAGAGAAAGCGCATATGGCCGACGCCAGTTCCTTTCGTGGAAAAGCTTTACAGGGATTCAAATAGCCT
Organism: Oreohelix idahoensis; assembly: GCA_024509875.1. Classification (NCBI taxonomy): domain Eukaryota; kingdom Metazoa; phylum Mollusca; class Gastropoda; order Stylommatophora; family Oreohelicidae; genus Oreohelix; species Oreohelix idahoensis. The sequence continues at coordinate 523,893 of JAMPIV010015415.1, read as the reverse complement.
CAAACTGACTGCTGCTTTCAAGTGGACGCCTGAGAGTGTACGAAGAAGAAGAAGGACTGTCGTGACATTTGAACTGAAAACTCTGATTTGTGTGTGTGTGTGTGTGTTTAAGGTGATTTATTTTGATCTCCATGTGGTTCCCTATACAATGAAAGCTCCTCTAGCCTTTGTATTCTTGTTGTGATATAGTTGTCTCCAACTGTGTCTATATTGCTGCCTAGGTACGTGTATGATTCTATATCGTGTAATGGCGTTTCTTCCAATACAATCCACCTATCGTTTCCTGCATTTATTCTCATTAGCTTTGTTTCCTCCCTGTGTATTTTCAGACTCACTTTTTGTGATCTCTTATCAAGTATTTTAATCTTGTCTTGCATCTGATTACAGTTATGGGGCAGACGTACCAGGTCGTCGGCAAAATCTAGATCGTCAAGCTGCTTGTCAGAGTTGACTAGATTCCATTTATGTTGATTGAGGTCGATGTTTTCATAACTAAACCTATAGCCAGTAGCCCGCGTGTTACAGTGGCCCGAAAGGGGAGCTAAGAATAGTAACCACACATGTCGCATCACACTTCAGCTTCCAATGGAGCATAGACGTTCAACAAAAACCTTCCAATCCCTATTATCCATTTGTGTCCGCTCAAGACCGTTCCATATTATCCCTATCCCATGTGCCGACTTGTAAGAGGCGCCAACATTTGTTTGTTTTTATTTAATTAACTCTTAAAGGACGTAGGGGTTTGCTCATGTTTTACGCAAATAATTTTCTGTCACTTCTGAGTTTTCAAATAGTGTTACAGTTTAGGGGTCCGTTCTTTGTAAGTTTTTGAAAAGTATGATCATGTGATTATATGGTTGTAAAGAAAATTGGATAAGGATTCTGAATATTGTCACTTTATAAATGTATCTGGTCTTTTGTAACAATAAAGTAGGCAGAGACGAGGAAGAAAACATTAACAAACAAATAAATATCAGACTTACCCAATGAAGACAGCGAATCCATCAGTTGTGTAATGCAAGATACAAATCATTCTAAACCACATTAATTTTCTAAATAAACCATATATGACTCATGTTTATACTCAAGTTACATTACACTTGGCATCTAGAAAATGAAATACAGCTTCTTTCACAAATTTACAAAAAATAAAAAAAAATAAAAAAACGCAGTATCCTGAACTTTTCTCACAAATAACACTATTTACATAAGCAAACTTTCAGTGTGATATGAGATGGGCAAGGATCTACAGGGTGTTTATAAAGTAGCTGTACAGTGAATTTGAAAAATATTTTAGACATTACGTCACGAATGATGCAAATTTACGTCATAATATTCTGTGTTCCAATGCTGTGTTCCACAATCCCGTGTGCAGCATTACACAACAAGCCCCAATTGAAAACCACATTTCTGGTGACGTAGTCTCGCCCGGGCGTAAATTTCACTGCACAGCGACTTTATAAACACCCTGTATATTTAAAAAAGCGGGCTTTAATATTTATTGTGAAATACCCAGTGTAGCAGAATGTCAAGAAAGGTCGCGCGTTGTCATCATTAGATATAAGTCGGTGAAGTACTGCAGATTCTTTAGTGTTAAAAAAAGAATCAAAGAAAAACATGTCAACGTAGCCATGTGAATATTTAGCATGAACGTTGCGCACGTTAGATTGTTTGTTAGCTTAGATGAGTACCGTAGCGAAACAAAAAAAAAAGCTCAGATGAAGCCATGGGACCACTGACATTATTCTTATTCACCACACTCCCCCCCATTCAGCTACGTAGGAACATAGGACTCCAACAAACGTGTGCCAAGTCTCCCTGTCACGTATTATCAGCTCAAGATTCTCCCATGTCTACTTTATGCCTTTTATTTCCGTCTCCAATTTTATTCTCCATATGTTCCTTGGTTTCTTATTACCTCTCTTACCATGGGATTACAGGGAAATGGTTTCCTCAATGTGTGTCCAGTCCATCTCCATCGTCTTCTTCTCATCTCTGTTTCCACTGGGACTTGTCTGGTTCTTGTCATCAAAACCACATTAGTGATCATGTCATATCACTTAAATCCTTCTAGGCAAGCACTCATTCATGACAATTAAATAAAAAAAAAACCTGACAATATTAACTGCTGAATATTTTCCCAGCCCTGTGATCCAGGGGTCTTTGAGGAGACAAAGAAAGAAAAGCGTCAACGCCCCTTCAGGAAATGCCGGTTGAGTGGTTAATTAAAGGTTGTGCAGGGGGCATTATGTAAAACTAATTGCTACAGAAATTAAAAGAGCACCTAAGTGCGTTAGCTGACTACACTGGCTCCATAGAGGGCATAAAGGGAATTAATCATGATCATCGATGCATCTAGACATTTGTTTTGATTATGACTTTAGTTTGTTAATTCGTTATTGTGATTACTGACACATTTTCTTACTCAATTACTTTACTAATTTATTCACTTACTTGCATTTTTTCATTAATGTTATGATCTAGCTACTTATTCATCCTTCTGGTTATACATTTATTCATAACATATTAACTAATACAATCTTCCATGCAATCTGAAGGTTATTCATTCATCAGTTAATTTATGCCTATTTTCATTCATTCTTTCGTAATTCATTTATTAATATACTGCTGCTGTTTTTAAATGTTCAATGAAGAATAAGTATACTTTTTTTTTAAAATATTTCTTTGTTCAACTAATCTGTCAGCCCGAATTCTTTCACTTTCTTCATTCAATAACTATTTAGTCATTCGTTTACTTTTTCGACTTTTTATACTTTTCAGACGTGGCCTTTCACCATTAATGGTCGAAGCTTTGGCAGCAGTCACAACAAATCACTCACGGATAACAACGACAATGTTGTTACCCGGAACAGCGGCGACAGCAACAGCAGCATAGACAGCGATTCTCCTCTTCACGGCAGGTCGACGGTAAAAAGTCACATGATTGCATTCCACTGACGTCATGAAATAATTAATGAAATTACCGAGAGCAACACAATATGTTTACTTGAGAAATTCTTAGTTTACTTAGTCGTTCCCCTTCTACCGTGAGGTGTAGAGGTTCTTGAGAAATTCAATAACTTTAAATGTGGAAGCATTTATTTGAGTGATAAATACGCTAGAAATAGAACAAGTGATAATTAATAAACGCGGGAATACTCTACAGTAAGGATATTTTTGTAAACAAAAAATTTACTTGTGGCAATTTGTGATTTCTGGGGGCAAAAATTAACAATTTTGTCATTTCTCTTTTAAAAAAGTTAAAGCGTTTTTTATATGACTGCTCAACGTAGGAACGCTGGCATTTTTTTTAAAGCAGGAGCAGTCTATTTATAATGATTTAAGCCCCTCTCAGAAAGATTGTGAACGTTACAGATTCAGAGAATGACTGTGCAAGTTTCAGCTTCAGAGAATGACTGCGAAAGTTTCAAATACAGCCACAGACTCGGCACTGGCCACAACAGATTGAGATACCATCTATTCAACAAGCTAAAGATAGGAACTAACGATCAGTGTAACTGTGGCACTGATAAAATGACTACTGAACATCTGCTTCAAAGTTGCCCAAAATATGCGGAACAGAGAAAGCGCATATGGCTGACACGAGTACCATTTGTGGAAAAGCTCTGCGGGGATTCAAATAGCCTCACACAGACCACTGCTTCCTTTGAAAACATTCAAGTGGACGTCTGAGAGTGTACGAAGAGGAAGAAGATACAGCGATTGCCACTTGTGGTTTCGACAAAATACAACGCAAACTCAGTGTGACAAGAGACAGGCAACGGTCCTCATTTCGTAAACAAACAATATTTTGCTGTGAAAATACTCAATGAACGAGCGAACGAACGAACGAACGTTATTTTTAAAGAGTTAAGAATTGGGCACGCAGGCCCGTCTAATATTTTGCCGTTTCTCTCTCTCTCTCTCTCTCTCTCTCTCTCTCTCTCTCTCTCTCTCTCTCTCTCTCTCATCTTACATACTGTGTCCTTTTATTCCACTTGTTACTTTAAGAAATTAATTTAAAGGCATGCAACATTGTAAAGGTAATATAACAGCGTACATTTACATTATTCAATCATAATCAAAGTGAGACTTATTCAGGCACCGTAATTCTTTCATGAAGAATACAAGCACATGTTTAAACTATACTAAGACACATACAGCACTTGTCTTAGAATAGAACAAGAGATGGGATTTTAGTAAAATCAGAGCTCTAAGTAAGGTTTTTGTTGTATCAGACTGAATAAAGGTTCTCTTTAGACTTTTAGATTATAGAGTGACATCCCCTTGTAATCTTTGCCTTGTGCATGTATCGCAGGTGAGTATCGACATTACAAGGGGATGTTCCTCTATAATATTAAAGTATAGAGAGAACCTTTACCCCAGACTGCATGTAGCATGTTAGCCCCAACTTTAAAAGTGTGTATGTTTTTATTAAGTTTTTTACCCGCCTTGTGCCTTCGTTCTGAGGAACTTTACATTATAAGTCATAGATTCAACAACTTCTTTTTTACTCTCTATCGAGACAAGGACATGTTTACTTACTCATCATAGACCAGTGACTTACAGCAGTGTAGATATAAGCGCGTTTGCACTGTGAGGAGCCGGTTATTTAAGTGAAACGCTTTTAGTCATTGCAATGTAGACAACGATCTGTCAGCAGAACGGTGACAAGCTGGTGTGAGCAAGAATCCAATACCATAATTCCCGCCGTAAGTGCGTCTGTCGGTCACATCATTCACACCGTCATTTGCGCACTTTTCTATTTTCGAGAGAGTACATTAACTTTCAACCACAGCTAAGGGGTGCAACTGTGGTTGAAAGTTAGACAATAATTGTATTGTTTCCCTTGTATGTGCTCTCCCGAAAATAGAAAAGTGCGCAAATGACGGTGTGCATGAACAGTTTGATTATGGAAAGAAGCCAACAACACAATTAATAAACAGTACATGAACTGGAGACAGGAAGGTGTGGAGATGCAGATTAAATCAACAGACAATCAAGATACTCTTCTGTCCAGTTTCATTCGGGAAAGGGATTTAACTCATCATTTTCTTAAAAATAACCTTAAAATGTAAGTTTTTGATTGTTTCTTCAAGACAAAAATTTTAATTTAAAGTATTCAGACTTATTATTATGGATCAAAATGATAAGATGGCTGCAATTAAAAGCCTGTCAATTTTGACGGGTTGTTGCTAGTGTAATATATTTGCACACTTTAAGCAGAAAAGAAAAAAAAATGCATTTTCGTCTAGAAAATGTGTTGAGATGTTCCTTGTTCATTCATAGTGCAGCTTTGAACGTCATTTATTGGTCAGCATTCACGAACGCAAAGGCTCGTGGCATATAGACGTGAAAGACGTGTTAACGTAATATTTTTCTCATGTAACAAGTTATTGTATGCTGTCTTGTCAAGACAATAATTTTTTGTTTGTTTTGTTTATGTCAATAAAATCGAGCAATCTCATCACATCCGCTGCCATCTCCACATCAAAGGCTGGTTGCAATGGATCTCCAACGTCTTCTCTTTCTTCTCTTGATGGTGATAAACTCGTTCCTGTCCATCTCTTGATGTTATCTTCCCACTTACTTATATCGCTGTCTGTCTCTTGCACGTTTGCCTTCAACTCTGCCTTCTATTATGTTACTCTGTAAGGTGTTATGTCTTACTCTGTAAGGTGTTATGTCTTACTCTGTAAGGTGTTATGTCTTTTTTAAAGGCCAAAATATCTTAGCTGTCTAATTTTGATCTTCTTCATTAATTCTCATTTCATTTCTACCTTTTCTAGAACCTCTTTATTTCCTTCTCTGTCCATAAGACGTGCCCCTATTTTCTATGTATCCACATCTCAAAGTCCTCAATTCTTTCCTCTAATTGCTTGCTCATTGTCCATGTTTCTACACCATACAATAATGACGTTTACATATAATACTTGATTATTTTCATTTTGAATTTGTGAGTTAGTAATTTAGATGTTAGTATATGTCTCGAGGAAGATGAGGGGACCTGCGGTAAGACGTGGATAACAATGGATGGGTATGAAAACAAAAATCGAAAAAAGGTGATTCGTCTTACGAAGACAAAAGACAAAGCTCTTCGGCAGACGTACTAGGTCAGGGGTCGGCAAACTACGGCACGCGTGCCAAGCGTGGCACGTGGAACGATTTTCAATGGCACGCTGAGTGAATTAAAATACTGTACAGTATATGATCTCATTTTTAAAAAAAATTGAATTTTTAATTAAATAGAAGCATATAATTCTTTTAAAGCTATACCTGTTTTTACAACCCTTCAAAACGAAAGTTTTTAGACATTGGATGTAAGAATGTGCGATCTGATGAAAACTAAAGGCCTGATCATACTATACTGCACGTAAGTCTTCGTTTTTACGGACCGTTTCCGAGAACAAACATTCTTCAACGAATTTCATGGGGAGTGGTTATACTTTGCGGCGCCCGCTGGTCTGGCGTCTACCTGCTACCGTAGTTTGCAGGATGAAATTCTTGAAAAGAATCCCAAGCAAATTTTGACGGGCAAGCGGAGACATAATATCATAATTACGAATAGGTCTGGCTAGTATTTATTTTGTTTTCGCTCGCAGTTTTTTAATCCCAGTGTGATTTTGACTGACCCTCGACGAAGTCTATATTTCCGTCCTATCCTGCCCCTCTCTCGACCACCACCGCCTCTACAGTTCTCTTGGCTGTCGCATACTCATTTTTTCAAAAGTTGGTGTTATTATTAAGTAATACGGTGCCGTTAAAATGAATTTTTTAAAAAGACAAAAACTTGATACACGCTCGTTTCAAGACTTTTGGACAAACGAATATGGATTCATACAACAAAAGGATCGTGCTGTTTGTGCTTTATGTTATGAAATTGTCTTGTGCCGTACGTCAAGTGTACAAAGACACTCTCAATCCAAACATCAGTCCATGTTTAAAAACTCTGAGGAGAAAAGTGAAGCCATAAAAATGGCTGTTTCTGGCTACAAAAAAACAACAAAGTAGTATTTTTAATCAAGTAATTGGAACCAAAAATAAAGCTACCGAATGTAGTTACAAAATTGCACAGTGTGTAGCTTCGAAGGGCAAACCTGTCACAGATTACATCAGGAAACTTTTTTGAGGAGTGCTGAAATTTTTGTTTAGTGATTTACCAAATGCTGACCTCCCGCTGTACAGCAATGTTCGTTGGCTTAGTCGAGGTAATGTTTTGAACAGATTTGTATCATGTCTAGAAGCAATCAAGGTGTTTCTTGATGAAAAGGAACAACATTTCCCGGAATTGAATGACGAGGACTGGCTGTGCAAGCTGATGTTTCTGGCTGACATAACTACAAATCAGAATGAATTAAACTTGCGTTTACAAGGGCAGGGTCAAACAATACTTGATCTTTTTGAGCACTGGAAAGGATTGCGTCAAAATTAGACATATTTTGCAGAGATATTACCACTAACATACAAGTACATCGAATTCAAAGCATCAGAGTTATGGACGATAAAATTTGTAGAATTGCGAAAAACTCTTGAAGGAAGCTGCTTGGAAAAGTCAGCTGCCATCCTCAACTGCTGGACATCCCTGCCTCAAGCGTTCACCTGTTTGAAGAAAGTTGCATTTGCTCTACTTTCGGCTTTTGGGTCAACTTATACATGAGAACAAATTTTCTCACACATGAAAGCTGTTTTAAGTCCACAGAGAAGTCGCCTAACACTTGTGCATTCAGAAGCCTGTGTGAAGCTGAAATTGACAAAACACACACCTGATATTGAACAATTAACCAAGGAGAAGCAAGGACAACGGGTCCCATTAATTGATTAATGACTCAGATCAATAATAATCAATGATTACTCATATTAAAATTTTAATAACGTGTTTTATGTTTGGTTTATTTAATTGTTTTGTTCTTCAAACTATTGGACTTTCTGTCTTAACAAAATATACATATGGCAATTTTATTATAAATTTCAAACTAATGTGTTCAGAACTTAAATTTTGCAAAACATAATATTTGTATTGATATTTGTTCCTATTTATATTAAAATATTGAATAATCTACAAAGAATAGAATAGTTATTTAATTTATCGGAAACATGTTAATACAAGATCATTTTTAAATTGTTTCAATAATTGTTGTATATAAAAATATGATGGACTTAGGTTGGCACGCTGAGTGACTTTGCAACATTACTTCGGCACGACACTACTAAAAGTTTGCCGACCCCTGTACTAGGTCTTAGCAGCCTTTAGGGAAGTACCCAGTTTTTATTTTTGTATTTATTTAGATTCTCATGTGTCCTATCTAGCCTACACTGTCTTTCCTTTCCCCGATGAAGGCCTTGTGGCCCCAACGTTGGCGATTTTCTTTGTCTTTTGTCCTCGTAAGACGAATCACCTTTTTCGGTTTTTTTTTATACCCATCCATAGTATATGTCTCATGTTGTTGAATGTAGCGTGAGAAATCTATTTGACCCTAAATCAGAACTAGGTCGCAAAGAAGCAGAAATAATTTCTCAAAGTTTTTATATTTTTGTTGAGTCATTCATTCTAGGAAAGAGAAAACACATGAAGACGGTGGAGACAATCAGGACGATGGTGATAACAATACATTTTCATCTTTCTTTCTTTCTGTGACAAAGATTAAGATTAATAGTTGGTGTTGACGGTGATGAATGTTGGTCTGTTTAATAAATATTGTGCATTGTAATGTCAATGCTTTATATTTGTTTTTTGTTTTTGTTTATTTTAACTACGACGAAGATATTGAAAATTACAATCTTGATGATCAATGTGCTATTCAAGTCTTAACATTTACAGAAAAAAAATACATTACGACAAATTTTATGAATGGGCAGATTTTCCTTAAAAATAAAGACCAGTTCTTTTGTTTGTTTGACTTTATTGTTTTTTAAATTATTTTAATAGAGAGATCGAGCGAGCGAGAGAGAGAGAGAGAGAAAGAGAGAGAGAGAAATGTAAATGAGGAATGAGCAAGACATATCTTCTAATGGAGAGGGATAGTAAGCAAACGTTTTGAGACTGAAAAAGAGGAAAAGAAAATTAAATATATGAGCATTTTCTTAAACGTATCTTGATAATTTGTTATACATTACGATTAAGTATTATATTTCAATTTATGAGAGTATGCATGAGAGAGAGAGAGAGAGAGAGAGAGAGAGAGAGAGAGAGAGAGAGAGAGAGAGAGAGAGAGAGAGAGAGAGAGAGAGAGAGAGAACGAACGAACTTTATTTTCGAAGGGTTAAGAATTGGGCGCGCAGGCCCGTCTAACATTCTGCCCTTCCACTCTCATTTATCTTGCATACTATATCCTTTCATTCCCACATGTTACTTTAAGCATTAATTTAAAGGCATGCAACATTATAAAGTTAACATAACAGCATTCATTTACAGTATGCAATCATAATTAAAAATGAGTAGGGTTTTTTGTGTGTTAAATAAACAAGATAGTGACTGAAGAAAAATAATAATAATAAATAAAAAAATAAAATAAAATAATATAAACAAAACAATAAATAAATAAATTCTGTATACCGACACTCACTTATGCGGTCAAAACGTCTACAAGTAATATGTATTTTTGAATGTGTCATCATTAATCGTCAATACAAATTACATAAACACATTATCGCTTATATCCATACATTCTTGGTGGAAAATGAAATAATAATAATAACACTTTCTTACGCACTTCTGTAGCAGGAAAAGTCTTTCAGCAGTTTAAGAAAAAAAAAAAATTGAAATAAAAATGTATATCTGCTTAATCTCATGTACATCATCCCATTTAAGCAAACGAAAACATTCACATGTCTAAAGTACAGTGGTATGCGAGTACATTCTCACAAACATTACATTATATAATAATATTACATGGATATATAACAAATTATTCCCATTAAAGACGAGTGGAAGAGGAAAAGAAATGTTGACCTATGGATGAGATGTTGACAGGTAAATGATGTTTCTATGGGGGTAGATAATCAGTGTTTAGGAAGTGTTTGAAAAGTGCTTTGTTAAATGAATATTGTGTAGGTAGGCTTTTTAGGTGGTGTGGAAGGCTGTTCCATAAGTAGGCTCCAGAGTAGGCTAGACTCTTTTTGAACAGGTCGATCCTAGGTTTGGGCAGACGTAACTGATGCAATTGTTGTCCCTCTCTTCTACTGGTTTGAAACAATGATCATAGGTACTGCGGGGCATTATTAGATAGAATTGCGTGAGTCAGCTTGGCTTTGTTGTAGAGAAGACGTTTTTTTAGGGACAGTATTTTGGGTTTTTTCGTGTCCTTGTGTGTGGTGTCGTGCGATTATCGGTGATCAGACGTACTGCTCTCTTATGCAGGGAGTGCAGTCTCTTTGATGTGGAAGCAGGGCAACCATCCCATAGTGTAGAGCAGTAATCTAGATGTGTCTGTATATGTGAGGTGTAGAACAATAGTCTAGTGTCTGCGTCTAAGAAGTATTTTATTTTGGCTAGCTTGTATGTCTTTTGAGCTAAGTGTTTGGTTAAATTCCGTACATGGTCAATCGTGATCCCTAGAACTTTGTGGTCTGTTACATGTTCAATTTGTATTGATTCCGCGTGTAGCTGTAGCGATCTTTTGGTGCATTTTAGGAGTTTCTGTCTGGTGGTAATCAACATAGATTTCGTTTTTGCTGTGTTTACTGGCATACGATTCATATTACTCTATTTTGTTAGATTGTCTACATCGCATTGAAGAGTCATTTCAAGTGCCACGCAGTCATTATCGCTAGTGTAGATAGTACAATCATCTGCAAAGAGGTCACATGTTGAATATTTTAGACGTAGTGGCAGGTCGTTGATGAACATTGCGAAGAGTAGGGGCCGAAAAATAGAACCCTGCGGTACTCCTGTATCTATCTTCGAGAAATCTGATGTCGAGTTGTTGTGAAGCACTAACCGTTGTCGGTCTCCCAGGAATGATTTGATGATGGTTAGTGGATTAGGGCCTATTCTGAGGGTTTCCAACTTTTGAACCAAGATAGTGTGGTCAATCATGTCAAATGCTTTTTTGAAGTCAACAAAAACAGCACCACCTAATTTTCCATCATTTACGTTCGACAGCCAGTTGTCTGCCATTTTGGTGAGAGCTGTGTGACAGGAATGTTTGGGTCTGAAACCTGACTGGTTCTCAATGAGCAGTTTGTTTGTTGTTAAGTGTTGAAATGTGGTGTTGTAAATGTGTTTCTCTAGTGAATTTGAAAGAGATGATAGAAGGGATATTGGTCTGTAACTGTTGGGATCGCTATGTGAGCCAGATTTAGAGAGGATACACTTTAGCAGATTTAAATGCTGTGGGGAAGTAGTTATGTGCAATACATTGGTTGTACACATAGGTTAAGGAGTCGCAAATGATGGGTGAAGCGTAACGTAGAATCTTATTGCTTATACCATCAAGCCCAGATGAATTGTTGTTTTTTAATGCCAAGATATATTTGAGAACTTCATGTACTGTTAGAAAAGGAATATCTCTACGATCTGTTATGGTATGTTCAGTGTTGCAGAAGGCTGTCAATTTACTAATATCGCAGTCCATTGGCTTTAGTGTCGACTTGAGATGGTTAATTTCTGTTTTGAAGTGGTTACTAAAATGAGTAGCCGTGAGGGAGCAGCTTTTTGGTAAAGAGTTTAGTGACTTTGTTTTGTGTGTGTTCTAATGGCTGCCCAGACTTCTTTACTGTTTGCTTTGTCTTGAATCATCTTTCTGAAATGTAGTTTCTTTTCCTGACGAATGGGGTATTGTACTTTGTTTCTAAGCATCCGATACCTGCTGAAATCTTTGAGCTTATGTGCTTCGTCCCGCTCTCTCATTGTTGATAATATTTCGTTTGTTATCCATGGGGTCTTTCTGATATTTTTAACACGAACTTGCTTTATAGGAACATGTTTGTCGAATACGTTATTGAAAGTTTGTGTCCAGTATGTTATGGCTTCTTCTGGATGCGGAAGTTGGTACACGTATGAGAGAGGGGATATTTGTAGGTCTTGTAGGAATAATTGAAGGTTAACGTTTTTGAAATTCCTGTAATGGACTGTGATGTGTTCCGTTTTAGGTGCTTTGAGCCATTTTCTCGTCCAGGTACAGCAAATAGGATAGTAGTCACTGTGGTGGGTTTAGATGTTATGAATGTTGGTGTTGTATTTAATTTGTAACTGAGTGAGGTCAAGCTGTTAAGGCCCCTGAGTCTAACAATTGATGGGGTGTGTTCTCAGGGATCCTTTCTGCTACCACCCTATGATCTCACTCAGAGTTATATTTTACTCTTCGAATAAATGGTGACTACGTCTAAATGTCTAGGGTAATGTAAGTGTGGTGTGATGGTAACCCAATACACAGTCACACACACACAGATATTTAATTCTATGATCGACTCAACTAACACTGTTTTAAATTTGGTATTTAACAAATCTTTTTACAATTTATTTAGTCCTGAACCTAATCTTATTTTGGTCAGGACTATCAAAATCAAATGAAATCAATTTATATATATGCAATTCAATTAAACAAAAGGGGCCAATCTGTCCAAGCACATAATTTAAATTCTAATAATGGTGTTAATATATCTATACTACTGTTAACTAGTACTAGATGGCGGGTTGGGGGTTTTACATTATCCCCTGTCTTTATTCACAAATATTCTGTTTAGTTTATTGGGTGGAAATAGATTTTATTTTATATAGTTATATTATTATATGGTAGATAGTTGATGAATCATTCCGTGCCAGGGCCTATGCACTTATCTGGCACGTGCAGCTAGATGATAGTTGTCTTTTCGGCCAACGGCCACTGTCTCAATCTTCCTGGGGCAATCTAGGTAGAGAGCGTGTACCAAGACAACAGTTCCAGTGGTAGAGAGCTTGTACCACTACCGCACACTCCACTGTCACACTTTTTATAATATTCAGGAAGCTGGCACTAGCATAGTGCCAGTAAAAACCCTGCAACATGAAGATTATGGTTTGTCTTAACATAATATCTAATCCACCAACTTCACAATTAATAATGCATTCAAAATAAAAGAACAGGGTCAGATCTCTCTGACCAACCCAGCTCATCCAATCTAGATTGTTGGAACAACTTGTACCAGTTTTCTTTTTCCTCTCCCCTAATGGCTGCAACACATCTGACATTATCCTTGATATTTTTCCATAAAATATGATGGGTGATATGATCCTTGATGACAACCTATATAATCTTGTGGATCTACCTCTCTGGTAGTTTGTTATATGATGGATCAACCTCTAGGCCCTGCATAAGTCTGCTAGGGACCTATGTACTTACAGTCGTAAAATATTTTTCATTTGGCAGTATCTCACACTCAACATTTTTAATAAAATATTAATAATTTCGTTCTTACCACAAATTCAATGAAATACACACAGGTACGATGATTTGGCACAAATTTAGCTGTGCCGCTGTTAGACTATGACTGCTTTTCTTTAGTTATGTCTTCATTATATGGTGAAGCAAGTCAAACTTCTGGTCTATCAATCGACCTGTTTAAGGTAACGTTTTACTTCAAATGGCGTCCAGCCTTCCATTTTTTTTCTCAATATTCCCAACGCTGGCCAATAGAAATCGGCGTCTATCAAATTTTGAATTCAAAGTTTAAAAACCCCACTGCAAAAATACTGTGTGTTTTTCGGTACGTTGGTTAGTCTGCCTTAGGCTTCCTTTGCCAAAATATATTTTTAATTTCGGGCCAACCAATAATACCTCTCTCTCTTCCTAACTCCACCCAATCAAATTACATGTACCCTCTTCTTCCTCATTTCAAAAATGCGTTCAAAAAATGTTATGGCCAAAATAAGCAGGCATTAGTGTTCGTCAGTCTGTCCTAGAATATATAGTATTATTGCAATATCTTGGTTAATAAGTGGACGATTTTGTAAATTAAAATATATTATTGATCAGGAGATCCTATTCCCCAAAACTATCCAAGTTTTATGGCCCTAAGTATTATAATTCGTATTTCCATATTTTTTCCATGTTAGTCGTCAATATTATTCAAATCTAGAAATCCACCATCTTTTTCCCCTCTCTCTATCGTTTTTATTCAAACTAAAACGACAATGTCTGTGTTTCGTCAGAAAATACGCTACAATACAGGAAATGAGAGCGGTGTGTGTGTTTATACATTTCCACTGCGTGAATATAAGGCGATGCAAGTATTGGCCTTGCGTCGTATTTTCAAATCTGCCAAAAGCAATCTCGCGCGTTCGTTACAATTTTTGATTCCAAACAACGCGTGCTGATGGTAGCATTCTGTCGCTCCTTTCCCCTCCTTCATGTTTTCTTCTGTCCATTTTTCTTAGAACGACTAAGCCTTGCATTTCCAAAATTTGTTACCGTTAGTGTCTCAAGGACGGGGTATAAAAAGTTAGTACTGACCTGCAAGCGGGGCGATGATGTTTCACACAACTCCACTATTTTATCCCTATATTATGTTATCTCTATAAACAAGAATATTATCTATTTGATCGGAGTAATCTCTGATTTTATGACACATCTCCCCACTTTAGAACATGCTTCTGATGCAAGTTCAAGTTTGGAGATACACTTAGATCAAATTAACTCATTAGGCCTTGTGAATACTCTGAGTTTCGTCAAACGGGAGCCTACACAAGAAATCTGCTCCCACATTTTGCGAACCCGGAATGTATTCGATAGTAAATGAATAGGGTTGGATGAATAATTACCACCTCAATAAACGAGCATTTTCATGCTTTGCCTGTGCCAAAAATACGAGAGGCTGGTGATCTGTTTGGACCACGAATGTTCTACCATAGAGATAGATCTGGAACTTTTTTATAGCCCAGATTAAAGCTAAATATTCTTTTTCACTTGTTGAATAGTTTTGCTCCGCTTTGTTCAACTTGCGGCTAGCATAAGCTACTGGGTTTAATTCCCCATCAAGTGAAGTGGACCTTTGTAATAAGGCAGCCCCTAATCCGACGTTGCTAGCGTCCGTTCTCACCACAAATTCCTGACTCAAATCAGGTAATTTCAATATCGGTTTGCTGGTGAGTTTCTCTTTTAACTCCTGGTATGCCAATTCACACTGTGCTGACCAAATATTCTATCAGGTTGTCCCTTACGAGTTAAATCTGTCATAGGAGCACATATAGAGTTAAAGTTCTTTATGTATTTCTGGTAAAAACTACACAATGATACAAAAGATCTCACATCTTTTTTTGTCTGTGGCCTCGGTGCTCTCTGCAATTTCTCCAAGTTCTTGGGGTCAGGGGTCATGCTGCCCTAATATACCGTGTGTCCCAAGAATTCCAACTCTTTACAACCCACACAACATTTGGTTGGTCTAGCCGTCAAGTTGGCCTCTCTGAGCCTATCGAATAGCATATTCAGAGAGTTAACGTGTTCTTCGAATGTTATAGTAGCGATGAGGATATCATCCATGAAATTCGTGATACATGGATTATTCAGGGGATCTAACAATTTTTGCATCATCCCAGAAAACACACTCGGGGCATTTTTCAATCCAAACGGCAACATGTTGAACTCATAATGGCCTTCCGAGGTGCTAAAGGCTAAATAAGGTCGAACCTCAGGCTTCACTGGAATTTGATAATAGCCTTTGTTAAGATCAACCTTAGAAAAATATTTTGCCTTGTTCAACCTGGCAAACAGCTGATTTGTATCAGGTAATGGATCCACCTGACTTTCTGTGACAGCATTCAGTTCCCTGTAATCTATACACAGTCTATGTTCCCCAGATGGTTTCCTCAACAAAACCACACTAGAGCTATAAGGAGATTCACTGTGAGAAATAATCCCTTCTTTCAACAAATACTCTATCTCCTCTTTCAACGCTTTTTCCTTAGCGAAAGGAATAGAATAGGCTCTCATACAGATGGGTGTTGGGTCTATTAACTCCATATCGTATTCCAACAAATTGGTGTGCCCTGGCTTATCCGTTAACACGTCTGTATGTTCAATCAGAACCTTTTGAATCCGCTCCCTCTGAGTGTTTGTCAAGTGTTTACTGACTTTCACTTGTGCCGGTGTTTCACAGGTTTTTAGGGGGTACTCGTGAGAGGCGAGTGGTTCATTTTTCATCTCCGTTGCTATCGACAAGGTCATTAAGTGTGTCCCTTCCTGATTTTCTCTGTCCAGATACTTCTTCAGGAGATTCACATGATAGATTTTCTCTTTCCCCTTTTTATCTATCTTGTAATTTGTACTAGACACCTTCTCTAGAACCGTATATAGACCTTGCCATCCAATTTGCAACTTGTTACTGCTGCCGGGTAGTAGACGAAACACATTCTATCCCACAGCTAATTCCCTGTCTTTCGCTTTCTTATTATAATAAGCAGCATGTTTCTTCCTGGCTTGTCTTAAATTATCATTAGCGAGTTTCCAGCCAGTTTTGAGACGAGTGGTCAGTTCGTTCACATACTGATAAGATGAGGTACTAGTCTCTTCTGCCTTCTCATCTGTCCACGTCCTCAACAAGGCTTCCAGTGGACCTTTGATTGGTCTTCCAAATAACAGTGTTGCCGGTGCCATTCCGGTCAAATTATGTGGACCTTCCCGATACGCAAACAACGCAGCGGGCAAATATTGATCCCACGTATAAGGTTTTTCATGGGCCAGCTTTCGCAGGATAGAAATGAGAGTCCCATTGAACCTCTCTACCTGGCCGTTCCCTTGGGGGTGATACGGACTACAATGAAAGTGCTTGGCTTGGAATAACCTAAAAACTTCTTCCGTTAGTTTCCCCTTGAACTGTGAGCCGTTATCAGTCAAGATTTGATGCGGGAATCTTAACCTCGTGAATGTAGTAAGTAATGCCTCTGCCACATGCTTCTAATCGATTGACGACAATGCTGTCGTGAGACATTCTAAATACCCATATATAAATTAAAAGGTACATGTAAAGCCTAACACATAAATTCAATAAAAGGAAAGAGAAATGGTTAAAGACCCGTGCTTTCCAATAGCGTACGCCTGTGTTAATAGAACGTCATGCTAGTTGAACAATAAAAACCCCTTTTTATGCTTCGTCTGCAAATTGTAACGTTTCACGTTGATAGTAAAGCCTACTGCATCACTACACGCTTTCTACAATAAAACGTGTACTGCATTTCTAAGAAAACCTTGAGATGCGCAAGCTGCGTAATGACCTAAATTAATACTTCCATTAATTTCATTTTATACACTGCGTGATGAAAAGACAGATGGAATTAGGATAGAAAGAGAGGGAGGGCTGAAAGCAGGAACGCATGCAGCGCTAACACGCGTCTCGCGATATGCAATTGGTGCCACCCTCCCCGCGTAAGGCCAGAAGCACTAACTTTTTTTCAAATCGACAGTGATAAAAAACACTACCCATACGAGAGTTAGGTTTAAAAACCTGTAAAATGCTTATAAGGAAACCTGACATTCTACTGTTTTATGTCTGAAATCCTGACATTAGTATGACAGAACAGTCAAAAAGGCAGGACAGGTGGCGGTTCTAAATCGATAAAAATAAAAATACACGACTATCCTAGAAGAAAATGCATATTTTGAACGCAGCCCCTTGGCCCCATTAAATTTATATATTTGGGTTCCTTAGGACTTGCTGACAAAGAATATGTTAAGTGTTACGCAAATAGTCTAGGAATTAACAAATTATAGCCAAAAGAAAATAGTGAGGGTGTCGGACAACACCAAATAATAATCGCACAGTGGCATGTTTTGAAACCACCATTGTACGGGAAATGGGCCACCATGTTAAATCCTATTTGATTGGCGGGACTGATATGTAAGGCTAAACACGATTAGTCGGACTACAAATACTAAATTTAGTTGTTAGGGGAAACGTGAGAAGGGTAAAACTTTTTGAAAAGCTGTGTAAACATGGCCCGATTGGTTAGACCCGCCAATATAGTCAATTAGGAGCGTCAGGTCAGTGCCACACTTTGAAATAAACTTACTAAGAAACAGTGCGTTGAGTACCAGTGCATATTTTTCTAAATAAAAGCCTGGGACAGAGGCAGATCGGAGTTTGTGCCATATTCATTGCCAGTCAACGTATTGTGTATTATTTCCATGAATTGTGGTAAGCTTGATATATTGATATCTTTTTAATGAAAATTGAATGTGAATTGATAATTTATGTCTGTATATGTGTGTGGTTCAGTAGCCAACATGAGGCAAAGCCTAGATATTGCTCCAACCTGAACAGGAGGTGTCGGAGAAAAGTAAAACTACATGGAATTGCCAAACAGTACACTGACACCTATCTTATTGACTAGAAAGAAATAATGCTGGAATTGCAGAGGCGTAGTAACCATTAGGGAGGAGTATACTGGTGTAAATTGTTTCAGATGAAGTTAGCAGTTGGCCTACCGCTCTGAACTCAGTGTTTGTTATGTATTGTGTTCAGTCTGGAAATAGATTATAAATTAGTTCTGAAATAGGAGGTACAACCTTCTTGTTTCAGGGACCGTGGTCCTAAGTTATTGAAGCAGCACCTGGTCTGAGATTTGCTGAATCCAGAGGCTGACAGCATACTCCTTGGTCCAGATAGCGACCAGTGAGGTGTCTCCAGAACACATGAAGCAATCGAGCAGAGGAGTCTTTTCCTGCCGCCATCACGAAAGATAAGCTTCTGTGGCCAGAGGAGCTCAACATTATGTGCCCCCCTCTAAAATAGACATTATATTTAACACAGAGGGACAATAAACTGTTGCAAATGACAGGAACTGTGAACTTTTCCCAATACTATTTCCAGGCTAATCAAACACTTGAAGTCATGATGACAAACAACAACCTAGCTTCAAAAACAAAACCAGTATTACCTCATATTACTACTTCACAACTTACACACATAAGATAAGAATAATAAAATATGTCAATACAAAGATTATATTTATAAAATGTGTACATATTACTTGTAATTACCCTTGATTGTGATTCCTGGTTCACTGTGTAGTTGAATCAGGATATCTATTATTGACAGTAATTAATACATATATATATTTGAAACTTTACACTTGACTCAGTTAAGATAGTCTTATAGAGTGTTATATGTGTGTGAGTGTCACAGTGTTGTACAGTGTTGTGGAATAAAATAAATTGTTTATCTGTCTGTTGTTGTTGTGACTTACACTTCATCATTTTCATAACCCTAGACATTTAACGTAGTCATCACAATATTCCAGAATAATTCTGACTGAGGTATAAATGTGGTAGCAAGTAAGGTAATCTGTAATACACCACACTTATTAGATACAGATACTTTCACAGCTGATCTCAGTCAGTACACTAAGTCCCCTATAAGATTTATAACATCCCACTTTACCACAAATGCTACCGCCTCTCCCCACATAGAACAAGTGTCCACCAGAGTGAGGATGTAACTGTTCCTCCTTTTGGTCCGACTGAGAGGTCCCACAATATCCACTGCAACTCTCTCAAGATGTGTTCCCACTATGGGCATCTCCCCTAGAGTTGCCGGGGCAGTCCAATGCTTTGGAGCTACCCTTTGGCATTCGGGACAGGATTTTACATATCTCTTTATATCTTCCGTTATCCCTGGCCAGAAATAATGACAAGCTATACGCTGTCCTGTTGCTCTGATCCCCATATGACCACTGAAGGGAATCGCATGCCCTAGTTCCATCACTTTCTCCCTGTATGAAGCGGAAAGAACCAGCTGTCCGTGACTATTTGAACCAGTTCCAGCCTTCCCATAGATCAATTTATTCTTCATATAGTAGTCTCCTTTATTTGGAGGTTTATGGCATTTAGGCAATTTCTTACAACACAGCTTGAGTGATCTGTCCTCAGCCTGTGCCTTCCTCATCTCCTCTGGATGAGTATTTATGGGATTATCCTCCTCCTTCTTTGACTGTGATCTGGTCTGCACTGTTGCCATGATCACAGGTCTCTTGGGATTCCCCAAGAAGACATATCTACACCCCAATATCAGAGGGTAGCTTGGTTCGTTTATCACTGCTGCTTTGATTACTCCTTCCACATAGCAAGTTTTCACAGTTATCCTGGCGATGGGAAGTGTCATGGTTGCTACGTCCTTAGTTGCCCCTTGTATCTCCACGGTTTCTGTGGTATACTGATCTGGGTTTACTAGGTGAGAACTCACAACAGAATCAAAATCTAATCCTGTATCATAAAGGCACCTGATGGTGACCTGATTGCATACAACATCTTCACAAACTGGGGGGTGATAAGGTTCCTGCTGTCCAGCGGGTTTGTCCTTTAATCCCTTGTCGGTCATTGAACTTGGATTTCTATCTCGTGCAGCCACTTCTGCCTGGGCTGCCTGATACCTCTCAGCAACATTAAGTACCTCACCCAACCTCTCTGCACCTTGTTCCATGAGAAACTTTCTCAGGTCTGGAGCCATGGACTCTCTTAATTGCTCTATCATGATCATCTCTTTAAGATCTTGGGTCTTCCCCAGAGCAGTCCATTTCTCCAAATAGGTTTCCAATCTGGCAGAGAATTGGTGGTATGTCCCCCCAGACAAAAGTTTGGCATTTCTAAACTTCTTACGATAAAATTCTCCATTCTTCTCATATCTTAACAAAAGAGCCTGCTTTAACATGTCATAATTGTCTTGGTCATCCCTGCTCATCTTTGCAAACACTTCAAAAGATGTTCCCCTAAGACCCTGGGATAACCTTAAACTCCACCTTTCTTTTTCTAACCCATAAGTTGTAGCTAATACCTCAAATCTGCTTAAAAATGATTCGATGTCATCATCTTTTTCAACAAAATGATCTAAATGGAACCCCATGGCTGAGTTGGAATCACCCTGACTTGGAGCAGAGTCGGAGGTGGATGGGCTGTTACCATTTTCAGGAGCATGGCCCTGTAACTCTAACTCCCTTAGTCGTAACTCGTGCTCCCTCTGTAATCTCTTATCTTCTGCTTCCCTTTCTAATCTTTTATCTTCTGCTTCCCTTTCTAATCTTGTATCTTCAGCCTTAATTGCCCTAGCCTCCTTCTCCTTTTCAGCCTCCATATTTTTCTCCTCAAATTGGAGCCTCCTAATTTCAGCCTCCCTATCAGCCTCTAATGCCCTGGCCTCTTTGTCAGCCTCAATCTGTAACCTTTTAATTTCTTTATCTCCCTCTAACTTAATAAACTTATCACACTCTGAAGTTACGTATTGAACCAGAGGTTGCCCCTCCATACCCATCTCTTTTGTAGCCAGCACAGCAGCAGATCTAAACTTGGTTAAGTCTGCCATTCTGTCTTAAGCAACTTTAATAATGTTCTAAGACAAATTTAAACTCTAATAAACAAAGTACCAACTATGATTGATTAATTAACTACTGGCCGTGACAATTCATCAACTGTTAATTTTCACCTTAAAGTACTTTTATCTTTATTAAAGAATATTTTTAACCTCTAGGGACAATAGTGATACAATATTGAATTTTATAATAATTGATAATTTTAAATCCCGGTGCGAGCTACCCAATATATGTGGTGGGTTTAGATGTTATGAATGTTGGTGTTGTATTTAATTTGTAACTGAGTGAGGTCAAGCTGTAAAGGCCCCTGAGTCTAACAATTGATGGTGTGTGTTCTCATGGATCCTTTCTGCTACCACCCTATGATCTCACTCAGAGTTATATTTTACTCTTCGAATAAATGATGACTACGTCTAAATGTCTAGGGTAATGTAAGTGTGGTGTGATGGTAACCCAATACACAAACACACACACACACATAGATATTTAATTCTATGATCGACTCAACTAACACAGTGTTTTAAATTTGGTATTTAACAAATCTTTTTACAATTTATTTAGTCCTGAACCTAATCTTATTTTGGTCAGGACTATCAAAATCAAATGAAATCAATTTATATATATGCAATTCAATTAAACAAAAGGGGCCAATCTGTCCAAGCTCATAATTTAAATTCTAATAATGGTGTTAATATATCTATACTACTGTTAACTGGTACTAGCTGGCGGGTGGGGGGTTTTACATCATCCCCTGTCTTTATTCACAAATATTCTGTTCACTTTATTGGGTGGAAATAGATTTTATTTTATATAGTTATATTATTATATGGTAGAACCTATATAATCTTGTGGATCTACCTCTCTGGTAGTTTGTTATATGATGTCCAGATCAACCTCTAGGCCCTGCATAAGTTGATATGCTAGGGACCTATGTACTTACAGTCGTAAAATATTTTTTATTTGGCAGTATCTAGGGACACTCAAAATATTTTTAATAAAACATATTAATATTAATATTTTCGTTCTTACCACAAATTCAATGAAATACACACACAGGTACGATGATTTGGCACAAATTTAGCTGTGCCGCTGTTAGACTATGACTGCTTTTCTTTAGTTATGTCTTCATTATATGGTGAAGCAAGTCAAACTTCTGGTCTATCAATCGACCTGTTTAAGGTAACGTTTTTTTAAGATGGGGGGTACATTCAAATGGCGACCAGCCTTCCAATTTTTTTCTCAATATCCCCTACGGTGGCCAATAGAAATCGGCGTCTATCAAATTTTGAATTCAAAGTTAAAAAACCCCACTGCAAAAATACTGTGTGTTTTTCGGTACGTTGGTTAGTCTGCCTTAGGCTTCCTTTTCATTACAAACAAATGCCAAAATATATTTTTAATTTCGGGCCAACCAATAATACCTCTCTCTCTTCCTAACTCCACCCAATCAAATTACATGTACCCTCTTCTTCCTCATTTCAAAAATGCGTTCAAAAAATGTTATGGCCAAAATAAGCAGGCATTAGTGTTCGTCAGTCTGTCCTAGAATATATAGTATTATTGCAATATCTTGGTTAATAAGTGGACGATTTTGTAAATTAAAATATATTATTGATCAGGAGGTCCTATTCCCCAAAACTATCCAAGTTTTATGGCCCTAAGTATTATAATTCGTATTTCCATATTTTTTCCATGTTAGTCGTCAATATTATTCAAATCTAGAAATCCACCATCTTTTTCCCCTCTTTCTATCGTTTTTATTCAAACTAAAACGACAATGTCTGTGTTTCGTCAGAAAATACGCTACAATACAGGAAATGAGAGCGGTGTGTGTGTTTATACATTCCCACTGCGTGAATATAAGGCGATGCAAGTATTGGCCTTGCGTCATATTTTCAAATCTGCCAAAAGCAATCTCGCGCGTTCGTTACAATTTTTGATTCCAAACAACGCGTGCTGATGGTAGCATTCTGTCGCTCCTTTCCCCTCCTTCGTGTTTTCTTCTGTCCATTTTACTTAGAACGACAAAGCCTTGCTTTTCCAAAATTTGTTACCGTTAGTGTCTCAAGGACGAGGTATAAAAAGTTAGTACTGACCTGCAGGCGGGGCGATGATGTTTCACACAACTCCACTATTTTATCCCTATATTATGTTATCTCTATAAACAAGAATATTATCTATTTGATCGGTGTAATCTCTGATTTTATGACAGTCACTTAATGCTGTCCGTGTAACTGCATTCTATAATGTTTTCTGGGCAGGTCGTATAGATATGATCAATTAGTGTAGATGATGAATCTGTTACTCTCGTGGGTTGATTGACTAACTGTGTGAGGTTGTATGAGATGGTGATATCATTCCACGTGTTGTTCGATTTGTGAAGGTCAATATTGAGATCCCCTAGTAGAATAATTTCCTTCGAAGAAGCCCAAACGTTGTCCTTCATTCGTGAGAATGTGTCAAACCATACAGTGAAGAGCTAGGATTTCGGTACAGGTAACCAATTAAAACCGGGGTCAGGTTGGGAAGTTTTATTTCCAGCCATATACATTCAATGCCAGTATGTTCTAGATCATCACGGCGTCTGTACTGAAGAGATGTTGAGATGTATATGACTAGCCCTGTTTTATGTTGTCTGTTAGAATCCCTGCGAATGGTGGTGAATCCATTAATCCTAATTTCTTCATGTGTAATTTTGTCATTAAGACGGGTTTCAGAAAAACCAAATATGTGGACGATTTTGTTGGAGAGAGGTGGAGACTTCAGAAAGCTTACCTGGCAGGTGGTAAATGTTTAAATGACCAATTTTAAGCCCTGATAGTTTAAGCCATGAATTAGTGATATTGCCTATATTTTGATTTGAGTTTTTGCACTCGGACATGATAATAGTCAATTGGAAAGAAAGAATGAAGAGAATAGGAATGAGTAAGAAGAAATAAAATTAGTACACAATAGTTAATACAAAATTGTAAACAAGTTATAAAATATACACTGCAATAGATTTCTCTAAAGTCCGTGGACACTGTTTACAGTATCTTAATCTTTGCAAAAAGTGCGGTTTTTATCTTAAAATAGTCTGTTCCGAACACACAGGAATATTTTTACTTCAACCACAGTCAATATAGAGAATTAATCTTTTCGGGACAGTTAAAGGTCCACTCTGTGACTTAGTTTGTTAATTCTATGAAGATTTCCTCATTTTCCTCAACACGAATAAACAAAGGTGCAGGCGGAGAGAAGGCATTAATTTGGGAACTAAGCTCCAAGCTGGTTTGAAATACAGCTTTTAAGTGAGTTTATCTGCAACAGCTTGGTGTTTGTGCGCTGAATTTTGTTCTGAAAAGTCGTATACAGACATCTGAAATGCCTGCATCAATACTTCTGGGCTATACTGCCTAAGCTGATGTAGCACAGACGAACTATGAGAGTGGCATTCTTGGCGGGTAGAGACAGGATGAAGAAAGTCCCATTTCCTAGTTGTAGTTCCTGTGTTGTGGTTACTTGATGTAGAGGAAGAACGGGTCATACTTGTAGCCCAGTCTTTCCATCTATCTACTTGTGTATGTCGAGCAGGTAGTGGCGGGGGTGTCTGTAGTGTGGGTAATGGGGAAACATTTGGTCATAAAGATTAGGATGGGGGTAGGTGTAACTTTGCTAGATAAATGAGTATTACCTGAGGATGACGATGAATGGTTATGAGGGGTTCTGCGTGGATTCACTGAGTTTAGTGTGTAATTTGTGTCACTGACTGACGAATATGTGTGTGTGTGGTGAGCCCTCTGGGGGAACTTTAAATTTTTGGCTAGGTAGCTCGTTTCTAGCTTAGAAGTGTGGACTTGATCTATATAAAGCATCTTTTTTGGTGCACCTGACTTTGATGTGAAAAAAGGTGTGTTGTTTATGAAAGAAATGTGATGTTTAGTGCAGAAATTATATAGCACCTTGTTGTTGATATCTACAGTTTGGCGTGCTTGACCATAGCTGGGTGGAATTATTGACGAGATAGATATGGAGGTTTTTGGGAATTTTTGTTTTATGTTGTCAATCATTCTGGAGATGTCTAATGGGTTAATAGTGTATCCATTTGTGCTATCATTTAACCCTACGTGTACTGTTGTTTTCCTTATGTTAGTATTTCTGTTGAGATGGCTGATTTCATTGGTTGTTTTCACTATTCCAGCTCCTGGTAGTGGTATTACTTTGACAATGTCCTCTGGCGTTGTTGACATTCTGTCACTGTGAATACCTTTTAGCAGTGAGTCCCCAATGATGATGTGATGTGTGTTATGAGGTATGTGTCGATGGTGCTGTGGCTGTGGTCGTGCACTACGGCGTTGTTGGTGCCATTGATGTTCTTCTTCTTGGAGGTCTTCAGCGGATTTTTGTGTCGGTTGTTGTGTTCTTTCATGTCCCGTTGCCTTTGTTGCTTCGGGATCTACTTGTGTGGGTTGTCTTGGTAGGTTTTCAGTACGATGACTAATTTTTACCTCAATCGGGTAAGTCTTATTTGGTGATGTTTCTTTTCGTTCTTTGTTTTTAATATTCTGTTGGCTGTTTTCAAGCTTGTGATGTGACATCCAAACAGTTATCTCATAAATTAAAACTGAGAATCATAAAGTGTTATATATATTCTGCATTTCTGTATGGTGCAGAAACATGGACGATGAATAAGCATTTGGAAGAAAGAATTGAGGCTCTTGAAATGTGGATATATAGAAGAATGGGGCTATCTCATGGAAAGAGATGAAAACAAATAAGGAGGTCCTAGAAAATCTAGGTATGAAAAGAGAACTAATGAGAGAGGTCAAAGTTCGGCAGCTAAAATACTTTGGCCACATAAAAAGGCATAACACCTTGCAGAAGACCATAACAGAAGGGAGAGTTGAAGGTAAACGTGCAAGGGGAAGACAGCGCTATAAGTGGGAAGATAACATCAAGAGATGGACGGGAAAGAGTCTATCAGAGTGTACCACCAAGACAAGAGACAGAAGACGTTGGAGATCCATTACAGCCAACCTCCGTTGTGGAGATGGCAACTGATGATGATGATGATGATGTCGTGGGCATATTTTGTCTTCAGGAACTGGTGTTTGTAGTTGAGAGGGTAAAGGAGCAGGTGAACTTTGTGGTGTAATTGGATGACCCGATATTTGAGGGTTTTGGACACCATCGTTCTTGTTTTTACTGTCTGAAGCTTCTAGTATTTGGTCTATTCTATTTATCAGCCTTGTGTTTTCTTGTCTGAGAGACTTGACATCATGCCTGAGTGCGCCAAGTTCTCTTTTGAGTGAGCTTTCCAGTTCTTGTTTGAGTTCAGCAATGATGTTTCTCTCGGAACTTTCAAGGACGGTAATTATCGCCTGACAGCAACGCTTTTCTGTTCCCTCTTCTAGGCTTCGCACTTTGGGGCTGTCTTGCTCCTTAGTGTACTCAATAGCTAGGAGCTGTTTAAGAGGGGAGTATAAATGATGATGGATAGGCATTATTCTTCTAGTAACAGTGTCTTTGGTGCATGATGGGTGTGTCTCGTGTGCACTGGGCGAGTGATTTAGATCTGGATTATCTGTAGGTATATTTGTATTAAGGGTAGATGATGCTAGTTCCAGGGTACGTTTTGGAATATCATCATTTGAAAGGGAAACATTTTCTTTGGATTCCTCTCCAGTTTGCACAATTATTGGAGTGGTGATAAGTAGAATGGAGGAGCTGATTGAAATGGGACAGGGGGGAGGACTGGCTTCAATGGTTAGCTGAGATTGTGCGTTGGCAGGCCTGTCTCCTGTGATTGTTGGTGGAGAGGCAAGATCAGTTACAATCATGGTCTTATCTAGAGCTGATCTTTGGAGGTGAGAAAATTCGACGTCTAACCATGTCTGTACACACTCTGTCGCTCCTTGAATATTTTATTTTTAGTGTGATACAGATGTATTGTGAGGAGGTCGGTGCTTATTTTGTCCTCAACAATAGCGTCTAGTTGATCAAGGAAGTGGAGGGGAACTGCGGTAAGACGTGGAATACGATGGATGGGTTTGAAAAAAAATCGAAAAAAGGTGATTCGTCTTACGAGGACAAAGGACAAAGAAAATAGTCTACGTTACGGCCACAAGGCCTTCGTCAGGAAAGGAAAGAAGGCCTTGTGGCCGTAACGTAGACTATTTTCTTTGTCCTTTGTCCTCGTAACACGAATCACCTTTTTTCGATTTTTTTTTCAAACCCATCCATCATCTAGTTGATCGCTCCGAGTTTCAATAGAACAGTTTCGGTAGTACTCTAGGCAAGTGTGTTTGAAAATTTCTTAGTGTTGGCTGTTATGGAATTCAACAGACCAACATTGACCATTGTTCGTTTGCTTGATCGTCAGATGAGGAGGGTTGTTCCAAGCATTTAATTTTCTTTGTATTGCTTTCCCTTGTTGAGAGAGTAACTTTTAGCTACGGTCGAAGGGCGTAATCGGCCATTTCGTGGAGGTTTTACAGTCGCTGAAACGACGCGTTTCTCCCCGCTCGACATATCACATTACATGCTACAAGGCGGACAAGCCCTGTGATTTATCATAGTCTATTGTTCCCTAGCCACAGGGTCACAGTTACACTTTGGAATGTGTTACCAAAACTGAAGATAGTGCTACGTTTAAAGTAATTCTCGATATATCGAAAAATGGTGGCAACACACGATGAACGCTTCCACCGTAATTCCATAAAGAAAAAAAAACACAATATTTACAAGTGAATTTAACACAATTACAAAATAAACAATTTCATTGTAAGTACAAGCTAAACGCCGACACAGGGATGTAAAAACCATCCATATTAAATGTGAACAAATTAGAATAAAATGTCCAAATTGTAGAGCCAAATAAAAACACGTTCGCACTGTGGTGACAGACTACATGAAACCAGCAATGAATTTGTTGAAAGGGTATGTTGATAAATTGTATTATTCATAATACCTAATTTGTATATCTAATCTGTATATATAAATTTATGATCATTATTGAAATGTAGTTGCAGCTATATTTTCATTTCTTTGTAACATTAATTCTTGTTCTCTGATATACGCACGAGTCGCAACTTCTTCTAAATCATTCGCATAACTATTGACTGTCTTTGTATCACTTGTGATGAAGAGCAAGACGGATTCCATCCATTATGATCTACATAGATCTTTCTTTGGTCATCTAACCAATGTTGTACCTCTGCCAAAAGCTGGAGCCAGGTAGAATATAGATCTATCAATCATTAATTTCCACTTCTATTATTGCTAAGTTCTGTGTTAATAATATATCAGCTGTTCAATCACTCTGTCGTGAATGTACAATATGAATGTTTAATAGTGAATTATTACTGATAACACTGACTAACAAAAAAAAACTTTTTTTTTCTTTCTCTAACATTTCTATGTTTTTCTTGTCAATTTTAATGCGCTGTTTTTAAATCTGCAAACCGTTTTTCTCTATCAGGTCGGGATCTCTAGAAATACGCAATTGAAGTTTTTTAACAACGCATACGGTATTACAACATCATTCGTACAAGAAATATAACAGTTATGTAGGCTTGAATTTCTTTGCAGTCGACTTTCGTCGGTGAATGGCATGGCGTACATCGCGATGAAGCATCCAACAATAATCGGCAAGCATGGTCACACTCCACCGTCCTTGATAACGTGACTCCATTACGGCGATATCTTGATGGAATCGTTCTCCATGTTCATCGCTGACTTCGCCAAGGTTGTCAGGGAAAAAGTCAAGATGTGAATCGAGAAAATGGATTTTGAGGGACATGTTACAGCCCATAATTCTGTATGCATCTATGCACTGCTTAACAATATGCAACATAGTCAACAGATTTGTGATTTCCCAGAAAGTTATCGACGATCGATTTGAATGCCATCCATGCGCAAAGTTCACTACCATGTAACAAGTTCTCGAATTGTTTGTCTGCAATAACTTTCCTAATCTGAGGTCCTACAAAGATACCTTCCTTTATCTTTGCATCGCTAAATTGCGGAAACTTTTCTCGAAGATAAGTGAAAGCTTTGCTCGTTTTATCTAACGCTTTTACAAAATTCTTCATGAGCCCCAACTTTATATGTAACAGTGGTAAAATGAAGCTGTCTTTGTTAACTAATGGCTCGTGTATTACATTTTTATGCCCGAGCTGCATACGATCCCGGATAGGCCACACCTTTCTTGCATAATGTTCCTGTCTGTTGCGGCTGTCCCATTCACATCGGAAGCAACAAAATGTAGTATACCCAGTCTGCATGCCCGTGAGAATTGCAATGACCTTAGGTCTCCACAAATCCGCCATTGGTAGTCATTGTACTTTATTTTTTCCAAACGTATAGCCATATTGTCATAAGTTTCTTTCATATGAACAGAGTAGGTGACTGGAATTGATGAAAATAAATTTATGTTATGCAATAACACGGCTTTTAGACTAGTCTTGGAAGAATCGATGAAAAATCGCCATTCGTTGACTATGTGCTCATGACCGTTTACATCTTTGCAATAGCAAATGTCATCATCCATCTCAAAGTATTGAACAAGTTCTCTGTGTCTATGACGAAATTTAGATATCGGAGTATTGGGCGCTAAAAGATTCCATTCTTTGAGTCGCGAACCAAGTAATTCCGCTTGTCCTTTGGTAAGAGTGAGATCACGTATTAGATCTGAAAGTCCTGAATGGTTAATTAAGTAAACACCATCATTCACCGGTATGTAATCTGAGTCAGAATTAGTTTCTAATGCAGGTAAACTATCACTTTCTGATGGTTCATTCACGTCCAACGGATTATGTTCTGGTGGTACTTGGATTGGACACGTGATTGGATCATGAGGCACTGGTTTCGAAACCAATTCAGTATTTGAATAAACCACAGACTTTCTAGTTTTAAAAGTGAAAGCATGGATATTTGTCAAGCAGAAGTACAATCAGTAGTGTGATTTGTATGTTCACGCCATATTACTGGCACTCCAAAAGGCATCGACTTATGCTTCAGCGATTTTCGTAACCAACCTGCCAATGTATCGAACAAACTGCATTTGGCTACCAAGATTTATTTGCATCATCAACTTTCGAATCGAAATAAAGTTCATATGCTTTCTTTAGTAATGGTGTAAAGTTTTTCTGGTCAACACGATCGGTAAAATATACGCACACGTAACAGAACAGATCAGCCGAATTTCTACAACTTCTAGAAGCCATATTTTGCTCAGAATTATTTCAAAATACAGTAACTATTTGAAAAATCGCGTAACATATGTCATGCATCTTTTAGCAGTATAAAAAGTAGAATTATGTTGCTTTTTATTAATTTTTAATAAGTTATATAGTAAAAATGAAACGGAGCAAATAACGGTTTCCCAAAAATATATTTATTCACAAATATCTTAAGAACCCGACGTGATAGAGATAAACGGATTTCAGATTTGAAATCAGCGCAAGAAACTCACCAAAGAACACTCATTCTTATATAAGAAAGAAAAATGTTGTTTGTCAGTGTAATTATTTAAAGGCATATATGTCAATTTATTTGTTTGAGGACAAGTATTTATATATTTTCCATGATTAACCAGGCATGAATGATAGAAGCGGGACAGTAACGAAAGAGTAACTTTCGCTCGGCCTAAGTATTGATCAGCCCTCGTTGGCCAATATAAACAAACAATAGCAGCCCGAGGCATATTAGTAATACTGAGGTTTACATTATGAGGTGGGGAGGATAAGGAGAACGCGTGTACAGCGTGAACCTTGAGTTGCGTCACAGGCACAACGCTACCTGCTTTTGTCAGGTACGCATAATTATATGATAGTCAGAAAATAGAAAGTGGAGGGAAGATGAAGTTTACCTCAGCGGGAAACTTACGAAGCTTCCAAATATGTGTATTTTATCAGTCTTAATGGTGAAGATTAAAAAGTCCTTATGCAGTACCAACCAAATGTGTTGAAGTAATGAGACTGTAGTGTACAGAGATTCTGGGTTTACACTATAGTCCATAAAAGCGAGAGGACAGACCACAGCTGATGCAACCCATTTAGTCAAAAACCGCCAACAACCCCAGAAGACCAACAAATCTCCCAAAAGCTGAGTAACCATCAACATTTATTGAGAAGCGAAACATACAACTTCACAAACTTTGAAACCAAGTGATGACACTTGCCTAATGTAACACTAAATGTGCAGTAATACCAGTGTAACTATCATTCTGTATTGTCAGAAATTGCCTCCCCTGCTTTGCAGTAGTGGTCCAACAGTGGCCAAAACTAAAGAGTATATAATTTGGGTCTTCTAAGGTGTCTACCATCGCACAAGATTACTCTTGTCAGAGTTGTAGATAGAAGGATAGAGATGATTCTATCTTAAGGGAGTTTTCATAACATATTTCAGAAGTCAAGAACAATGCTGCGTTGGGCAGGGCAATTGTTAACTTATATCTGATCCGCCACCTTTTATGAAGAATTAAGCAATTATTAATTTTAGCTCGTTCAGTCCCCCACCCTGATTTACTCAGTGGAATTCTTCTTATTTTGGTATAGCTCTGTTTAGAGTGTATTTAGTAAATTTACTGAGACAAACATGCAGTACATTCAAAATGACTAAATCGACGTTAAATGTGTATATTTACAAATAACAGATTTAAGAATCACTTAGGTTTTAACAAGGTTTTTTTTTAAAATGAATAATTATTTATCAGACGATTATCATCACTGTGTGATGTAATGGTAGATTGCAAAGGAAGTCACTTGGCAGCTTTTATGTGTTACTTAGCTGTCAGTGACGGTTCTGCTCCTTTTGATGCTTTGGTTCCTGGTTGACTGGATCGCAGATCCCGCTCGTCACTGGTCAAGGCTGTAGGGCGCTGCACGCTCTCAGAAATGTCAGGGAGTGTCTACTAAGTTGGTCCCTCGTCTTTAAGCCCCGTCTGATGATGGTGTATAGATTCGACTTCAGGCCACTTGTACCATTCTTGTTCAGAGATAGTGCCCTCAACTGTAATCACCAACTAGTATGGTAAAAGGAGAGAAACGAATACCCTCTGAGTATTGAGTTTCCCAACACATACTTATGTGTCCCCATCTTCCTATTCCACCATCCCATCTACCTCAGACTTTACACTCGATGAGAATTAGGCTTAATCCCTCGAGAGAATACTTTCTTTACATTTACATTGAATAGCTTTATATTTAATTTACATTCAAATGAAAAGGTTAATAGTATAGATAGAATATGTTTACATTTACATCTACACAGGTTGAAAAATGTTCACAATATTGATTGAATATGTTTTCAGTTACATCTACACTTTAACAAAATTTGGAAAACAAGAAAAATTCCCAAAACATGGAAAACAGCAGTAATTATTCCAATACTAAAACCAGAAAAAGATGCCCATGATGCCAGTTCATACAGACCAATTTCATTAACTTCCCATCTAGGTAAGATATTAGAAACCAAAGTAAATGAAAGATTAAAGTTTTATTTGGAAAAGAGTAAATTATAAAGTCAAACTCAGTCAGAATTTAGGAAGAACAAATGCACTATGGATCAGATAATTAAAATGGAGTCTGAAGTAAAATCATGATTTCAAAAGAAAAAAAAAACTGTGGTAGTATTTTTAGAAATAGCTAGGGCTTATGATGATTGTAGTAGAGGATGTGCTCTCTTTAAAGTGAAGAAGATAGGAATAACCGGTAAAATATATAAATATTTAGATAATGTCCTGCAAGATAGATATTTTACTGTTCAGGTAAACAATAACAGATCATAATTGTATGAACAACAAAATGGATTACCCCAAGGATCAGTAATATCTCCATCAATTTTTACAATAATGATAAATGATTTAGGTGAAGAATGTAATGATATATCAAATTAATTGTCACAGTTTGCAGATGAAGTTGCTATATGAAGAATTGGGAAACATCTGCAAAAATTATATAAGGATCTACAAAAGTAAATAAATAAAGTATATAAATGGATGACAAAATTGGGATTTCAGCTGAATGCAAATAAAACAATAGGAATGATCTTCAGTAAAGGTAGGGTTGTTAAAAATAAAATTCTAGATTTAAATATCCAAGGGCAAAACAGTAATACAGTGCAGACCACTCGATATCTAGAAATGACAATGGACCAACAGATAAACTGGAAAAAACACATGGATAAACTACTGGAATCTTGCAGACTAACTTGTTAAGATATTTGAAAGGTAATAGATCGGGTGCTGTATTGACTAACTTATTAAGATATCTGAAAGGTAATAGACGGGGTGCAAGCACTAAGACAATGCTTACTTTTAATAAATATTTTATTAGAGGAAAAACAATTTTTTTTTAAAATTAGTAAAGGAAAATATCCCGTTCAACCTCTGATGGGTTATAATTAGGATATATATTGTTTTCAATTCCAAATAATATAAAAAAATTGCCGATATGAGAAAGTGGCATCACACTTGTCAAATCATTGTAAACAGGAAAAATCACAACTACCAATTATGCCTATATTTTATTGTAAAATAACGATGTAAAGGTTCTGTCTGTTTAAGTCTGGAGATGTAGAGGTCTTGTTTGCTCCAGATGTATAACTGCCCGTTAGGTTTCGTGTGTTGTAAATATGGCAGAGTGGGCGTGTCACAATGATGCGGTGTAATCTAGGTCACCGGCATGAGGTGCCGCCAGGGTGTAGTAGAGACACACATAGTATCAGCATACATGTAAATACAGACGTGTAGTGCTTGTATAAGACTGTGGTTGATCGTGTAGGTGAGTGGATAATAGTGCTGATAACACGAAGGCCGTATAGGCTCTTGGACGACTTCACATTAACTCACACAACCACAAGTAGAAGTCAGTGAAGTAGGGAATGCTGCTGACGTTTACAATATTTATTCATGACGTACGATAATATGATGATGGACGAAACAGTCAATAGTACCAGATCATGGACATAATATGTGTAGTTATTAAGGTTAACATCAGGCATCACAGATCCCGAACAGCTTAGACATATAACAATGTCTTGTCCAATAATTACCGTTCATGCAATAGCTCTAATCCCTGACTGAGCCCCGTCAGGTAAGCCCTAGCAAATATATTGCCTAGTACGGGCGATATCAGTTATTAAACAAAGTCAATGCTATTGTCCTACAACTAGCCAAAGACTTCATTCTGGCTTCACATGCCAGGTACTTCATTCTGGTGAAGAAGATTGGCCGTAAACACGGACCAATATAATGACGACGAAATCAGGCCGCAGGTCCCGGGCCTCGATAATCAGGTGACTCTCGGTTAACATTAATTTTTGAGAATAAATATATATCTGCGAAACAATATTCCTCCTGCATTGCGGATCCATCAAGTTGATTCTTAGGCATATAGGTAAAACAGGTCAACTTCGACCTAGTCTTTCAAACATGTAGCCATACTGGGGTACAGTATATTAACTCCTCGTGAGCTTCGCTCACTATGTCGCCATCAGCGATAAATGTACCTTTAAGATCTAATCGAGACGAAAAAGATCGAATAATGTTTCAGTTACCTTCTCAAAGAATCCTTACACTCTAAGGTAACACAACACAGCCAATACTGGCATAAAGAATCACTCAGGGAAGGAAGAATGACAAAACAGTCATTCCCAGAATTTCCAAATCCCTATCGAAACTTGGCAGAGAGAAATCTACGGATCGGTACATCCGTTCTAAGCCTCTGGTACACTCTGGTTGAATTATCAGTCTCTCGGTCTTTGCGCCAAGACCTGCGCATGCCCAAAGAGCATAGACCAGATCGAGGCTAAACCAGACCAGGCGTTTCCGCCCAAACGGGTGGTAAAGATACTTCGTATATGGTCCTGTAAATAGACTTAAGACATGTCAACTATAAGACATTGCCTGAGACAGGACAACATAAGGCAGGGACAGATAATCACCAGTCAACCTGCCACAGAAAGATAATAAACATTTATCTCTCTTTGATCACCTTAAACCAAACATAAATTAGGCTGGTGTTTTTCTCACCGTCAAAAATGACAGCAACATATTATCACACCTCTCGGGAAAAAAAATGGCACATTTTTTTTTGAAATACATCTATGAGCCAGGTGCATTAAGCTCATAACGCATGAGTAATGCGCCGATGAAAGGATCACCATAAATGTAACATCATAATGTCAGATCCAATCGACGCACAGTAGAGCGTCTGGTGAGAACAAAAAAAAATCTCACTAGATAAAGAGAAACTATTTTCTCAAAGTAAATATATCCGGGGAGGTGTTACCAACCAACTCAAAGGTTCAGGTAATGTTACAACAATTATATAAAGAAAAAATTCATATCAATATGTGTATAAATGATGAATGACAATTTCTATTATGAAATTACACCAACATCGAAATCTCACGACGTATAATGCCTATATAACCATAAATTCAAATGGTCAATCATTACTAACATTACTAAAGTCTCTTTACAAACATATGATTATAAATGTGTATAGTATAACTAATAGGTGATGACGTCAGAAGAACAAGACGATGCTCTATTCCGGAGATGTCTTGTACGTAAGATCCTCAAGGAACATCGGGACGTCGATAGTAGTCATCGTAGTTCTACAGCGTTCCAAGATATCACACCGGTTTGCTGAGAACAATACAAATAGCACAATTCTTAGAATGTTATAATGTACCATAGTCACTTAATATATATCTAAACTATAAATGTGGCCGAATTATATTTTTGACCTTTATTTCATGCTAAACAAAACCTTCCTCTGTTTTACCAAAGATGGTAACAGAGAAAGCAAGTAATCAATACATAACCATGAGTTTAAACAAAGTGACAACAAATGTTATAGAAGCATGATATTGTAAGAATAGATCATAACTTTAGATATTTAATAGTAGATCTAGACAAAAGAGCTAAGTAGCTTCATGTGGGCATCGCGACAATATGTCTGCCATCACATTATCCGAACCACGGATAGCTCGTACCGTGAAATGAAAAGGTTGAAGAGCAATAGCATATCGAGTGGATCTCGAACTCTTCAAATCCTTACTCTGCATAGCTGTGAGAGCTTTTTGGTCGGTTTCTACTATAAAATGCGCGCCGAGAAGGAATCTTTGGAGTTTAAGAATTGCCCAGACCATAGCTAGCAATTCTCGGTCCAGAACAGAATAATTCCTTTCTGCCGCATTCAGTTTTCTCGAGACATACATTACAGGATGCAGAGTCTCAGAATACTCTTGCATCAGTGCCGCCCCGATCCCTATTGATGAGGCGTCACTACGAAGGACAAACGTCTTATCGGCTGTAGGTAGTCTTAAAATAGGAGTAGACGAAAATAATGACTTAATCTGATCCAATGAAGATTGGCATTCCTGGGACCAACGCACCATATTAGGAGACCCTTTCTTCAATAGGGTTGAGAGTGGTGCCGTAATAGAGGAAAGATTCGAAATGAATCTTCCATAGAACTGTATTAGGCCCAAGAGACTACGGATCTGTTTCTTAGTCTTAGGAATAGTGATGTTCAGTATCTTAGAAGTGATGTGGTCTTCTGTCTTCAAGAGACCATGACCAACACGATGACCAAGAAAAGAAATCTCACTAAACCAAACATAACCTTTAGAGGGTTTAGTTGTCAAATTATGCTCACGTAGAGTAGACAACAGTTCATCTAATCCCCGATAGTGATCTTCCCAAGAATCGCTGAAAAGACAGATATCGTCCAAGTATGCAATCACATCAGAACGATATGCCAGAATTCGACGCATCATGCTTACGAATGTAGCTGGGGCATTCATAAGGCCAAAAGGCATAAAGTTCCATTGGAACAAACCCCTAGGTGTGGAGAAAGCAGTGAAAGGTTTGGCTCGTTCGGTTAGAGGAACTTGCCAGTAACCTTTAGACAAGTCAAGCTTTGTAAAGAAACGAGAGTTGGAAAGTCTAGTAAGTAACTTATCCAACAGAGGCATAGGTTCAGCATCGAACTTCGTTACTTGATTTAGTTTACGGTGATCGACGCAAATGCGTATGTTATTGTCTTTCTTTCGGACAATAACCATAGACGATGAGTATGCCGAATTGGATGGTTCAATTATTCCTAACTTTATCATTTTACCAACTCTTTCTCGACCTGAGTTTGGAAGTGGATAGGAATAGGATAAGGTCTGACCCTGATAGGAGTATGGTCAGTCAATACTATGTCATGTTCAATGACTGTAGTGTGTCCAGGAATGTCCGTGAGAACATCCTGAAATGTTTGTAACATGGAAGAGGTTTGTGACTGTTCCTCAGTTGACAATTTAGGTGAAATTGCAACATTTTTCCATGATTCCGTAGAATGAAGTGGAAGCATTGGAAGAGGAAGATTAACGTCAGAGAAAGTAGATTCCTCATCCTGTATGACCGACAGAGATGAGTAATGACCACGAGCGACTGTAGCGTCGTCCGTCGCTTGAAAGATAGGTTGCAAGTACTCTGGACGTTCATACAATTCCGTAAGCATATTTATGTGAAAAGTTTTATGCTTTCCGTCAATATCGACGACATAGTCGACATCGGAAATTTTAGATACAATCACAAAAGGACCTTTCCAACCAATAAGAAGTCTATTTTCCCTGGAAGGAAGTAATACGAATGCTTTGTCTCCAGGACAAAGTTGACGTAGGCATCTATTTTTAACCAATTCACAAAAAAATTAACACCTTTTCCAACCAATAAGAAGTCTATTTTCCCTGGAAGGAAGTAATACGAATGCTTTGTCTCCAGGACAAAGTTGACGTAGGCATCTATTTTTATTTGCAAACTGCCTTGCCTTTGCTTTAGCAAATTCAGATGCGGAAGTTGCTAATTTGCAAGCTTCAATGATTTTCTGCCTGAGAGCAATGACATATTCATAAGAAGATTGTGTGTCATCACTGATATCATTGGGAGCTATTAAATCGTGAAGCAAGGACATTGGGCCGCGCGGACGCGCGCCAAAGACGAGCTCGAAAGGAGAAAACTCGGTATGTTCATTAGGAACCTCTCTATAAGCAAAGAGCAGCGGGCAAGACTCTGTCCCAATCCTGAGGATGATCCTCAGTTATTTTCCCAAGTAAATTTTTGAGAGTTCTATTGAGACGTTCGACTAGTCCATTAGACATAGGATGATAAATACTACTCAGTGACCTCTTAATATTAAGAGTAGACATCACTTGCGACATTGTCTCAGATAACAGTTGGGTGCCATGGTCTGACAAGATTTCCCTAGGGAATCCCAACCGCGAAAATATCAGCCAAAGAGCGTCTGCAATATCGGCAGTCGAAATGCTCTTCAGAGGTATGGCCTCTGGCCATCGAGTACACATGTCAACACATGTAAGAATAAATTGATGTCCTCTGGCTGAATTTATTTTGAAAGGACCAATGATATCTATCGCCATTTTCTGAAATGGACGGATAGGAATGTTCGCAGCCTGGATAGGTGCTGCATGGCGAGGACCTTTCGATTTTACCTCTTGACATACTTTACACGAGCGACAATAAAGACATATGTCTCTGTTTACGAATGGCCAAAAGAAAGCCGCAAGAACTCTCGACTTCGTACGTGAAAATCCCAGATGACCAGCGCATTGGGAGTCGTGAGCATGTTGCAGTATTCTAACTCTCATGTCTTTCGGAACCAGAATTTGTGAATGTATAGACATGTCTGAGTGTTGTACCATACGCACTCGTACGCCATTCTTCATAGTGATCCAAGATTTGTGATCTGTGTTCTTATTTGGGTCACCATTTTTAACCAGAACGAAGAATTTTTTTAACGAAGTGTCTTCTTGTTGACTTTTGATAACGAGTCACGTGAAATCACATCATGATCATCTTGATCACGTACCTCATCACCTTCGGTCGATGAAGTCTGAGGCATATTCTGTGCCTGTGCTCTCGTGATAACTGCATTAGCAGCTTCCAAGTTATGTTCTTCCCAAGCAATAATCTGCTGCGGGGTACACTATTTAACCCCATGTATACGTCCGACGATAAGATCCGCGATAGGATTCGGAAGCAGACACGCTTGGACCTCTCCCGTAAAGAAGGGAGTAGCTATACGGATGATGGCAGTAGAATATTTTTCCACTGTGCCACCAAATGTTACACATTTGATCACTTTTCCAGTGGCACAGGAAGGATCTACAATAGATTGTCTAACCCCAATAGTGGTACATCCAGAATCAAAGAGGACTGAGACTGGATCATTATTCACTAGACCCCTATGTAGGATAAGAGATCCTCTCCCGTCATGCGCCGCTGTGGCAGGAAGAGCGGGCAGAGGATGACCGCAACTCAAGGTGGATATAGTAGTAGGTTCAAATAAAGTGGTGCACTGTGGGCATTGAGATGCTCTCCCAAAATCAAAGGCAGAACAAGTAATAGCACTAGCGTTAGGTTTACTATTGTTTTGTTCATTACTAACTCCTTGTGACTCTTGTTCAGCACAGTTAGCATGATGACATGATCTATTATTATTGTGCTGCCATCTACCTCGATTATTATTTCCTTTGGAATTATTGCAATTACCCCTATTGCTATTATTATATTGCTTTGAACCGCAGTTTTCACAATTGTGATTGTGATTTACACCTTGATGAGAATATCCATCAGACTGATATTGCTGTCTTCCTGAAGAATTATGGCGAGGATAGTTTTTATTGTGGCTACCCCTTCGAAAGTTACCAAATTTGTTGGAACCATAATTATGAGGGCTATCAGACCGCCTCCAATTCCTAGAAGACGAGCCTCTATAGGATGAATCACCTTGATCCTGTCCAACGTTACGCTTACTTTTCTTATCAAAGTTTCGCTGAGTACCTTTAACTTTACCTCCGAAATTAGAATTGTATGGAGTCGCAGAAGCCACAGGTAAACCTTCTTTAATCTTAGTATTGCTAATCGTTTGTTGTGGGTGAGCAGTGACATATTGGCAACAACATTGTTCCATTTCTTTTATGTCCTTAGGTTTACGTTCGTGTATAAAGGCAAGAAAGGACTCATTAAACAGATGACATTACTTTGTCTCTAAGTAACAAGTCCATAAGTGCTTCATAAGTATGTTCAGTCTTAGACAACTCGATCCATCTAGTGAAAGTAAGACGTATCTTTGTAACAAAGTCTGAGAACTCTACACCAGCTTCTGGTAACATAGTCTTAAAACGAAGACGGCAATCATCTTCTTTAAGCTGATATCTTTTCAACAAGGCTGCTCTGACAACTTCATAGTTAGTCCTATCATGTTCCTCTATTGCCATTATAATATTTAATGGTTCACCTGTAAGTAAATTCAACGGTTGTCCAACATATTGTGCCTTATCTACTTTATGTGTTACGCAGTTAAGTTCTAGTCTATCCAGATAGAACGTTATGTCATCTTTTGTAGGATTAAAAGGAGGAAGTTTGACATTATAGTCATGACCTTTTGTGCTCGAAGAAGTTGCTTGAGAACTACCCATGTTCGTCACTTTTAATTTCTCTGTAACCCCATCGAGGCCAGCTCCTTGACGTGGAGATGGGGCTCAAGTACAGCTATCAGCGGCTGAAAAACCAAGACTGGCCAGGCCCTCCTATACTCGAGCAAGACCACGGTCTGCCCTAGCAAGTCAAGGTGCTGAAGACGGAGGCAACCAGCCAAGAGGCGCACCACAGCAATCAGGATGCCACGCACATGCGCTATGGAAGTATGCCTATATCTGCAAAACGTTATGGCACTTGCCCTGTGACGGACACCCAGGCAGGCGCAGTGCCGGGCCCTCTGCCTCGGAAGGGCCCAACCCCTACTACTGGGGGTCCTTCTCAATTGCCCCGTGGAGCCAGGAGGCATGAGAATAGAGCTACTGGCCAAGCAAAGAAAAAAGAAAAAAATTCTCTGTCTCCAAAGCCATGAGTCTTTCTTCATGTTCCATTTTCTGTTTTCTCTCTTCAGCTTCTCTTATTAACTTCTTCTCCTCAAATTCTCTGTCTAGCTGCGCTTGAATCTTTTCAGCCTTTTGTGCTTTGGCATTTTGAGCAAGCGCAAACTCCTCCAATTTCTCATCAGTTTTGCCAAGGGCTATCCCTTGCGCAATAAAGTAATCTAATGTAGACATCCTGTCTACAAATGTGTTGTCAATATCTCTGAAATAGCAACACAGGTTATCCCAACCTCATTGGGAGATAATTCTTTTACAAAGACTAAGTACAATTACCTTGTTTATAAAGTCGCCAGTAATCAGCTCAGTATATAATTTGCATCATAAAATAACAGTACATGATCAAGTATACATTAAGACTGTATATATCAACAATATCACGATAACTAAACAAAGACAAGCATCTAAACAAACGAAAACATTCGCAGAGGTCAAAAGAAAATAAAGCTTAACTAAATCAAATGTTGTAAAAATTTACAATGATAACTGCGAAAAATTCACAATAATACAATGACAACACAGTGTATAAACAAAGGGGTGTATAGAAATTAACAATAGAAAAGAGAAGGCAGACAAATATGAACAAAACGAATCAAAAACTAAAGTATGGAGAAAAAAATAACGAAAACAACACTAACACATCTTGTCACAGCTAAGAAAAAAAAAATAGCAACAAAAGTCGCTTGCAATTTCCACTGTGGGAAATATGCACAATCCCTATAGAACGCTTACAGTAACCCTCGGTTGAGTGGGATATTTACTGTAAGACCCTCCAACCTATGAACCCGCAGAAAAAAATACACACTAACTAATCAAGTAAACAAAGAACAAATAAACAATAGAATGCATATAATGAATGTGTAAAGAGGAAGGCTCAGTTGCACACAAAATAAAGGCTCAGTTTAACACGTAAAACAGGCCACTTATCTTAAACGCAATCCTCTACAACCGCACAGATGCAGTTCAATGCAGTACACTTGTAAACACACTGGTAGACGTTCCACCGTTGAAGGTCACCGTAACTTGACAACAGATGTAGTAGTCTCCAAAGTGAAGCTATCAAACCATACTCGACTTTAGTTGAGAATGTTTGTAGAATGTCGTAGTAAACAACAGGTTGAACTGTTCTATGTTTACAATCCGAGCTTGCACGTAAACTTGTGACGTGAACTTTGACACATATGTCCTTCGACGACTGTCACAGTGTTAAACAAATTTGTCAGCAACTGTGGTCTATGTAGCACTCTTGCAGCAGCTGTGGTCCATGTAGCAATTCTGCAGCAGCTGTGGTCCATGTAGCGATTCTGTATTATACATAAATGTTTACGTCGGTCAGCAGACGTTGACCTATTTCATACTGTACTGTGTAGCTGACAACTAACTGTCAATCTTGTCTTCCGGATGTATAAATCCAGATGTGGGCCGGAAAATACGTGTCGTTGACAAAAAACCCACGAATCTGGTCCACCAGATGTAAAATAACGATGTAAAGGTTCTGTCTGTTTAAGGCTGGAGATGTAGAGGTCTTGTTTGCTCCAGATGCATAGCTGCCCGTTAGTGTTCGTGTGTTGTAAAGATGGCAGAGTGGGCGTGTCACAATGATGCGGTGTAATCTAGGTCACCGGCATGAAGTGCCGCCAGGGTGTAGTAGAGACACACATAGTATCAGCATACATGTAAATACAGACGTGTAGTGCTTGTATAAGGCTGTGGTTGATCGTGTAGGTGAGTGGATAATAGTGCTGATAACACGAAGGCCGTAT
The DNA here is from genome assembly GCA_024509875.1 of Oreohelix idahoensis. Taxonomy (NCBI): domain Eukaryota; kingdom Metazoa; phylum Mollusca; class Gastropoda; order Stylommatophora; family Oreohelicidae; genus Oreohelix; species Oreohelix idahoensis. The sequence continues at coordinate 480,921 of JAMPIV010015415.1, read as the reverse complement.
AGGCTCTTGGACGACTTCACATTAACTCACACAACCACAAGTAGAAGTCAGTGAAGTAGGGAATGCTGCTGACGTTTACAATATTTATTCATGACGTACGATAATATGATGATGGACGAAACAGTCAATAGTACCAGATCATGGACATAAAATGTGTAGTTATTAAGGTTAACATCAGGCATCACAGATCCCGAACAGCTTAGACATATAACAATGTCTTGTCCAATAATTACCGTTCATGCAATAGCTCTAATCCCTGACTGAGCCCCGTCAGGTAAGCCCTAGCAAATATATTGCCTAGTACGGGCGATATCAGTTATTAAACAAAGTCAATGCTATTGTCCTACAACTAGCCAAAGACTTCATTCTGGCCTCACATGCCAGGTACTTCATTCTGGTGAAGAAGATTGGCCGTAAACACGGACCAATATAATGACGACGAAATCAGGCCGCAGGTCGCGGGCCTCGATAATCAGGTGACTCTCAGTTTACATTAACTTCTGAGAATAAATATATATCTGCCAAACAATATTCCGCCTGCATTGCGGATCCATCAAGTTGATTCTTAGGCTTATAGGTATAACAGGTCAACTTCGACCTAGTCTTTCAAACATGTAGCCATACTGGGGTACAGTATATTAACTCCTCGTGAGCTTCGCTCACTATGTCGCCATCAGCCTTAAATGTACCTTTAAGATCTAATCGAGACGAAAAAGATCGAATAATGTTTCAGTTACCTTCTCAAAGAATCCTTACACTCTAAGGTAACACAACACAGCCAATACTGGCATAAAGAATCACTCAGGGAAGGAAGAATGACAAAACAGTCATTCCCAGAATTTCCAAATCCCTATCGAAACTTGGCAGAGAGAAATCTATGGATCGGTACATCCGTTCTAAGCCTCTGGTACACTCTGGTTGAATTATCAGTCTCTCGGTCTTTGCGCCAAGACCTGCGTATGCCCAAAGAGCATAGACCAGATCGAGGCTAAACCAGACCAGGCGTTTCCGCCCAAACGGGTGGTAAAGATACTTCGTATATGGTCCTATAAATAGACTTAAGACATGTCAACTATAAGACATTGCCTGAGACAGGACAACATAAGACAGGGGCAGATAATCACCAGTCAACCTGTCACAGAAAGATAATAAACATTTATCTCTCTTTGATCACCTTAAACCAAACATAAATTAGGCTGGTGTTTTTCTCACCGTCAAAAATGACAGCAACAGTTATTAAAAAAAAAACCCCCAACAAAATCAAGAAGAAACTCTAAACAAGAATTTAATAGATTATGGACGTATAATATATGACTCTGCTTCACATAGTAACAAGATTAAATTAGACAGAATTCAGCATCAAGCTTTGTGTACAATAGCAGATGCAATCAGATCAATATCAATGGGAGCTCTAGACGTGGCTTTAGGAATTCTACCCTTGGAATTACGGAGAAAGGAGTTAAGACTAAATTACCTGAACAATGTTAAATTACATAAGTTTCACCTAACATATAAAGCTTTTACCAAATGTCAAGGTTCCGAAGATTGTAATAGCCGGTAGTTGTACTGAGGATAAGTTCTCAATGCAGATAAATGCTTCTTTGGCACACGCCTCAAATAGCCTCTGACAACCAAGCCCAGCTCCCGGCCTTCATGCGTGGCTCAATTTGAGCTCCACTGACCGGAGAAGGGGCGAAGGCGAGCCACTGACGCCTTAAAACCAGCAGCTTCGGGCAGATAGGGCTTGTGATCCTTGGTTGGTAGCATATCTAAGAGAAGGTAAAACTCTGAATTCAAACCACCGCTGCCTTGAGGGAATATCCATTTATGGATAAGGCTTCGAGAGTAAACCCAGAGGATAAATCCGGAGTCAGAGTCCCTAAGGCAGTCTAATGTTGATTCGGCATTATTCTGGCAACACATGCGACGAGAACTGGCACCAAACTGTATCGGCTACAGCCGTTCCTTTGGATCTACCGGCTGCATGGAGAGGGGGAACATGCTGCATGGGAAACAGCTTTATCTCCATATAACTGTGCCCAAGCTTGCGCCCTGGAGAGGACACTCCAGCTTCACCCTAAAGGTGCCGGCAAAACACGGGAAAAAGCAGTTACCGGTTATAAGCATTTTGCCCAATTTGCGTAGGACATGGCGCCAGGGGCTACTTCCGACAGTGGGAGAGGTTCTAGGATCTCACTGTACAGCTACCACCCGCTTCAAGCTGGGCAGCCCACAGTCAATTAGGTGTAGTACCACCACTGTCCTCTTTCCCCATTGGGTGCAGGGGGATTAGGGTCAAACCTGAACTGTGGACACATAATTTTGCACCAAGCAATTACCACAAAAATAAGAAGTAATAGAAATAAACAAACTCTCAGACTGGGATGCTGGAACGTCCGGGCTATGTTGACTGGACTATCCGAAAACCTACAGAACATAAACGATGTCAGGAAGACTGCCGTAATCAATGACGAGCTTAAACGACTTCAGGTGGATATAGCTGCACTTCAGAAAACGCGCCTGTTAGGCTCTGGAATGGTGAGCGAGAAGGACTACACATCTTATTGCAAGGAAAAGACCTTAATAAAACTAGAGAACACGGAGTAGGTTTTGCGGTTTTAAAAAAATCGCTAACTAAAATGGTTGAACCAGGTGAGAATGGATCAGAACGCCTGTTAACGCTCCGCCTGCAAACTAGCGCAGGTCTCATCACTCTTGTCAGTGTGTATGCTTCTACTCTGTACTCTGCTTTAGAAGCTAAAGACGTTCTACGAGAATCTAGCAGCAGTTATCAAAAGCATACCTAGGCAAGAGCAACTTGTTCTCCTTGGTGACTTTAACGCTAGAGTGGGTGCCGATAATGTTTCATGGCCTTCATGTCTGGGAAGGTTTGGTTTTGGCAAGATGAATGAAAATGGACAACGGCTCTTGAAGTTGTGTGTTCATCATGACCTCTACGTGACCAACACCTACTGTCAGAGTAAAACCCCATCATAAGGTGTCATGGAGACACCCACGATCCAAGCACTGGCATCAACTCGTCAGAAGGCCACTTCTCAGGTATGTGCTGTCCACGCGCTCGTACCATAGTGCAGACTGTGATGCAGATCACTCCTTGGTTGACTGCAAAATCAAAGCACAACCAAGAAAACTACATTGTGTCAGACATGAAGGGAAAACACTCATTTATACCAGCAAGATGTCAGACTCTGTCATGATTGCTCAATTTACCGCGTCCTTCAAGAAAGTGCTCAGTAGTCCTCAGCATGGTGATAGTGTTACAGAGAACTGGGAGCACCTGCGGAACACCATTCAAAGTTCTACACTTGCCACCCTTGGTAATAAAACAACGAAGTCAAATCACTGGTTTGATGCTTCATCGGATGTGATGTCACCTGTCATTGAAGCTAAACGCATGGGTTGTTGCGCACAGAATTTTTTCCTAAGACTGTGTGTAATTAATCGGTATGAATTGTACACTTTAAATTTTTTTGTGGTCTAAGGCAGATAACCTTTGATTAAACTATGGGTACATTGTACTATGGGGGTTAACTTCTCTTGTTGGTTGACTCGTTGGTTATCTTATCTTGTGTCTTGACTCGCTGATTCATTTATTCGAACGATGTCTCCTTATACGGTAGTATCAGTCAACAATTTCTTGGAATGATTGAAACTAGGGTTGAGTTTTATTCCCATGTCCATATAAGGCGTGATTTCTGAACATAGCTTTGTTGAAATGGTTCCTTCATCGTTTCGTTGTGAGTGTTAGTCAGATGTATGCGTTCTGCGCATGTCTAAACTTTAAGAAAGTTAGAATCGTCTTCCGCCCAGGGATTCAACGAGATGTACTGAGCAGTCACAACGGGCTGATCACCCGTTTGCCAGTCACTTCGATTACGGAAACAACAGCAAATGGATTGATTTGCCGTTGCTCTAAAGACGCCATTAGGCGTGATGGGAAACAATGGCAAAGAAATCCTATCTGCTGTTGCCCTAAGACGCCACTAAGCGTAATGGCCACTGACTGCTTTGACATTCGGTGGCTAAGGACGGAAGAAGAAGAAGAAGAAGTACTGAGCAGTGAAAGGACGCTGCTGCGTCGGTGATTTTGTTAGGGAATTCTAAAGTCCTCCTGTGAGTTAGTTAGCTAACGAGGCTTTCCCTATATGATTCAAAACCGCCTGGAGGCGTATGTTTTGTGGTGTTGATTCTGAAGAAAGGTAATACTTCCTCTATTGAACTCTATGATCTACCTAGATGTTAGACAATTTGGCGATCTCTGCTCGCTTGTGTGTTACAGAATGGAGAGGTCCTTTTACTAGGAAATTTCACCACCGGTATCTTTATACCTGAGATATATATATATATACACGGGTCGCTCTAGGCCCAGGGAACAATTATTATGTTCTAGGATTTTCGCTATGCCAGCGATTGCACCTATGTCGAGGGTTAGACTTAGGGATGCTATAAAGGTCAGCTTGACCTGTACTCCTGAAATGCTATTCTCGTGCGGACAATAATAGACTTATCTTGTACATCTGATCTGCCAGCATCAGAGGAGTATTGATTATTATTTAATGAACATTGATGATATGCAGCTGACACAGTTGCAGGATTTTGATGCAGATTCATGAAGAAACTTTAGAATGCTGAATACATTGAACTATTGATGTCTATGATTTATGTAACGTATCTGTGCTTGTGGCGTCCAAATAAATGATGGAAACGTCCGCAGCAGTTTCGCACTTTTATGACTTCCACGTCATACCTCATGTTTTTGTAGATCTGTGAAGTTTCATCCCATCTACACCCACAACAACAACAACAAACCAGTCAAGACACCTTGCACTTCATTCTATTATATACCTGGTGTCGATAGGGGTGGTACCATACATTTGGCTACATTTTAGCAACGATTTGGACATACTACTGCAACGTTCATAGTGGCCAGTAAGCATCACCAAATCCACCCTTATCATTTTATGGTAGCCAATAGCTGGGTTCAACTGGTTCCAGCACTCACGGGTGTCAACAAACCCATTCATTCTACAAGATGCAAGTTCGTGAACGATACTTCCTGCAAGATACAACATCTACAATGACGTATAGCATGTCCGCTATATTGTGAAAGTACCCGGCGTGCCCGACAGTTTATCGATTTCAAAGCTTTCAGAAGGTCAAGTGCCGATTGAAGCGATTTACTCATACTGCAGTTGGAGGGTCAAGTGCCGAGCATTGTAAGGAAGAAGGACAAGTGCCGAAACAACATTTCCAGTATCAGAAGCTCATTTCCTGCGTCATGGCTATTTATGGGAGCAGTTGTCGATCAACGTTGGATCATTTATCCTCAGAATGCTGATCGCAACCTGTTCTGCACCGTGCTGACGTTTGGACACATATAATTTAAGTGGCCTGTTTGTTTGTGAACTGTGCCCTTATATTCTAACTGAGCCTTCTATACTTTCACACACTTTTTGCTACATGTTTACATGTTATATGTTATTTGTATATTTTTATGTTTATATTTCAGCTGGTCGGTTGGGTAGATGACTCTCATAGATAATACCTCGTCATAGAGGTATCTATTGAGAGCGTGTCGTTAGGGACAGAGCAATTTCCTTAATTGGAAAATGTAAGCAATATTTATTGCTATTTTTGTTAGTTGTGACGACATGTGCAGTTTTGTTTTCGGTATTTTTTCGCATTCTTTAGTTTTGTTTTGATTTGTTTGTATTTGTAGGTCTCCTCTTTTCTATTATTCAGTTCTTTACACCATTTTTGTTTATACATTGTGACGTCATTTGTTTGTTTACATTTTTCGCATTTGTCATCACATTCTTCGTGATATTTTCTTTTAGTTTTCGCTGTTTATTTAGTTGACTTTTGCGAATGTTTTCGTATTGTCTTTGATCCTTGTTATTGTTTACATTGTCTTTGATCTTTGTTATTGTTTACATTGTCTTCGATCTTTGTTATTGTTTACATAGTTCTTGCATAGTTAGCTTTCACTATTGTTACATATTTGCTCATGCACTATTGTTTGTATAGTGCACTTATCATAACTAACTGGTGGATTTACTCATGCACTATTACCTATGTAGTGCAGTTATGATAAATAACTGATGGATTTGTGTTTATGCACTAATTTGTGTAGTGCCCTGATGATTAAGAAGTGACTGGTGATATTATTATACATTTGATAATACAAGTTCTTTGTCAAAGACTTGTTTCCCACAGAGATTGGGATAAACATTGTGATTATACAAGTACTTTATTTAAGTCTTGTTACTATTAAGGTTGAAATAAGATAATTAATTATTTCAGGTTTTGGACTCATAATATTAGACATCATGTCTACACTTGAGTACTTTATTGAGCAAGGGAAATCCCTTGGTAAGACTGGTGATAAATTGGAAGAATATGCGACTACTCAATATGATAAAGCATTAAAGGTGGAAGAGAAAAAAATGGAAATGGAAGCTGAACAAAAGAAATTGCAGATGCAGGTGGATGAAAGGAGATTCCAAATGGAAATGGAAAAACAGAAAAGAGAAGCTGAAGCTGAGGAGAGAAGATTGGACAAAGAAGCTGAGGAAAGAAAAATTCAGCTACAATTGGATGCTGAAAATAAAAGACTTGAAAAAGAGGCTGAAAATGAAAGACTTGAAAAAGAGGCTGAAAATAAAAGACTTGAAAAAGAGGCTGAAAATAAAAGACTTGAAAAAGAGGCTGAAAATAAAAGACTAGAGATAGAGGCTGAGGCTGAAGAGAAAAAGTTACAAAGAGAGGCTGAAGAGAAAAAGTTACAAAGAGAGGCTGAAGAGAAAAAGTTACAAAGAGAGGCTGATGAGAGAAAAGCAAAAATGGAGCATGAAGAAAAACTCTTAGCTTTGGAGTTAGAAAAGTTGAAATTGTTGAACACTGGTAATGCTAATGATGCAAATAAGGTGTCAGATAAGTTCAATGCAAGTACTTTTAAGATTAAACTACCTGTATTCAATGCTTCCAGTGACGATATAACGTTTTATCTGGATAGATTCGAACGTGCATGTAAAACACATAACATAGATAAATCACTGTATGTTTATCAGTTGTCCAATTTACTTAGAGGTGATACTTTGAGTATGTTAAGTATGGTAGATGAGCCTGACAAGAACAATTATGAGGTTATCAGGGCAGTCTTGTTAAAGAAGTACCAACTTAACGAAGACGGCTATCGTCTTCAATTTAAAAATATGTTGCCAGATACTGGAGTTGAATTCTCTGAATTCATTTCAAAGATACGTCTTACTTTTTCACGATGGGTTGAGCTGTCTAAGACAGAACATACATATGAAGCACTTATGGACTTACTACTTAGAGACAAGGTTATGTCTTCTGTCAATGAATCTTTTCTTTCTTTTCTTCATGAGCGTAAGCCTAAAAACATAAAAGAAATGGAAGAATACTGTTGCCAGTATGTCACTGCGCATCCTCACGTAACCATTAGCAACTCTAAAGTAAAAGAAGGTCTGCCAGTTGCTTCGGCAGCACCTTATGGCCCAAATTTCATGCGTAAATTTCAGGGTAGCCAACAAAATTTTAATAAGAAGAGTAACCGTAATTATGCTCAGAATCATAGCAATCAATTTCAGGGTGATTCTTCTTCGCAGAACTGGAGACAAGCTGATACTCCACGGTATACTACTCCCAATAATTTTAGACATTTTCGCAAAGGTAGTCAGTATAGAGGAAACTATATTTCGCGGAGACCTCAAAACCAATATAATAGAGGTTCTCAACAGTATAGAAATGGTAATGACAGTTATGGAAACTGGAATTCAAACCAGGATAACAATTACAGTAGGGAGTTTAATGATAATTGCAGAGGCAATAATGGTCGCGGTAGATCGCAACATAAAAGAAAGAGATATCAACAGGCAAACTCTGTACAGCAGGACTCTCAGGGAGCATGTAAACAAGGTGATGATGATAAAAACTCTAGTGCTATCACATGTTCTGCCTTTGACTTTAGTAGGGCAACTAAATGTCCCCAATGCAGTACTTTGTTCGAACCGACTACCGTAACTACTTTAAGCTGTGGTCATCCTCTTCCCGCTCTTCCTGCTGCTGTTGCGCATGACGGGAGAGGTTCTCTTATACTACATAAGGGTCTTGTAAATAGTAATCCAGTCTCAGTTCTATTTGATTCTGGATGTACTACTATTGGTGTTAGGCAATCTCTTGTAAATCCATCCTGTGCTACAGGAAAGGTCATCAAATGTGTAACATTTGGTGGCACTTTGGAAAAGTATCCTACTGCCATAATACATATTTCTACTCCCTTCTTTACGGGAGATGTCCACGCGTGTCTCCTTCCAAACCCTATTGCGGACCTTATTATTGGTCGTATTCACGGAGTTAGGGAATGTACCTCTTAAAGGCCGGAACGACGCTGGTAGCGTACATCCGCAAAACCCCTAGAAGCCGAAACGACGTTGGGAACGTCACTTTTGTTTTCCGTGAAATTTTTTCCGTATTTTCGTTATGACTCATGACTGAATACTATATGTAGAATATCACTAAAAATCCTTCATATTCTAATTCTACATTCATTTATCTTTACTGTGATGTATAATATGTGTGTCTTTGTTGTGTAATAACTCAGAAACTTTAGAATTTATAAAGGTACTGCTTTAAGGTACAAAAATAATTCTGGCAAAATTCGTGAAAAAATTCCGGCCTGCAAGAGGTACCCCACAGCAGATTGCTGTTTGGGAGGAGTAAAACATTGAAGCTACCAATGCGGTGGTCACAAGAGCACATGCTCTGGATCCACCTCAAACTTCATTAACTGATAATAATGAAGTAGATAGCCAAAATAGTCACTTGATTATTTCACGTGACCCATTTATAAAATTGCAAGAAGAAGATCCTTCTTTACAAAAATTCTTCATCCTAGCAAAAAAAGGTGATCCAAATCAGAATACTAATAGAAAGTCTTGGATTTCTATGAAGAACGGCGTACTTGTGCGTATGGTACAAGACTCGACTACGTCCACTCATTCTCAAATTCTTGTGCCTAAGAGTATGAGATTGCAAATATTGCAACATGCTCATGACTCGCAATGTGCTGGACATATGGGTTTTTCCCGTACAAAGTCGAGGGTTCTTGCGGCTTTCTTTTGGCCATTTGTGAGCAAGGACATACTAATTTACTGTCGTTCTTGCAAAGTGTGTCAGGAGGTCAAATCGAAAGGACCACGACAGGCTGCGCCTATCCAGGATGCTGACATTCCTATTCGCCCTCTTCAGAAAATGGCAATAGATATTATCGGTCCTTTTAGGATCAAGTCGGCCAGAGGACATCAATTTATCCTTACATGTGTCGATATGTGCACACGTTGGCCAGAGGCTATACTTCTCAAGAGCATCTCCACTGCCGATATCGCAGACGCTCTGTGGCTAATATTTCTCGCTTGGGATTCCCCGGAGAAATATTGTCAGACCATGGCACTCAACTTATATCCGACATTATGTCACAGGTAATGTCTATGCTACATATTAAAAGGTCTCTCAGCAGTATCTATCACCCAATGTCTAATGGGTTAGTTGAGCGTTTGAATAGGACACTAAAAAACTTTACTTGGGAAGATAACTGAGGATCATCCTCAGGATTGGGACAGGGTTTTACCCGCGGCTCTCTTTGCTTATAAAGAGGTCCCCAATGAACACACAGGGTTTTCTCCTTTTGAACTTGTCTTTGGCGCGCAACCGCGCGGCCCTATGTCTTTACTCCACGATCTTATCACTGCCGATAATATTAGCGATTAGACTCAATCTTCTTACGAGTTTGTCATTGCTCTTAGGCAAAAGATCATCGAGGCATGCAAACTAGCAACTTCTTCATCCGAATTTGCTAAAGGAAAGGCAAGGCAGTTTGCAAATAAAAATAGATGTCTACGACAACATTGTCCAGGTGACAAAGCACTCGTTCTTCTTCCGTCAAGGGAGAACAGACTTCTTATTGCATGGAAAGGTCCGTATGCAATAGTCTCTAAAATGTCCGATGTCGACTATGATATTTGTAGTGGTTTTGATGTTATTGTATGGTTGTTATGTTACCTAGTGTACTGTATGAGGTCAGCTGTGAAGGTTCCTGACATAAAAGTTTATGTGAGTTACAGGAGGCCTTTCTGCTACCACTTACGACCTCAAACAGGCTTGTTTTACTATAATGAATGTTAGCTACGTTAAAAAGTCTAGGGTACTGAAAAGTAATGTGTAGTGAATATAATATACAGACACACACATGTAATCAATAAGTCTAATAATAATAATAAACTCTACAATACACTGAACTAACTCTGGTTGTTATAGTTTAAGTTTTAAATTTTTTTTAATGTATTAGTTCTGAACCAAGTTTTATTTTGGTCAGAACATATGTAATGATATGAATTTATTAATGAAATACATATATATGTGGCATAATAAAATGTAATTTGTGTACATAGGTATATTATAAGAACGGTTAATATTACTATTATCTATAATGTCTTTGGGAGAACTAGCACTGGATGTTTCGCTGGAGTGGCGTCATCACGCCCAATCTGTGACTACCAAAAGTCATTGTCCATTGACTTATGGAATGAAGTAAATGTTATATTTCTCAATATTTATTTCTGTTTTTGATGGTGGAATAGTTGTGAATCTCCAGCAGGCCAGGTTTTCACTTATCTCGAATGTGACGATCTGGTACCGGATTCTGGTGGCCCACTCCTCTCCGTAGCTGGAGTAAAAAAGTTAGGCTTCACTGACACCAATGTTAGGCTGCACAGGCACACGCTTGTGTACTTTTACAAAAGCATTTGGCACCACTTTAGTGCCAAAACAGAAACTTCTGAAACAAAATTTTGTGCCATGTGTCAGTACTCTACCTACTGAGCCACTCTTACACACAACACCACACAACAACATTACACAGACTGGGTCAGATCTCTCTGACCAACATAGCACATCTCACCCAGTTGTTTTCACATAGTACCAGTTCCCCAAGACTGCATTGCATCTGAGATATGTTCAATAGTTTCCTCTTTCATTCAATAAGATGGGTGATATGTTCCCACTGATCTCAATAATAGATTTGCGAGAAATCCGCCTTCCATAGTCTTAGTTAGGTGTCCATATATTATTTGTTTGTCTCTAGACCCTGAACTGCGGCTGGGGACCTAGAGCAAGCACTTACTTGTCGTAATCATTTTCTTTTTGATATGGCAGTATCAATCACTCAAAATATTAAAATAAACAAGAGAAATGCTTTTATCCTTACCACAATTCAGAAGTGAGAACACAGTCACTTAATACTAGCAAAACTCAGCTGAGCTGCTGGCTAGAGTATGGCGTCCCACTGAATTTTATGTATTATTTCCTGGAAAACACCACTAGCAGTTAAGAACTGTGTTATAGGACAGACTTCTATCGAATGGCAAAAATGTGCGTCTCTATCTTGCTAATATAAAAATGCGTTGGCCAATCAGATCGAAAGACCAAGCTTTTCAATTTGAATTTTGAAAATAAAGTCAAAAGTACATCTCAATTTCTCAAATGTACGTCGGTCACATTTTGGCTTTTCCCCAATTTCACTTGTTGTTTTTGACTACTACATGTAAAAGCGGCACAAACCTGCCTCCTAAGTTATTTTTAGCCACTATCTCCCGACTTTGCCCCGCTAGTTCATTACAGTTTGATTTTTGCCTTTTTCCTGTCTCAAGGACGCAAAATGTGACTTTAGTGAAAGTATGCACAACAATACTGTTCGCTGGTCTGATAGGAACAATACGGTCTTTTGTCAATATCTTCCTTGTTATCTGTCCGTCTGTATAAATAAAAGTATATTATTTGTCAGCTTAAGATGGGCTATCAAACTAACTACGTTTTATTTTCATAACTTTATTATTAAAGAAAAACCTATTTTGCTCAAGGTTAGTTTTTGAAATTTGTTTTGAACCTTTGGGTATGGCATTTGCCACTATATTCGAACAAAACAACCAAGTACGGTAAAACGTCTAAGATACGACTGTTACGACAAATTACGTCTTTTTGCCTTTCTAGATTCAAACACGTGTTCAGACCGTCATAATGATTTTTATCTCCGTTTCCCTCCCGTCTAAAAGGGTACCGTTTCGTCTGCATGTCTAACTAGTTAGTTTCAATGGCGGTAGGAAACGCTGGCATAAGCGAGCATGTATCCTAGTATCTTACGCATTATTTTTATCCCTACATGTTATCTTTATAATTGGAGATATTTTAACGTTGTATCACGGTAAATTCATCACATTGTCGATATTGATGGAAAGCATAAAACTTTCCACATAAATATGCTCACGGAATTTCATGAAAGACCTGACTATTTGCAGCCTATTTTCCAGGCAACGGACAATTCTCCAGTACCTCATGGTCATTACTCATCCCTGTCAGTTATACAGGATGAGGAAACTACTTTTTCTGATGTCAATCTTCCACTTCCTGTGATCCCACTTCATTCAACGGAATCTTGGAAAAACGTTTCCGTTTCTCCTAATCTTTCCGCTGAGGAACATCGACAAGTTTCTTCGATGTTACAAACATTTCAGGATGTCCTTACCGACATCCCGGGACACACACATGTCATTGAACATGACATAATAGTAATTGACCATAATCCTATCAGAGTCAGACCCTATCCGATACCTATCCATTTTCAGTCACAAGTCGAAAAAGAAATGGATGAAATGATACGATTGGAAATCATTGAACCATCCACTTCAGCATACTCTTCGTCTATGGTTATTGTTCGAAAGAAGGATAATAACATTCGCATTTGCGTGGATTATCGCAAATTGAACCAAGTTACGAAGTTCGATGCTGAACCTATGCCTTCATTGGAAGAGCTACTAAACAAACTTTCTAATTCTAAATTCTTTACCAAACTCGACTTATCGAAAGGTTATTGGCAAGTTCCTTTAACTGAACGAGCCAAACCTTTTACTGCTTTTTCTACACCTAGGGGTTTATTCCAATGGAATTTCATGCCTTTCGGTCTTATGAACGCCCCTGCTACATTCGTACGCATGATGCGTCGAATTCTCGCATATCGTACAGATGTCATAGCATACTTAGACGATATCTGTCTGTTCAGTGATTCCTGGGAAAATCACTATTTGGGTTTATACGAATTGCTGTCTACTCTTCGCGAGTATAACTTGACTGCAAAACCCTCTAAAGCCTTTATAGGATTTAGTGAGATTTCTTTCCTGGGTCATCGTGTTGGTCATGGTCTTTTAAAGACAGAGGACCACAATGTTTCAAAAATACTTAACATTTCTGTCCCTAAGACGAAAAAACAAGTGCGTAGTCTCTTAGGTTTGATACATATTTACAGACGATTCATTCCGAATCTGTCCTCCATTATGGCACCTCTTTCTACTTTATTGAAGAAAGGATCGCCTAATCTGATCCGCTGGTCTCAAGAATGTCAATCCTCATTGGACCAGATTTAAACTCTATTTTCATCTCCAACTATCCTTAGGTTACCTACTATTGAGAAGACTTTTGTTCTTCGAAGTGACGCCTCGTCCACTGGGATTGGGGCAGCACTAATGCAGGAGTATTCAGATACTCTGCATCCGGTGATATATATCTCTAGGAAATTAAATGCTGCAGAGAGGAATTACTCAGTTTTAGACCGTGAATTATTGGCTATGGTTTGGTCAATTCTCAAGTTGCAAAGATTCCTTCTAGGCGTACATTTCATTGTGGAAACCGACCAGAAAGCGCTTACTGCTATTCAGAGCAAAAACTTGAAGAGCTCGAGGTCCACTCGATATGCCATAGCTCTTCAACACTTTCATTTCACGGTGCGAGCTATCCGTGGTTCGGATAATGTGATGGCAGACATTCTGTCTAGATGCCCACATGATTCCACTTAATTCTTCTGTCATATATATTCCCTGTTAAACGTCGAGATCTATAACAGTTCTCTACTATAAGGATATATTAGCACATATGTGCTCATTTTGGGAATTTATAGCATTGTAATTGCCTTGTTCTGTTACTGATTTTGGTATAACGAAAGAAGGTTTAGTTAGCAATATACGGGCCAAAAGCTCACATGGCCACAATTTATATATTATATTTTGATTACTGTATTAAGAAATTTAGCATATACCATAAAGATTTCTGTTATTGATATTTTCGCAGCACATCATTGACGTCTTCGAGAGTATGGACATTATGTCAACCATGAAGTATGTCAAGTTCTTACCTGCTGTGGAACGAATATATCCATGTCTAAGAGGAACATCTGATTTATTAGTATTGATTAGTAATACATTGTATGATTGTATAATATATTTTTTGTTTCAAATGTGTAGTTAATTACACTTCATACTATGATAACATATTTGTATTTATGTGAGTATAATTTTGCTTACATTATGATGTTGCCATCATGTGGCGTATGTTGGTGGCACCTCCATGGAATATACGTGTACACTTAGGGAAATATTATCTCTAAGAATCTGAGATATAATCTCAGCTAACGCTCCATGCGTCGAGCTAGCCTCATATTAGGCATTATATCCGCGCATCATACATGCGTTACGAGCCTGTTATTTCTGGCTCGTGGATTTAAAAAAAAAAATGTTTCATTTTTTTTCCCGGGGGGTACGGTAATGTTGCGCACATAATTTTTTCCTAAGACTGTGTGTAATTAATCGGTATGAATTGTACACTTTAAATTTTTTGTGGTCTAAGGCAGATAACCTTTGTTTAAACTATGGGTACATTGTACTATGGTGGTTAACTTCTCTTGTTGGTTGACTCGTTGGTTATCCTATCTTGTGTCTTGACTCGCTGATTCATTTATTCGAACGATGTCTCCTTATACGGTAGTATCAGTTAACAGTTTCTTGGAATGATTGAAACTAGGGTTGAGTTTTATTCCCATGTCCATATAAGGCGTGATTTCTGAACATAGCTTTGTTGAAATGGTGCCTTCATCGTTTCGTTGTGAGTGTTAGTCAGATGTATGCGTTCTGCGCATGTCTAAACTTTAAGAAAGTTAGAATCGTCTTCCGCCCAGGGATTCAACGAGATGTACTGAGCAGAGAAAGGACGCTGCTGCGTCGGTGATTTTGTTAGGGAATTCTAAAGTCCTCCTGTGAGTTAGTTAGCTAACGAGGCTTTCCCTATATGATTCAAAACCGCCTGGAGGCGTATGTTTTGTGGTGTTGATTCTGAAGAAAGGTAATACCTCCTTTATTGAACTCTATGATCTACCTAGATGTTAGACATTTTGGCGATCTCTGCTCGCTTGTGTGTTACAGAATGGAGAGGTCCTTTTACTAGGAAATTTCACCAACGGTATCTTTATACCTGATATATATATATATATATATATATATATATATATATATATATATATATATATATATATAAATATATATATCTATATATATATATATATATATATATATATATATATATATATATACACGGGTCGCTCTAGGCCCAGGGAACAATTATTATGTTCTAGGATTTTCGCTATGCCAGCGATTGCACCTATGTCGAGGGTTAGACTTAGGGATGCTATAAAGGTCAGCTTGACCTGTACTCCTGAAATGCTATTCTCGTGCGGACAATAATAGACTTATCTTGTAATCTGATCTGCCAGCATCAGAGGAGTATTGATTATTATTTAATGAACATTGATGATATGCAGCTGACACAGTTGCAGTATTTTGATGCAGATTCATGAAGAAACTTTAGAATGCTGAATACATTGAACTATTGATGTCTATGATTTATGTAACGTATCTGTGCTTGTGGCGTCCAAATAAATGATGGAAACGTCCGCAGCAGTTTCGCACTTTTATGAGTTCCACGTCATACCTCATGTTTTTGTAGATCTGTGAAGTTTCATCCCATCTACACCCACAACAACAACAACAAACCAGTCAAGACACCTTGCACTTCAGTCTATTATATACCTGGTGTTGATAGGGGTGGTACCATACATTTGGCTACATTTTAGCAATGATTTGGACATACTACTGCAACGTTCATAGTGGCCAGTAAGCATCACCAAATCCACCCTTATCAGGGTCGAACACTTCTCTGAGCTTTACGCTAGAGAAAATACCTTCATGCCTGCAGCCCTTGATGCTGTCAAATGTCTGCCAACTATGGAGGAGCTGGATGCTGAACCAACATTAGAGGAACTCAGCAAGGCCATTGATAGCTTGGCTCTGGCAAAGCACCAGGCAGTGATGGGATTCCTCCTGATTTAATTAAATGCTGTAAGATCACGCTATTACATCCCCTGTATAGGGTGCAGTGCCAGTGCTGGGAAGAGACAACTATTCCTCAAGACATGCGAGATGCCAAGATTGTAACACTATATAAAAATAAAGGAGACAGAAGTGATTGCAATAACTACAGAGGCATCTCTCTTCTTAGCATTGTTGGTAAGGTTTTTGCAAGAGTCACCTTAATGCGACTACACAAGTTAGCTTAGCGCATATATCCAGAGTCACAGTGTGGATTCCGAGCTAGTAGATCAACAACAGACATGATCTTTTCTCTCAGGAAAAATCAAGAGAGCAGAAAAGGCCTTTATATGTCGTTTTAATAGACCTCACAAAGGCATTTGACCTAGTTAGTAGGGATGAACTCTTCAAAATTCTCCTGAAAACAGGCTGCCCTGCTAAATTGCTAGAAATGATAAAGTCATTCTATGAGGACATGAAAGGAGCAGTCCAGTATGCTTGTAGCACATCACAGCCCTTTGACATACAAAGTGGCGTTAAACAAAGTTGCGTTCTGGCTCCAACCCTTTTCGAGATCTTCTTTGCCTTCCTCTTGAAACATGCTTCCAGAGGTACAAGTGAAGGAATATGCCTTCACACTAGGTAAGATAACCGTCTGTTTAATCTCGCAAGGCTGAAGGCAAAAACAAAAATCAGAAGGGTCACTATAAGAGACTTCTTGTTCGCTGAAGACGTTGCAATCGTCAGTTAAAGCCAACAGGAGCTTTAGAGCTTGATGAATCGCTTCACCCAAGCATGCAAGGACTTTTGACTCACTATAAGTCTAAAGAAAACAAATGTGCTTAGTCAGGATGTGGGGGCTGCACCTGTTATCACTATCGATAAATATGAATTGGCAGTGGTGCACCACTTCACATACCTGGGGTCTACCATCAATGACAAACTCTCACTGGACACAGAAATTGACAGTCGCATTGGCAAAGCTGCAGCTACCTTTGCCCGCCTCACATCGCGTGTTAGGGAAACTCGAAACTAAGATCAAAGCCGCAGTATATAACGCCTGCGTCAAAAGCACACTTCAATATGGCAGCAAGACATGGACAACCTATGCAAAGCAGGTGTGACCGGTAGCTTGGGACTTTAAGAATGAAAGAGAGTAATCTTCTTCTTCTTTCGTTCGCTTGAACTATATTGTCTATATCTGCAATGTTGTTTCTTGTATAAACTTCACTGTCTTTTGTAGTTATTCAAGATATTTTCGAGCTCTAATTTTTTGCTGTAGCCGTCTTTTTTACTATTGACGCCTTCAGCATTCCAGTGCATTATTTTAAATGGTCTTTTCTTTGCTTGGCCAGTAGCTCTATTCTCATGCCTCCTGGCTCCACGGGGCAATTGAGAAGGACCCCCAGTAGTAGGGGTTGGGCCCTTCCGAGGCAGAGGGCCCGGCACTGCGCCTGCATGGGTGTCCGTCACAGGGCGAGTGCCATAACGTTTTGCAGATATAGGCATACTTCCATAGCGCATGTGCGTGGCATCCTGATTGCTGTGGTGCGCCTCTTGGCTGGTTGCCTCCGTCTTCAGCACCTTGACTTGCTAGGGCAGACTGTGGTCTTGCTCGAGTGTAGGAGGGCCTGGCCAGTCTTGGTTTTTCAGCCGCTGATGGCTGTACTTGAGCCCCATCTCCACGTCAAGGAGCTGGCCTCGATGGGGAAAGAGAGTAATAAATAATGGTTTAAGAAAGTTAAATAAAGTTGTCAATAGACTATATGAATTTGTTAAGGGGAAGTAAAATAAGCAGGAGAGTGTTTTGAGAAAAGGGAGGTAACTCCGCAAATCCCCTTTTGGGAGATTTAGCTCGGTATTTTGGTCTAGTATTTCTGTTAATTTTCAATTATTGTGTAACTGTTTTGCATAGCGGTGTTTAAGTGATAGGGATAAAGAAGAGTTTAAGGGTTTTGAGCTTAATCAGTAAAGGGAGACGACTTTAAATTACGTCCCTTGAAAGGTTTTGGTGAGTGATAAAAACATACACGCACGAGAAAGTTTTGCGAAGGTGAACAAATTTTAGCGGAGAATGGTCATAATGTTAAATCGGGAAAAAGATTAAGGCAGTTAGATTTTTTGAGCGCGAAGTAGCGAAGAAAGTAGGCCCAGCGAAAGTTATCGCTGCATTAAACTTTTGTGTAGTGGTGAACGCTAGCTTGGATGGTGCACTGGGGCGAATAGGCCTCTGGAGGTGGTAGGCTTCTGTGCTGTACAGAAAATTATGCTGCCCAACCATCAAGCCGTTCTATTTAGCCACCTTGATAGATGTAGGTGCAGGTGTCTGCTATGATGTTTGTTTATTCATGGAGCAAGAAAGGCAGCGTTGCCTGTCAAGTATTTTGATGGTCAGCCCAAGGCGATAATTTACAGGTATGTCAAAACTAGCAAGTAATATACATCGTGCGGAATAAGGTGAACTTTTAGATAGCACAGAAGAAAAGAGACTGTAGAAAATTATAGGAGAAAAAGACTTGGTATAAACTGTCAGCCCTGGTATTAGACCAGTATAATATAGATACCACAAGCTACTCTAACAGAGAAAGAAAGAATTATAGAATTTTATGTCGGACAGAAATGAGATCAGAGGTAGAACAACGAATAATAACAACATTGTAAAGATCAAGCAAACGATAGACAACAGTGACTTCGCAAGTAGTCATATATTCTAACCACTGACATAACAACTGTAAATCAAGAAGTAGTGACAGACGATAAATGAGAGAAAGGAAAATGCCAGTATCATTATGTACAGTAGCCATTATTGTAGAAAGGTGCCACTAAGTGAAGGTCGGCCATCCAGTGTTGGAGTGAATTGACTTTTTTATGTAAATAAATCTTGATTTGGTTCAGCCGATGTTAGCGTGAGGTCTATACATCTGAATGTAACATCATCATCATCCTATGTGTTCGTTAGCACTGTGGAGAATCATTAAGTGATTAAATTAACTATACGTGATCTAACTGACTGCCTACTGTCGGGTTGTGAAACGAACTATACGATAATACAACATTCTCTCTCAAATTTTTGCCATTCGATAGAAGTCTGTCCTATAACACAGTTCTTAACTGCTAGTGGTGTTTTCCAGGAAATAATACATAAAATTCAGTGGGACGCCATACTCTAGCCAGCAGCTCAGCTGAGTTTTGCTAGTATTAAGTGACTGTGTTCTCAATTTCGAATTGTGGTAAGGATAAAAGCATTTATCTTGTATATTTTAATATTTTGAGTGATTGATACTGCCATATCAAAAAGAAAATGATTACGACAAGTAAGTGCTTGCTCTAGGTCCCCAGCCGCAGTTCAGGGTCTAGAGACAAACAAATAATATATGGACACCTAACTAAGACTATGGAAGGCGGATCTATTATTGAGATCAGTGGGAACATATTACCTATCTTATTGAATGAAAGAGGAAACTATTGAACATATCTCAGATGCAATGCAGTCTTGGGGAACTGGTACTATGTGAAAACAACTGGGTGAGATGTGCTATGTTGGTCAGAGAGATCTGACCCAGTCTGTGTAATGTTGTTGTGTGGTGTTGTGTGTAAGAGTGGCTCAGTAGGTAGAGTACTGACACATGGCACAAAATTTTGTTTCAGAAGTTTCTGTTTTGGCACTAAAGTGGTGCCAAATGCTTTTGTAAAAGTACACAAGCGTGTGCCTGTGCAGTCTAACATTGATGTCAGTGAAGCCTAACTTTTTTACTCCAGCTACGGAGAGGAGTGGGCCACCAGAATCCGGTACCAGATCGTCACATTCGAGATAAGTGAAAACCTGGCCTGCTGGAGATTCACAACTATTCCACCATCAAAAACAGAAATAAATATTGAGAAATATAACATTTACTTCATTCCATAAGTCAATGGACAATGACTTTTGGTAGTCACAGATTGGGCGTGATGACGCCACTCCAGCGAAACATCCAGTGCTAGTTCTCCCAAAGACATTATAGATAATAGTAATATTAACCGTTCTTATAATATACCTATGTACACAAATTACATTTTATTATGCCACATATATATGTATTTCATTAATAAATTCATATCATTACATATGTTCTGACCAAAATAAAACTTGGTTCAGAACTAATAAATTAAAAAAAATTTAAAACTTAAACTATAACAACCAGAGTTAGTTCAGTGTATTGTAGAGTTTATTATTATTATTAGACTTATTGATTACATGTGTGTGTCTGTATATTATATTCACTACACATTACTTTTCAGTACCCTAGACTTTTTAACGTAGCTAACATTCATTATAGTAAAACAAGCCTGTTTGAGGTCGTAAGTGGTAGCAGAAAGGCCTCCTGTAATTCACATAAACTTTTATGTCAGGAACCTTCACAGCTGACCTCATACAGTACACTAGGTAACATAACAACCATACAATAACATCAAAACCACTACAAATATCATAGTCGACATCGGACATTTTAGAGACTATTGCATACGGACCTTTCCATGCAATAAGAAGTCTGTTCTCCCTTGACGGAAGAAGAACGAGTGCTTTGTCACCTGGACAATGTTGTCGTAGACATCTATTTTTATTTGCAAACTGCCTTGCCTTTCCTTTAGCAAATTCGGATGAAGAAGTTGCTAGTTTGCATGCCTCGATGATCTTTTGCCTAAGAGCAATGACAAACTCGTAAGAAGATTGAGTCTAATCGCTAATATTATCGGCAGTGATAAGATCGTGGAGTAAAGACATAGGGCCGCGCGGTTGCGCGCCAAAGACAAGTTCAAAAGGAGAAAACCCTGTGTGTTCATTGGGGACCTCTTTATAAGCAAAGAGAGCCGCGGGTAAAACCCTGTCCCAATCCTGAGGATGATCCTCAGTTATCTTCCCAAGTAAAGTTTTTAGTGTCCTATTCAAACGCTCAACTAACCCATTAGACAATGGGTGATAGATACTGCTGAGAGACCTTTTAATATGTAGCATAGACATTACCTGTGACATAATGTCGGATATAAGTTGAGTGCCATGGTCTGACAATATTTCTCCGGGGAATCCCAAGCGAGAAATATTAGCCACAGAGCGTCTGCGATATCGGCAGTGGAGATGCTCTTGAGAAGTATAGCCTCTGGCCAACGTGTGCACATATCGACACATGTAAGGATAAATTGATGTCCTCTGGCCGACTTGATCCTAAAAGGACCGATAATATCTATTGCCATTTTCTGAAGAGGGCGAATAGGAATGTCAGCATCCTGGATAGGCGCAGCCTGTCGTGGTCCTTTCGATTTGACCTCCTGACACACTTTGCAAGAACGACAGTAAATTCGTATGTCCTTGCTCACAAATGGCCAAAAGAAAGCCGCAAGAACCCTCGACTTTGTACGGGAAAAACCCATATGTCCAGCACATTGCGAGTCATGAGCATGTTGCAATATTTGCAATCTCATACTCTTAGGCACAAGAATTTGAGAATGAGTGGACGTAGTCGAGTCTTGTACCATACGCACAAGTACGCCGTTCTTCATAGAAATCCAAGACTTTCTATTAGTATTCTGATTTGGATCACCTTTTTTTGCTAGGATGAAGAATTTTTGTAAAGAAGGATCTTCTTCTTGCAATTTTATAAATGGGTCACGTGAAATAATCAAGTGACTATTTTGGCTATCTACTTCATTATTATCAGTTAATGAAGTTTGAGGTGGATCCAGAGCATGTGCTCTTGTGACCACCGCATTGGTAGCTTCAATGTTTTACTCCTCCCAAACAGCAATCTGCTGTGGGGTACATTCCCTAACTCCGTGAAAATGAATGTACGACCATACGACAGTTAGAATATGAAGGATAATAAGGTCCGCAATAGGGTTTGGAAGGAGACACGCGTGGACATCTCCCGTAAAGAAGGGAGTAGAAATATGTATTATGGCAGTAGGATACTTTTCCAAAGTGCCACCAAATGTTACACATTTGATGACCTTTCCTGTAGCACAGGATGGATTTACAAGAGATTGCCTAACACCAATAGTAGTACATCCAGAATCAAATAGAACTGAGACTGGATTACTATTTACAAGACCCTTATGTAGTATAAGAGAACCTCTCCCGTCATGCGCAACAGCAGCAGGAAGAGCGGGAAGAGGATGACCACAGCTTAAAGTAGTTACGGTAGTCGGTTTGAACAAAGTACTGCATTGGGGACATTTAGTTGCCCTACTAAAGTCAAAGGCAGAACATGTGATAGCACTAGAGTTTTTATCATCATCACCTTGTTTACATGCTCCCTGAGAGTCCTGCTGTACAGAGTTTGCCTGTTGATATCTCTTTCTTTTATGTTGCGATCTACCGCGACCATTATTGCCTCTGCAATTATCATTAAACTCCCTACTGTAATTGTTATCCTGGTTTGAATTCCAGTTTCCATAACTGTCATTACCATTTCTATACTGTTGAGAACCTCTATTATATTGGTTTTGAGGTCTCCGCGAAATATAGTTTCCTCTATACTGACTACCTTTGCAAAAATGTCTAAAATTATTGGGAGTAGTATACCGTGGAGTATCAGCTTGTCTCCAGTTCTGCGAAGAAGAATCACCCTGAAATTGATTGCTATGATTCTGAGCATAATTACGGTTACTCTTCTTATTAAAATTTTGTTGGCTACCCTGAAATTTACGCATGAAATTTGGGCCATAAGGTGCTGCCGAAGCAACTGGCAGACCTTATTTTACTTTAGAGTTGCTAATGGTTACGTGAGGATGCGCAGTGACATACTGGCAACAGTATTCTTCCATTTCTTTTATGTTTTTAGGCTTACGCTCATGAAGAAAAGAAAGAAAAGATTCATTGACAGAAGACATAACCTTGTCTCTAAGTAGTAAGTCCATAAGTGCTTCATATGTATGTTCTGTCTTAGACAGCTCAACCCATCGTGAAAAAGTAAGACGTATCTTTGAAATGAATTCAGAGAATTCAACTCCAGTATCTGGCAACATATTTTTAAATTGAAGACGATAGCCGTCTTCGTTAAGTTGGTACTTCTTTAACAAGACTGCCCTGATAACCTCATAATTGTTCTTGTCAGGCTCATCTACCATACTTAACATACTCAAAGTATCACCTCTAAGTAAATTGGACAACTGATAAACATACAGTGATTTATCTATGTTATGTGTTTTACATGCACGTTCGAATCTATCCAGATAAAACGTTATATCGTCACTGGAAGCATTGAATACAGGTAGTTTAATCTTAAAAGTACTTGCATTGAACTTATCTGACACCCTATTTGCATCATTAGCATTACCAGTGTTCAACAATTTCAACTTTTCTAACTCCAAAGCTAAGAGTTTTTCTTCATGCTCCATTTTTGCTTTTCTCTCATCAGCCTCTCTTTGTAACTTTTTCTCTTCAGCCTCTCTTTGTAACTTTTTCTCTTCAGCCTCTCTTTGTAACTTTTTCTCTTCAGCCTCAGCCTCTATCTCTAGTCTTTTATTTTCAGCCTCTTTTTCAAGTCTTTTATTTTCAGCCTCTTTTTCAAGTCTTTTATTTTCAGCCTCTTTTTCAAGTCTTTTATTTTCAGCCTCTTTTTCAAGTCTTTTATTTTCAGCATCCAATTGTAGCTGAATTTTTCTTTCCTCAGCTTCTTTGTCCAATCTTCTCTCCTCAGCTTCAGCTTCTCTTTTCTGTTTTTCCATTTCCATTTGGAATCTCCTTTCATCCACCTGCATCTGCAATTTCTTCTGTTCAGCTTCCATTTCCATTTTTTTCTCTTCCACCTTTAATGCTTTATCATATTGAGTAGTCGCATATTCTTCCAATTTATCACCAGTCTTACCAAGGGATTTCCCTTGCTCAATAAAGTACTCAAGTGTAGACATGATGTCTAATATTATGAGTCCAAAACCTGAAATAATTAATTATCTTATTTCAACCTTAATAGTAACAAGACTTAAATAAAGTACTTGTATAATCACAATGTTTATCCCAATCTCTGTGGGAAACAAGTCTTTGACAAAGAACTTGTATTATCAAATGTATAATAATATCACCAGTCACTTCTTAATCATCAGGGCACTACACAAATTAATGCATAAACACAAATCCATCAGTTATTTATCATAACTGCACTACATAGGTAATAGTGCATGAGTAAATCGACCAGTTAGTTATGATAAGTGCACTATACAAACAATAGTGCATGAGCAAATATGTAACAATAGTGAAAGCTAACTATGCAAGAACTATGTAAACAATAACAAAGATCGAAGACAATGTAAACAATAACAAAGATCAAAGACAATGTAAACAATAACAAGGATCAAAGACAATACGAAAACATTCGCAAAAGTCAACTAAATAAACAGCGAAAACTAAAAGAAAATATCACGAAGAATGTGATGACAAATGCGAACAATGTAAACAAACAAATGACGTCACAATGTATAAACAAAAATGGTGTAAAGAACTGAATAATAGAAAAGAGGAGACCTACAAATACAAACAAATCAAAACAAAACTAAAGAATGCGAAAAAATACCGAAAACAAAACTGCACATGTCGTCACAACTAACAAAAATAGCAATAAATATTGCTTACATTTTCCAATTAAGGAAATTGCTCTGTCCCTAACGACACGCTCTCAATAGATACCTCTATGACGAGGTATTATCTATGAGAGTCATCTACCCAACCGACCAGCTGAAATATAAACATATAAATATACAAATAACATATAACATGTAAACATGTAGCAAAAAGTGTGTGAAAGTATAGAAGGCTCAGTTAGAATATAAGGGCACAGTTCACAAACAAACAGGCCACTTAACTTATATATGTCCAAACGTCAGCACGGTGCAGAACAGGTTGCGATCAGCATTCTGAGGATAAATGATCCAACGTTGATCGACAACTGCTCCCATAAATAGCCATGACGCAGGAAATGAGCTTCTGATACTGGAAATGTTGTTTCGGCACTTGTCCTTCTTCCTTACAATGCTCGGCACTTGACCCTCCAACTGCAGTATGAGTAAATCGCTTCAATCGGCACTTGACCTTCTGAAAGCTTTGAAATCGATAAACTGTCGGGCAGCGCCGGGTACTTTCACAATATAGCGGACATGCTATACGTCATTGTAGATGTTGTATCTTGCAGGAAGTATCGTTCACGAACTTGCATCTTGTAGAATGAATGGGTTTGTTGACACCCGTGAGTGCTGGAACCAGTTGAACCCAGCTATTGGCTACCATAAAATGATAAGGGTGGATTTGGTGATGCTTACTGGCCACTATGAACGTTGCAGTAGTATGTCCAAATCGTTGCTAAAATGTAGCCAAATGTATGGTACCACCCCTATCGACACCAGGTATATAATAGAATGAAGTGCAAGGTGTCTTGACTGGTTTGTTGTTGTTGTTGTGGGTGTAGATGGGATGAAACTTCACAGATCTACAAAAACATGAGGTATGACGTGGAAGTCATAAAAGTGCGAAACTGCTGCGGACGTTTCCATCATTTATTTGGACGCCACAAGCACAGATACGTTACATAAATCATAGACATCAATAGTTCAATGTATTCAGCATTCTAAAGTTTCTTCATGAATCTGCATCAAAATCCTGCAACTGTGTCAGCTGCATATCATCAATGTTCATTAAATAATAATCAATACTCCTCTGATGCTGGCAGATCAGATGTACAAGATAAGTCTATTATTGTCCGCACGAGAATAGCATTTCAGGAGTACAGGTCAAGCTGACCTTTATAGCATCCCTAAGTCTAACCCTCGACATAGGTGCAATCGCTGGCATAGCGAAAATCCTAGAACATAATAATTGTTCCCTGGGCCTAGAGCGACCCGTGTATATATATATATCTCAGGTATAAAGATACCGGTGGTGAAATTTCCTAGTAAAAGGACCTCTCCATTCTGTAACACACAAGCGAGCAGAGATCGCCAAATTGTCTAACATCTAGGTAGATCATAGAGTTCAATAGAGGAGGTATTACCTTTCTTCAGAATCAACACCACAAAACATACGCCTCCAGGCGGTTTTGAATCATATAGGGAAAGCCTCGTTAGCTAACTAACTCACAGGAGGACTTTAGAATTCCCTAACAAAATCACCGACGCAGCAGCGTCCTTTCACTGCTCAGTACTTCTTCTTCTTCTTCTTCCGTCCTTAGCCACCGAATGTCAAAGCAGTCAGTGGCCATTACGCTTAGTGGCGTCTTAGGGCAACAGCAGATAGGATTTCTTTGCCATTGTTTCCCATCACGCCTAATGGCGTCTTTAGAGCAACGGCAAATCAATCCATTTGCTGTTGTTTCCGTAATCGAAGTGACTGGCAAACGGGTGATCAGCCCGTTGTGACTGCTCAGTACATCTCGTTGAATCCCTGGGCGGAAGACGATTCTAACTTTCTTAAAGTTTAGACATGCGCAGAACGCATACATCTGACTAACACTCACAACGAAACGATGAAGGAACCATTTCAACAAAGCTATGTTCAGAAATCACGCCTTATATGGACATGGGAATAAAACTCAACCCTAGTTTCAATCATTCCAAGAAATTGTTGACTGATACTACCGTATAAGGAGACATCGTTCGAATAAATGAATCAGCGAGTCAAGACACAAGATAAGATAACCAACGAGTCAACCAACAAGAGAAGTTAACCCCCATAGTACAATGTACCCATAGTTTAATCAAAGGTTATCTGCCTTAGACCACAAAAAAATTTAAAGTGTACAATTCATACCGATTAATTACACACAGTCTTAGGAAAAAATTCTGTGCGCAACAACCCACCTCTCCATCTGCTTATCTTTATCGGTTAGCTTCTCTCTACTGATGGTTTTTAGCGGTGCTGTCTTACTCTTTTGGGGGCCAAGGGCTTTCTTTATACCGTCAAACATTTGTCTAATGTGGCCTGTTTGCGCTGCGGTCTGGATGCTCTCACTCAGCTGGAGCCAACAGTCATTTGCACATCGTCGAGCAGTTTGTTGAACTTTGCCTCCCGTAGCCTTTATGATCTGTAGGATTCTAGCACTCGGTGAATGTTTGTATTCAATCGCAGCACTGCGTTTAGCTTCAATGACAGGTGACATCACATCCGATGAAGCATCAAACCAGTGATTTGACTTCGTTGTTTTATTACCAAGGGTGGCAAGTGTAGAACTTTGAATGGTGTTCCGCAGGTGCTCCCAGTTCTCTGTAACACTATCACCATGCTGAGGACTACTGAGCACTTTCTTGAAGGACGCGGTAAATTGAGCAATCATGACAGAGTCTGACATCTTGCTGGTATAAATGAGTGTTTTCCCTTCATGTCTGACACAATGTAGTTTTCTTGGTTGTGCTTTGATTTTGCAGTCAACCAAGGAGTGATCTGCATCACAGTCTGCACTATGGTACGAGCGCGTGGAGAGCACATACCTGAGAAGTGGCCTTCTGACGAGTTGATGCCAGTGCTTGGATCGTGGGTGTCTCCATGACACCTTATGATGGGGTTTTACTCTGACAGTAGGTGTTGGTCACGTAGAGGTCATGATGAACACACAACTTCAAGAGCCGTTGTCCATTTTCATTCATCTTGCCAAAACCAAACCTTCCCAGACATGAAGGCCATGAAACATTATCGGCACCCACTCTAGCGTTAAAGTCACCAAGGAGAACAAGTTGCTCTTGCCTAGGTATGCTTTTGATAACTGCTGCTAGATTCTCGTAGAACGTCTTTAGCTTCTAAAGCAGAGTACAGAGTAGAAGCATACACACTGACAAGAGTGATGAGACCTGCGCTAGTTTGCAGGCGGAGCGTTAACAGGCGTTCTGATCCATTCTCACCTGGTTCAACCATTTTAGTTAGCGATTTTTTTAAAACCGCAAAACCTACTCCGTGTTCTCTAGTTTTATTAAGGTCTTTTCCTTGCAATAAGATGTGTGTAGTCCTTCTCGCTCACCATTCCAGAGCCTAACAGGCGCGTTTTCTGAAGTGCAGCTATATCCACCTGAAGTCGTTTAAGCTCGTCATTGATTACGGCAGTCTTCCTGACATCGTTTATGTTCTGTAGGTTTTCGGATAGTCCAGTCAACATAGCCCGGACGTTCCAGCATCCCAGTCTGAGAGTTTGTTTATTTCTATTACTTCTTATTTTTGTGGTAATTGCTTGGTGCAAAATTATGTGTCCACAGTTCAGGTTTGACCCTAATCCCCCTGCACCCAATGGGGAAAGAGGACAGTGGTGATACTACACCTAATTGACTGTGGGCTGCCCAGCTTGAAGCGGGTGGTAGCTGTACAGTGAGATCCTAGAACCTCTCCCACTGTCGGAAGTAGCCCCTGGCGCCATGTCCTACGCAAATTGGGCAAAATGCTTATAACCGGTAACTGCTTTTTCCCGTGTTTTGCCGGCACCTTTAGGGTGAAGCTGGAGTGTCCTCTCCAGGGCGCGAGCTTGGGCACAGTTATATAGAGATAAAGCTGTTTCCCATGCAGCATGTTCCCCCTCTCCATGCAGCCGGTAGATCCAAAGGAACGGCTGTAGCCGATACAGTTTGGTGCCAGTTCTCTTCGCATGTGTTGCCAGAATAATGCCGAATCAACATTAGACTGCCTTAGGGACTCTGACTCCGGATTTATCCTCTGGGTTTACTCTCGAAGCCTTATCCATAAATGGATATTCCCTCAAGGCAGCGGTGGTTTGAATTCAGAGTTTTACCTTCTCTTAGATATGCTACCAACCAAGGATCACAAGCCCTATCTGCCCGAAGCTGCTGGTTTTAAGGCGTCAGTGGCTCGCCTTCGCCCCTTCTCCGGTCAGTGGAGCTCAAATTGAGCCACGCATGAAGGCCGGGAGCTGGGCTTGGTTGTCAGAGGCTATTTGAGGCGTGTGCCAAAGAAGCATTTATCTGCATTGAGAACTTATCCTCAGTACAACTACCGGCTATTACAATCTTCGGAACCTTGACATTTGGTAAAAGCTTTATATGTTAGGTGAAACTTATGTAATTTAACATTGTTCAGGTAATTTAGTCTTAACTCCTTTCTCCGTAATTCCAAGGGTAGAATTCCTAAAGCCACGTCTAGAGCTCCCATTGATATTGATCTGATTGCATCTGCTATTGTACACAAAGCTTGATGCTGAATTCTGTCTAATTTAATCTTGTTACTATGTGAAGCAGAGTCATATATTATACGTCCATAATCTATTAAATTCTTGTTTAGAGTTTCTTCTTGATTTTGTTGGGGTTTTTTTTTAAATAACTGTTGCTGTCATTTTTGACGGTGAGAAAAACACCAGCCTAATTTATGTTTGGTTTAAGGTGATCAAAGAGAGATAAATGTTTATTATCTTTCTGTGACTGGTTGACTGGTGATTATCTGCCCCTGTCTTATGTTGTCCTTCTCAGGCAATGTCTTATAGTTGACATGTCTTAAGTCTATTTATAGGACCATATACGAAGTATCTTTACCACCCGTTTGGGCGGAAACGCCTGGTCTGGTTTAGCCTCGATCTGGTCTATGCTCTTTGGGCATACGCAGGTCTTGGCGCAAAGACCGAGAGACTGATAATTCAACCAGAGTGTACCAGAGGCTTAGAACGGATGTACCGATCCATAGATTTCTCTCTGCCAAGTTTCGATAGGGATTTGGAAATTCTGGGAATGACTGTTTTGTCATTCTTCCTTCCCTGAGTGATTCTTTATGCCAGTATTGGCTGTGTTGTGTTACCTTAGAGTGTAAGGATTCTTTGAGAAGGTAACTGAAACATTATTCGATCTTTTTCGTCTCGATTAGATCTTAAAGGTACATTTAAGGCTGATGGCGACATAGTGAGCGAAGCTCACGAGGAGTTAATATACTGTACCCCAGTATGGCTACATGTTTGAAAGACTAGGTCGAAGTTGACCTGTTATACCTATAAGCCTAAGAATCAACTTGATGGATCCGCAATGCAGGAGGAATATTGTTTCGCAGATATATATTTATTCTCAGAAGTTAATGTAAACTGAGAGTCACCTGATTATCGAGGCCCGCGACCTGCGGCCTGATTTCGTCGTCATTATATTGGTCCGTGTTTACGGCCAATCTTCTTCACCAGAATGAAGTACCTGGCATGTGAGGCCAGAATGAAGTCTTTGGCTAGTTGTAGGACAATAGCATTGACTTTGTTTAATAACTGATATCGCCCGTACTAGGCAATATATTTGCTAGGGCTTACCTGACGGGGCTCAGTCAGGGATTAGAGCTATTGCATGAACGGTAATTATTGGACAAGACATTGTTATATGTCTAAGCTGTTCGGGATCTGTGATGCCTGATGTTAACCTTAATAACTACACATATTATGTCCATGATCTGGTACTATTGACTGTTTCGTCCATCATCATATTATCGTACGTCATGAATAAATATTGTAAACGTCAGCAGCATTCCCTACTTCACTGACTTCTACTTGTGGTTGTGTGAGTTAATGTGAAGTCGTCCAAGAGCCTATACGGCCTTCGTGTTATCAGCACTATTATCCACTCACCTACACGATCAACCACAGTCTTATACAAGCACTACACGTCTGTATTTATATGTATGCTGATACTATGTGTGTCTCTACTACACCCTGGCGGCACTTCATGCCGGTGACCTAGATTACACCGCATCATTGTGACACGCCCACTCTGCCATCTTTACAACACACGAACACTAACGGGCAGTTATGCATCTGGAGCAAACAAGACCTCTACATCTCCAGCCTTAAACAGACAGAACCTTTACATCGTTATTTTACATCTGGTGGACCAGATTCGTGGGTTTTTTGTCAACGACACGTATTTTCCGGCCCACATCTGGATTTATACATCCGGAAGACAAGATTGACAGTTAGTTGTCAGCTACACAGTACAGTATGAAATAGGTCAACGTCTGCTGACCGACGTAAACATTTATGTATAATACAGAATCGCTACATGGACCACAGCTGCTGCAGAATTGCTACATGGACCACAGCTGCTGCAAGAGTGCTACATAGACCACAGTTGCTGACAAATTTGTTTAACACTGTGACAGTCGTCGAAGGACATATGTGTCAAAGTTCACGTCACAAGTTTACGTGCAAGCTCGGATTGTAAACATAGAACAGTTCAACCTGTTGTTTACTACGACATTCTACAAACATTCTCAACTAAAGTCGAGTATGGTTTGATAGCTTCACTTTGGAGACTACTACATCTGTTGTCAAGTTACGGTGACCTTCAACGGTGGAACGTCTACCAGTGTGTTTACAAGTGTACTGCATTGAACTGCATCTGTGCGGTTGTAGAGGATTGCGTTTAAGATAAGTGGCCTGTTTTACGTGTTAAACTGAGCCTTTATTTTGTGTGCAACTGAGCCTTCCTCTTTACACATTCATTATATGCATTCTATTGTTTATTTGTTCTTTGTTTACTTGATTAGTTAGTGTGTATTTTTTTCTGCGGGTTCATAGGTTGGAGGGTCTTACAGTAAATATCCCACTCAACCGAGGGTTACTGTAAGCGTTCTATAGGGATTGTGCATATTTCCCACAGTGGAAATTGCAAGCGAATTTTGTTGCTATTTTTTTTTCTTAGCTGTGACAAGATGTGTTAGTGTTGTTTTCGTTATTTTTTTCTCCATACTTTAGTTTTTGATTCGTTTTGTTCATATTTGTCTGCCTTCTCTTTTCTATTGTTAATTTCTATACACCCTTTTGTTTATACACTGTGTTGTCATTGTATTATTGTGAATTTTTCGCAGTTATCATTGTAAATTTTTACAACATTTGATTTAGTTAAGCTTTATTTTCTTTTGACCTCTGCGAATGTTTTCGTTTGTTTAGATGCTTGTCTTTGTTTAGTTATCGTGATATTGTTGATATATACAGTCTTAATGTATACTTGATCATGTACTGTTATTTTATGATGCAAATTATATACTGAGCTGATTACTGGCGACTTTATAAACAAGGTAATTGTACTTAGTCTTTGTAAAAGAATTATCTCCCAATGAGGTTGGGATAACCTGTGTTGCTATTTCAGAGATATTGACAACACATTTGTAGACAGGATGTCTACATTAGATTACTTTATTGCGCAAGGGATAGCCCTTGGCAAAACTGATGAGAAATTGGAGGAGTTTGCGCTTGCTCAAAATGCCAAAGCACAAAAGGCTGAAAAGATTCAAGCGCAGCTAGACAGAGAATTTGAGGAGAAGAAGTTAATAAGAGAAGCTGAAGAGAGAAAACAGAAAATGGAACATGAAGAAAGACTCATGGCTTTGGAGACAGAAAAATTTTTTCTTTTTTCTTTGCTTGGCCAGTAGCTCTATTCTCATGCCTCCTGGCTCCACGGGGCAATTGAGAAGGACCCCCAGTAGTAGGGGTTGGGCCCTTCCGAGGCAGAGGGCCCGGCACTGCGCCTGCCTGGGTGTCCGTCACAGGGCGAGTGCCATAACGTTTTGCAGATATAGGCATACTTCCATAGCGCATGTGCGTGGCATCCTGATTGCTGTGGTGCGCCTCTTGGCTGGTTGCCTCCGTCTTCAGCACCTTGACTTGCTAGGGCAGACTGTGGTCTTGCTCGAGTATAGGAGGGTCTGGCCAGTCTTGGTTTTTCAGCCGCTGATAGCTGTACTTGAGCCCCATCTCCACGTCAAGGAGCTGGCCTCGATGGGGTTACAGAGAAATTAAAAGTGACGAACATGGGTAGTTCTCAAGCAACTTCTTCGAGCACAAAAGGTCATGACTATAATGTCAAACTTCCTCCTTTTAATCCTACAAAAGATGACATAACGTTCTATCTGGATAGACTAGAACTTAACTGCGTAACACATAAAGTAGATAAGGCACAATATGTTGGACAACCGTTGAATTTACTTACAGGTGAACCATTAAATATTATAATGGCAATAGAGGAACATGATAGGACTAACTATGAAGTTGTCAGAGCAGCCTTATTGAAAAGATATCAGCTTAAAGAAGATGATTGCCGTCTTCGTTTTAAGACTATGTTACCAGAAGCTGGTGTAGAGTTCTCAGACTTTGTTACAAAGATACGTCTTACTTTCACTAGATGGATCGAGTTGTCTAAGACTGAACATACTTATGAAGCACTTATGGACTTGTTACTTAGAGACAAAGTAATGTCATCTGTTAATGAGTCCTTTCTTGCCTTTATACACGAACGTAAACCTAAGGACATAAAAGAAATGGAACAATGTTGTTGCCAATATGTCACTGCTCACCCACAACAAACGATTAGCAATACTAAGATTAAAGAAGGTTTACCTGTGGCTTCTGCGACTCCATACAATTCTAATTTCGGAGGTAAAGTTAAAGGTACTCAGCGAAACTTTGATAAGAAAAGTAAGCGTAACGTTGGACAGGATCAAGGTGATTCATCCTATAGAGGCTCGTCTTCTAGGAATTGGAGGCGGTCTGATAGCCCTCATAATTATGGTTCCAACAAATTTGGTAACTTTCGAAGGGGTAGCCACAATAAAAACTATCCTCGCCATAATTCTTCAGGAAGACAGCAATATCAGTCTGATGGATATTCTCATCAAGGTGTAAATCACAATCACAATTGTGAAAACTGCGGTTCAAAGCAATATAATAATAGCAATAGGGGTAATTGCAATAATTCCAAAGGAAATAATAATCGAGGTAGATGGCAGCACAATAATAATAGATCATGTCATCATGCTAACTGTGCTGAACAAGAGTCACAAGGAGTTAGTAATGAACAAAACAATAGTAAACCTAACGCTAGTGCTATTACTTGTTCTGCCTTTGATTTTGGGAGAGCATCTCAATGCCCACAGTGCACCACTTTATTTGAACCTACTACTATATCCACCTTGAGTTGCGGTCATCCTCTGCCCGCTCTTCCTGCCACAGCGGCGCATGACGGGAGAGGATCTCTTATCCTACATAGGGGTCTAGTGAATAATGATCCAGTCTCAGTCCTCTTTGATTCTGGATGTACCACTATTGGGGTTAGACAATCTATTGTAGATCCTTCCTGTGCCACTGGAAAAGTGATCAAATGTGTAACATTTGGTGGCACAGTGGAAAAATATTCTACTGCCATCATCCGTATAGCTACTCCCTTCTTTACGGGAGAGGTCCAAGCGTGTCTGCTTCCGAATCCTATCGCGGATCTTATCGTCGGACATATACACGGGGTTAAATAGTGTACCCCGCAGCAGATTATTGCTTGGGAAGAACATAACTTGGAAGCTGCTAATGCAGTTATCACGAGAGCACAGGCACAGAATATGCCTCAGACTTCATCGACCGAAGGTGATGAGGTACGTGATCAAGATGATCATGATGTGATTTCACGTGACTCGTTATCAAAAGTCAACAAGAAGACACTTCGTTAAAAAAATTCTTCGTTCTGGTTATAAAATGGTGACCCAAATAAGAACACAGATCACAAATCTTGGATCACTATGAAGAATGGCGTACGGAAGCTGTGGGGCTGGCAGCATGGAACTGGAAAAAACTGCTGACTTTGTCATGGCGACAGGCCTTCAGATTTAGCATGACTAACTGAACATAGAAGAAGAAGATCCTATCTTCTCATTCAAGCTGTTTCAGCTCATCTTAAATGGGAATAGGTGGTAATGACAAAAGAGAAGGTCTTGATTAGCCTACATATGGAATAGGGTAAAAGAAATGCTAATAAATTTAGCGAAGATGTCAGGTACTTTGGAAGGATCATAATAAAGGACTACATTCGAGTATTTCAGACAGAAGGGTATAATATCATACCATTTAATTTTACACCAATTTCTTAAAAGAAGGGCTTCAGCAAGGTTTATATTGGCAGAAGACGGCCTCATTACTATTTCAGCTCACTAAGCTATCAGCAGAGATATCAAGAGACATATATTTGTCTATGATTAGCTTTTTCAAAGCATAAAAATGGCGCTTCTTTTGCTAAAGTCATTGCTTTCTAGTCTTAAAATCCATTGGTTTTCTGAACAATGGTAATAACTAAATTTGCTCTTTTTTAAAATAGCTTTGCAAGAATTTGTTGGACTGTCATGGACTGCACTATGTGAACATATGGCATGGTATTCTATTTCATATAATAAAAAGCATTAGTTTTATTCTTTGTTTTAAACCAAAAAACAAACAAAAACACCAGCTTCTATTTGAAAATTAGCTTTACAAAGCAGCAACAAAAATTCAAAAATTTCAAATTACTTTTTTAAAATGTTATAATCTGATACAAATCTGTGAACAGTAACAGATTCCCTCAACAGTCACAGTTCAGATAAAAGTATAAGCACCTGTAGTTACAACAAAACAAAACAAAATCTTTGATGGTGCTCATGTCCTCACATAGGATGTATAATTAACTCTTACTATTCATGGACTACCAAAAGTAAAACACAAGAAATATATGGGTGTGGTCTGCAATTGCTACTAAGATGAAATTCATGATTATATCTGTTAAGACACCTAGTCAATTATTTCCATGCATGATGACATGAACTCATATTATAACTTTTAGTGGAAGTACTATTTTTCAAAGCTTGATACATTAATATTATAATGAAGAAGCAATACATAATTTGTTTAATTTATTTCTCCAAGAATTACATGAAGATAGGCACTTTGGAGTAAGCATAAACCTCTGCTGCCATCATTAATATAAATTGGATTTAAAAAGTAAAACAATAACAAATTCTGAAACTTCATGAGCAGAATGAGTTGGTTCACCAAAAATGTTAACACTCTTATGAAATATATCTTCAAAAGTATGTAACAATCATGTGTGGAATGACATGGGTGAGCAAACATCCAGTATCAATAAAACATAAATTGTGGCAGCTTTTGACAGTGACAACAAGAACCTTACTCCTGTGAACAGCAACGGCCAGTTAATCTACATAAATGATACTTTACATGTTCATTTTCTTGCTGTAGCTAGAAACAGCATAAGCATGACATTTTTAGGCAGTGTTTTTTTTTTTTGCTACATCCATTTCTCTGTTGTTCGTTTATCTCTGTTCTGCCTAGAACTATATTTATGTGACATTCTATCCACCTTTTCAAATTTTTTACTGTAGCTTTGAACAGCATGTGCATGACATTTTTTTTTGGTTGATTCTCTAAGCTACCTCCTCTGTTACTCTGGTATTTCCATTCTGCCCAGACCTACATTTATTTGTTTGTATTCTATCTGCCTTTTTGTTTCCCTTCTACACCTACATAAGAGGGCATCAGTGATAACATAAATATCCTCTGGCATGCATATATCCATTTGCCTAAAATATTCTTCCACTATATCCAGTATACTACATTAATGTTCTCTCAGAACAACTAACATCCATAATAAGGAAATATCAAAGTCAATCCATCATTTTAATAATTAAAACTGGGGCGTGATTAAAGAATTTGGCACCTGTGGTGCATCCTTTCTTTGGCATCCGCTCCTCCCACCCATAAATAATAACACATAAATATATATCATGCATGCAAGTAGATTTTTAAACAGTACAGTGTTGTCACAGTTTTGCCCGATGGCACCCCCTTCTTGGCTGTCAATCGGCATAGACCAACTCCTTTGCGCTCACTTTCATATGCCACTGCTTTACTGCACCCTTCAGGCCAGCTGTCAGTTCTCTCAGGATGTGTTTAATAAGTCTGTTTCTAACTTTGCCCTGCAACCCAATTTTCAATATTCTTCTTTGTTTATGAAGTTTGTACTAACATAATAAAGGTAAAAAAGCCCATTAAAATATGTCAACGTATCTGACATTTCTCATTCAACAAAACTGTAATCCAAATCATACAAATAATGATTCAATTAAACTATTCAATAAGAAATGTTTTTTAAAAAAAATCATCACATAGTCCAGATATTGGCAACATTTGACAGGTTATTTAAAAAAAGAAATACTGATCAATTTATACATCATGGTATATTAATAAAGAAAACACTGCATACTGGTGCTATCTGCTTTGTTAAGCTGATATACATGAAAAAATATGATCTATAATGCAGATGTTTAAAAAACACTCAAGTACATTAATATTTGCTATGTTCTACATTATAATTTCTGAGAATGACTCGTGTGTGTGTGTGTGTGTGTGTGTGTGTGTGTGTGTGTGTGTGTGTACATATATCCATACATTCACAAAATATGACAAGTGATCTTGCATATAATCTGTGCACTCCACTAGGTGATAGTGCTTGTGTGAAAGAAAAGGGCATGTGCTGTAAAAGTCTTCAACAGAAATGACACCCCTGGTTGGTTAACTATTTATTGTTCTGTTATGTGTGGATTTTCAGTGGCCCAGTACAGAGCTGCAAAAAGAGATGGTACCATGAATCCTAACATAGTTTGATTAAATCTAACAAAACAATCTGTTAAAGATTCTCTTTTATCATCTACGAGTATGTTAAAAAAATCACTCACACGTGCATGGCTTTCCAGACTGGCTGTTCTCATTCTGTACTGATCAATAAACATTAAATTTATCATACAACTTGAAAATTGTTTCCACTACGTGTGCTGCTGATAGTGGACCTCAATCAAATTCTCTGTTTTTCAACGGAACTTCAAAATTCAATTACACTGCTCAAATGTTAACTGAACTTTTTTCTTGATTGTTTCCTCTCATTTAGCCTAATCTTGGGGTCCAAATGGGACAGTGATGCATAAACAATCACCTTTCAGGAAAAGAAGACCCTTATCAAGGCCATCAGGAAAATTGACCAACAAAGAGACAACTATCACTATCTTGATCGAGCAAAACAAGTGATCCTGTTCCATATTAGAACAGGACATAACAGACTGAACAGTCACTTATACAGACTGAGATTGGTCCCATCACCACGTGTGGACAGGCAGCACAGACAGCCGAACATATCCTGCAAGACTGCCACATATTTAGTCTATTGCGGACTGAACATAGGCCCACAGAGTTGCACATCCACACAAAACTGTTTGGGAGTTTTGACGAACTTTCAACCACAGCAACATACATCCAGAGAACCGGACTTCTTGTGTAGACATTACTAAACAACAGCGAACGAGAAGATGAAGAGTAGGCTAATCTTCATCATCAATTTCCTTTGCCCTCCTTATGGAGCATGCAGCCACTACTGTAGTAGATCCCTTGTAGAAAGCCTGCACCAAGCATTTACATGCTCCTGCAGCTGTGGTTGATGTGGCAATTTGTTTTACATGATGAGGCTGCCATTCCCCCCTGCAAAACTTCATACTAGTTGCCTCGTACAACAGGCCTTAGGATGCAGTAGTCCTGTTCTTTTTCAGTCTCTTCTGAGACCCCCTGGAACTACACGGGGCATAACCACTTCGCCATCTCTCATCAAGTTATCCATCTGTCACAGACTGCTCTCATAGCCATTCAGTTTCTTCATCAAATAGGTTGGCGAAGGCCATATTGTCAATGCACTTATATTGTGGAATATGCATTTATGGAGGACATGTTCTACTGTTGGCTTCCTTTTCCAACATGGACACGCGTCTTCCCACTTTTTAATTTGCTGAACAGATTATATTTCAGTCTGCAGTGGTGGGTCACTGCATGAAGATGATAGGAAATTCTTTACAGAGCGATACAACAGGAAGCAATCTGATCATCAGAAGGAGTTCCCCCCGTCCGACAAGCGTTTCGGCCCTACATACTCCTTTACACTCTAAAGGGGGGGGGGGGGGCGGGCCCACTTGGGTCATGACTCCCAAGCGTCTCAGCCTCCTGTTGTCTTGTATCGAAAATGAACCCATTTCACTTATGGTAGCAACTTTAATCCACAACTCCGCCAGCCGTGGAGGCAATTGTGAAAGTAACAAAGAGAAGACAAATTATTCCGTTTGCACCGTAGCACATCACAACTACGGACACACACTGAGTCACCTGCGCAAAGCCGACGAGACTTGACACTGCGCGCTCGCCACTGAAATTCTTCCTGACACCCCGTATAGTATACATCGCCTGTCGCCTCTCAGCCACAGCCCTTTCACTAGTACGCCTAAAAACTCAGCGTATTGTGGACTTAGAAAAATTCCTGGTGTTTTCTGTACCGCAGCGTTTATTGTCACGATTTCCATTGCCCATTGCGGTTGTTCCACAGCCAGCCTGATGCCTTTTCTGCAGTTTCACTAAGCCTCTTCAGTGCCCTTGTTCTCGACTGTCCCTTAAGCCCCAACAGTTTCAATAGATCATACACTGATGCAGCCACAAGCCCTCTTGCGCCCACTTCAACAGCCATGACCCTTGCAGTGAACCCATCGTGTCTCAGATCTGCGGCCAGATCACTATACTTGGCCGCTTTGAATGACTGTTGCTCGTCTAATCTGGATTCAAATGGCACGGTCAGTTCAATCAGTATGATCTGAAGCGTTGCTGAAGAATGAAGCACTATATCCGGCCGTCTTTGCGATTTTTTGATACTCTCTGGATATGCCCCCTCGTCCAGGTAGGTCTACCGCCATCTCCCAGTCGTTTGCACAGTCAAGAAGAGATGGTAAACTGCTACCAGGTTTACTCGGTTTGGGGTGTGCTGACTTTCCTGCCCTCAGAAAGTATGTATTTGCGGTGCTCGGCCCGGGTTTGCTATTCGCCTTCATCCTTGCCAGATCTATTGTCGCAGCAAGCTCATTTAGCACTTTGTTATGGCGCCAAGTGTATCGCCCTTGCCCTAATGACACCTTACACGCTGAGAGCACGTGTTCGAGTGTTTGCCTCCCCTGGCACAGGGGGCACTGCTCATCATCCGACTTTCCCCATTTCACAAGGCTGGTGGCCGACGGTAGCAGGTCATACATTGATCTAACAACGAAGCTGAGCCTAAGAGGTGCCATATGCCATATATCATTCCATGTCAAGTACCTCTGCAGGGCTCCTTCCCATGTAGTCCATTGGCCTTGTTGGACCTGCTGCACTGCTTTTTGCAACCTCTTATCATTCTCAGCTCCTCGTATCTCCTGAACTACCATGTCTCTGCGCTCCCTGCTTGATGCCTTGGACCACCAGCGGATGTTTCCATGACCAAATCCCCGTCTATTCGTTTGTGTGTATCTGATGACCTCCCTCAGTTTGAGTGACTCTTGGGCAGCATCAACAGCTTCTTCCACTCTCCAATTCCTTCCCGTTTTCAGTGTGGGCTGAATGGACTTAACCACGTCATCAGCTGACTCGCATAGCATCATTGCAAGCCTTGCCTTTCCAACTTTGTACTCTTCAACAACTGACTTGAAAGGAAGCAGAAGTTTTGACTTTTTGCAGTACAGTGCTACATCTAACAGACCTGGTGGTACCCCTAGCCACTTTCTCATGAATATTATTACCTGATCTCTTCTTGGCAAGCGGTAGTATGCTTTTTTTTGTCTGACTAGGTGTTCTCCATGCCATTTTTCTTTTCAAGTTATTCTAGTTATTGCTTTTTATCTCGTCCAATAATGTCCTTGATAAAGTTGATATTTAGTTGGATATAATATATGTTGATAAAGTACACCAGAACACTCCTAGGCGGGAAGACAGGCGTCTATCATCATCAGTTGACAAGATCCCTATGGTGTTGCCTGCCCCACTGTAGTGTATGGAATGTCAACTTGACCTACGCAGTGTTGTGTAGACATGGATGGAGTGTATAATGTGCGAATGATGATAAGGGTTCGTGTTGTTGACAAATGTTCTCTTCTCACACTCATGTATGACCGGAAGTCATCGACACCAACGACTGTGTACCTTTTCTAAAGTTTAATTGGACGTACACACTCGACAGCACAGATAGTGACAAATCACAGGTTGCCATAATACATCATAGTACAGTGGACAAATGGTCTTGCAATGTTACATGGGCACTCATGTAGAATAATGGTATAATGGACTGTCAATAGCCAAGCACTCAGTATCGCCCATACATATATCATCTGACGTCACTGACTGAGCACGTCAGCTTGTAAACAATATTTCAGATGACTTCTAAACCTAATCTCGTTTAGCAACGATTCTTCAACATAATGTTCAGCACATATTTTTCCATATAATAATATTGAACCGCTAACAATGGGTTCTCATGTGTAGCAGTGATCTCTGGACTGATCAAGCGATAATACGGGCATCCCTTTTCTCTTCTTGAAAGTCCTACATGTTTTGGTTCCAAGATGGTTCCACTCGTGAACTGTCACTCACGTTTGAATACAGATAATGAATCTGTTCTAAAGTTAGTCATTCATACAACATTTCGTTGCTCTGTAGATTTGGTCATGAACAATAGACTGCATTCTACAGAATATAGTGCTGCTAGGAATCGAAGTCGTTTTTCATTGAGTCAAATATATTCTCTTAAACATTCAAATCGTAATTATCGACAATGGTGGCTTCGATCGAGAGTTCATAAGAGTATCTTTGATTACCTTGGTAGAGGGAATATGAAACTGCCATTCCTTGGCAAGATGAATAAACACTGGGGTAAAGCATACACGATAGGTCTAGACGACTATCACTTTCCCCAAAACCACTGAGATCACTTTTTCAAGGCATCAAGCCGACATAGCAAAACACACACAGTCCCTATCAGAACGAAGCCAAATCACCCCACTCAAGCGACACATCCGCCGAATAGCCTTTGACCTCTCTAGAGACAACAGAACATATAGTTCGACTTAGATATGTAAAGATATACAGATATAAGACAGACTTGTCCTACTCAGACAAACAATACACATAAATTCAGGCCATAGATATTCTGAAGCAAGAACAATCTATTATTACCCAAACAACGAATAAATCGCAGTAAAATGTATTTATCCGCGGAGTTCAAGGGAAGTAACTCAATAATGACTTTCCCTTAAGCACAAAAAATTACCTATGTATAATATTGTAAGATATCAAAGACTGCACGTAACAGTCTTACCACACCTCCCGGGAAAAAAAAAAAATGGAACATTTTTTTTTTTTTTGAAATACATCTAGGAGCAACGTACAATAGGCTCACAACGCATGAATAATGCGCAGATGAAAATATCAGGAATACCTATAACGCCTAATATGAGGCTAAGTCGACTTATGGAGCGACTGGTGAGAATGTGTCTCATAAACTGAGAGAAATTATTTCTCTACAAGTATATTTTTCCAGGAAGGTGTCATCAAAGTATAATACAATTCTGGCAATTACACAATGCCTAAAAAATTCATATCATCACTACGTATTAGATATCTTAAATTTATGATTTATGAAGTAAAAATCATCAAAGCACAGCGGAGAATAAACATACATGAACCGCTATGTAGTGATACAATCATTATATTATTAAATTACAAATGTGTATCTATCATGATATAGAAAAGGAACTACTATAGAACTAGACATATCAAGAAGTCTAAGCCCTAATAGTTATGTGGAATCATGTGGGCATCTTGACAGAATGTCTGCCATCACATTATCTGATCCCCGAATAGCTCGCACAGAGAAATGAAAAGGTTGAAGAGCAATTGCATATCGAGTAGACCTCGAGCTCTTCAAATTCTTACTCTGTATAGCAGTAAGAGCTTTTTGGTCTGTTTCTACTATGAAATGTGCGCCTAGAAGGAATCTCTGTAGTTTGAGGATCGACCAAACCATAGCTAATAGCTCACGGTCTAAAACCGAATAATTCCTTTCTGCCGCATTAAGTTTTCTGGAAATATACATTACAGGATGCAGAGTTCCAGAGTACTCTTGCATTAGTGCCGCTCCAATCCCAGTGGATGAAGCGTCACTACGAAGAACGAATGTCTTATCTTTAGTGGGTAGCACTAAAATAGGTGGTGTTGAAAACAGTGTTTTAATCTTATCCAGAGAGCATTGGCATTCCTGAGACCAGTGGACCACATTAGGCGAACCTTTCTTTAGAAGTGTTGAGAGAGGTGCCATGATAGAGGATAGATTCTGAATGAATCTGCCATAAAATTGAATAAGACCTAACAGACTTCTCACCTGTTTTTTAGTCTTAGGGATTGAGATGTTAAGTATCTTACTAGTATTATGGTCCTCTGTCTTTAGGAAACCATGACCAACTCGGTGGCC
Source organism: Oreohelix idahoensis (assembly GCA_024509875.1). Taxonomy (NCBI): domain Eukaryota; kingdom Metazoa; phylum Mollusca; class Gastropoda; order Stylommatophora; family Oreohelicidae; genus Oreohelix; species Oreohelix idahoensis. The sequence goes on along the minus strand of JAMPIV010015415.1, from coordinate 437,554 downwards.
TAGGAAAGAAATTTCGCTAAAACCAATATAGGCTTTAGAGGGTTTCGCTGTCAGGTTGTGCTCACGCAAAGTAGACAGCAATTCATCTAACCCTGAATAGTGATCTTCCCAAGTATCGCTGAAAAGACAGATGTCGTCTAGATATGCAATGACATCTGACCGATAAGATAGGATTCGGCGCATCATGCGTACGAACGTAGCTGGTGCGTTCATAAGACCGAAAGGCATAAAATTCCATTGGAACAAACCTCTAGGTGTTGAAAAAGCCGTGAGAGGTTTGGCGCGTTCAGATAAAGGAACTTGCCAATATCCCTTAGACAAATCAAGTTTAGTGAAAAAATGAGATTTGGAGAGTCGAGTAAGTAGCTCTTCCAGTAAAGGCATAGGTTCGGCATCGAACTTCGTTACTTGATTCAATTTTCGATAGTCAACGCAAAGACGTATGTTATTGTCTTTTTTACGCACAATAACCATCGGCGAAGAATATGCAGAGGTGGATGGTTCGATTATTTTCAAATCTATCATCTCATCCAACTCTTTCTCGACCTGTGCTTGGAAATGTATAGGTATAGGATAAGGTCTAACCCTAATAGGAGTATGGTCAGTTAGTACAATGTCATGTTGAATGACATTCGTTTGTCCAGGGATGTCAGTGAGTACATCCTGAAATGTTTGCAACATAGTTGAAACTTGTCGCTGTTCTCCTAGAGACAAATCAGGAGAGACAGTAACGTTCTTCCATGATTCACTGGAATGAAGTGGGATCATTGGAAGAGGAAGATTTACATCTGAAAAACTTGTTTCCTCATCCTGTATCACGGACAGTGATGAGTAATGACCATGTGGTACTGGAGAATTGTCCGTTGCTTGGAAAATGGGTTGCAAATAATCCGGACGTTCATGGAATTCAGTAAGCATATTGATGTGGAAGGTTTTATGCTTCCCATCAATATCGACAATATAGTCGACATCGGAAATTTTCGATATTATATCGTACGGACCTTTCCAAGAAATAAGTAATCTGTTTTCCCTACAAGGTAGTAATACAAATGCTTTGTCACCAGGACAAAGTTGTCGTAAGCATCTCTTCTTATTGGCAAATTGCCTTGCCTTCTGTTTCGCAAATTCAGAAGAAGAAGTTGCTAATTTGCATGCTTCGATAATCTTTTGTCTCAACGCGATGACATATTCGTAGGATGACTTTGTGTCATCGTCAATATTGTCAGATGTTATGAGATCGTGAAGCAACGACATAGGGCCACGCGGACGCGCGCCAAAGACGAGTTCAAAGGGAGAAAATCCCGTATGTTCATTGGGTACCTCTCTGTAAGCGAAGAGGGCCGCAGGTAAAACTCTGTCCCAGTCTTGAGGATGATCCTCAGTTATCTTCCCCAGTAAGTTTTTAAGTGTTCTATTAAGGCGTTCGACCATACCATTAGACATTGGATGGTAGATACTACTTAAAGATCTATCTATCTGCAGGGTAGACATTACTTGAGACATGGTATCTGATATTAGTTGGGTGCCATGGTCTGACAATATCTCTCCGGGGAACCCCAGACGAGAAAATATAAGCCAAAGAGCATCTGCAATATCAGCAGTAGTAATGCTCTTCAGAGGAATAGCCTCTGGCCAACGTGTGCACATATCAACACACGTCAAGATAAACTGATGTCCTCTGGCAGACTTGATCTTAAATGGACCAATAATGTCTATGGCCATTTTTTGAAACGGCCGAATAGGAATGTCCGCCGCCTGAATGGGTGCAGCATGCCGTGGACCTTTGGATTTAACTTCCTGACATACTTTACAAGATCGACAATAAATCCGTATGTCCTTGTTTACCAATGGCCAAAAGAAAGCCGCAAGGACTCTTGACTTAGTACGGGAAAAACCCATGTGTCCAGCACACTGAGAGTCGTGAGCGTGCTGCAAAATTTTAACTCTCAAATTCTTGGGAACCAGGATTTGAGAATGACTTGACGTAATGGAGTCTTGAACCATACGTACAAGTACGCCATTCTTCTTTGTAATCCACGATTTACGACTTGTGTCCTTATTCGGATCACCTTTAGTTGCAAGAATGAAGAATTTCTTCAGAGTGGGATCATCTTCTTGCTGTTTTATAAACGAGTCACGAGAAATTACCAAGGGATTATCTTGGTTATGCACTTCATTATCTTCAGTAGATGAAGTTTGAGGCACATTAAGAGCCTGAGCTCTAGTGACTACAGCGTTAGCAATCTGCATGTTTTGCCTTTCCCACGTGGAAATTTGTTGTGGAGTGCATTCCTTGACTCCATGAATGCGACCGATGATGAGGTCAGCGATCGGATTCGGAAGAAGACATGCGTGTACATCTCCTGTAAAGAAAGGAGTAGCAATCCTAATGATAGCGGTAGAGTATTTCTCTAATGTGCCGCCAAATGTTACACATTTGACTACTTGTCCAGTGGCACGGGAAGGATCTACGAGTGACTGCCTAACACCAATTGTGGTGCATCCAGAATCAAATAGCACAGAGACTGGATTGTTATTCACTAAACCCTTATGTAAGACAAGAGACCCTCTTCCATCATGCGCGACTGATGCTGGAAGAGCAGGAAGAGGATGGCCACAGCTTAAAGTAGACACTGTGGTTGGCTCAAATAACGTTTTGCATTGGGGGCACTGAGATGCTCTCCCAAAATCAAAAGCGGCACATGCCATATTACTAGCATCATTATTATCTTTACTCTGTTTATAGGCTTCATGGGACTCTTGTTGTGCAGAGTTTGCCTGAAAATGTGGTTTATGTCTTTTGTATTGAGATCTACCTCGGTTATTATCACCTCTGTAGTTATTGTTACCTCTATTGTAACCCCTATTTGGGTTTGAGTCATAGTACCCTTGGTTACCATTATCATATTCATTATAATGAGTATCTCTGTAATTATGATCTTGTTGACTCCAAGACGGATAACCCTGATAGTTTCTATAATTACTTCCTCTACGGAAATTCCTATAATTATGACCACCCCTGTGTCGAGAGCTATCAGGTCGTCTCCAGTTCTTTGAAGAAGAACCCTGAAATGATTGGTTACCTTGGTTTTGATAACTATTATGGTTACCTTTTTTATCAAATCTGTTTTGAGGTCCCTGAAATCTGTGTGAATAATTGGGATTGTATGGTGTTGCTGAAGCAACTGGCATACTCTCCTTAATCTTAGTGTTGCCAAAAGTCACGTCGGGGTGTGCAGTGACATATTGGGAACAATATTCTTCCATTTCTTTTAGAGATTTAGGTTTACGCTCATGTATAAATTCAAGGAAAGGTTTGTTCACACATGACATAATCTTATCTCTGAGCAACAAATCCATAAGTCCTTCATACGTTTTTTCTGTTTTGGAAAGCTCAATCCAACGATCAACTGTGAGACGTGCCTTTGCAGTGAATTCTGAGAATTCTACCCCCGTCTCAGGTACCATCGTCTTAAATAAAAGGCGATAGCCTTCCTCACTTAGCTGATATTTTTTTATCAAAGCCGCCCTAATGACATCATAATTATCCTTATCTGCTTCTCCTACAAGGCATAATCTAGTCAAAGATTCACCTTTCAAGTTTTCTGATAATTGATTAGCGTATTGTGATTTATCCACATTATGTGTACGACAAGAACGTTCAAATCTATCCAGCCAGAATGTAATATCGTCACTGGACTGATTGAACGGTGGAACCTTAACCTTGTAAGTAGAAGGTTTACCATTACCACTAGATGCCTGATTAACATTACTCATACTTGTCAATCTCAATTTCTCCAACTCAAATTCATGTTCTCTTATTGCTTTTTTCTCTTCAGCATCTAATCTTTTTTGTTCAGCCTCCCTGTCTAATCTTTTTTGTTCAGCCGCAGCTTCTCTTTCCAATTTTTTTTGTTCAGCTTCACTGTCTAATCTTTTTTGTTCAGCCGCAGCTTCTCTTTCCAATTTTTTTTGTTCAGCTTCAAATCTCCTTTCCTCTACCTGCATCTGCAATTTCTTTTGTTCAGCAGCAGCCTCAGCTTCTTTTTCTAATCTTTTCTCTTCCGCCATAGCTTTTCTTTCTTCTGCCGCTAATCTTTTCTCTTCTGCAGCTAATCTTTTCTCTTCTGCAGCTAATGCTTTGTCATATTGAGCAACTGCAAATTGTTCTAATTGTTGACCAGTCTTATCAAGAGCTTTCCCTTGTGTAATGAAATAATCTAAAGTAGACATGATGCCTAACAATAATACTAATCACCTGAATCAATAATAATACCCCAAGTTCTCAATGACCTGATTAATCAGTATACTATCCCAATATCTGTGGGTCACAAGCCTTTAATAAGGTCTTGTATAATAGTAATAATAATCAGGTACTGGTCTATACCATAATCCAAGTGCAGTGCACAGGCAATTGTGTCTTATGAAATATACCCATATAAAACATATGTCAACCAACAGAATACATAAAGTACAAATAGGACTGACAATACAAGAACGTTTGCAGAAATCAAAATAAATCAAATAGGGAAATCAATGAAAATACTCACTGAATCTGCAAAGAATAACAACACAAATGACGTCACAATATATGAATATAAATTATGAATAGAACTGAAAGATAGAAAAGGTTAGACCAACAAATTACAAACAAATCAAAACAAAACTAAAGAACAAAGAAATATTACAAAAATAACAATAATTACAGACTTCACAGCTAACACAAAAGCAACAGTTGTCGCAGCAAATTTTCAATCAAGAAAATTGCACCTATAGAAAACGCCCACAACGGACCCTCTATGACGTGGGATACTCTGTTGTGAGGACGCCGCCCAACCTTAAACACAACCCGCTGACATAGAAACTAACATACTATACAAACAAATAACATGTAAACATAAATATATATAAATTATGTGTATGATAGTATGTGTTGCAAAATAGGCTCAGTCTTACAGTAATGGCAAAGTTATTTTTCATGAAAACAAACAAACTGCCACTTTATTCAATTAAACATTCTGGCCTTAAATATTAAAGTTCATATATGGCAAACAAGAAGATCCATCGATGAAACCAGGACTTCTTAGTTCACAAATACTGTCTTTCTGTTAACACTGACAAGAATTGATCCAACTGTTCTGTGAAACTCTATAATGTCTAATGTAAAAAAATGTCAACAACGCTGACCTACATACTGCATTCACTTGACAGGTCACGTGACGAAGCGTTGACAAAGAGCAAACCAATACTGCAAGTGTGTCGTATCAGCCACAGGAAACGGTCTGGTATCGGTAATCTGTTGACTTCTGAATTTCTGCGAGGTCAAACCCAGAAAGCTGGTCCACCAGTTGATAAAGTTGATATTTAGTTGGATATAATATATGTTGATAAAGTACACCAGAACACTCCTAGGCGGGAAGACAGGCGTCTATCATCATCAGTTGACAAGATCCCTATGGTGTTGCCTGCCCCACTGTAGTGTATGGAATGTCAACTTGACCTACGCAGTGTTGTGTAGACATGGATGGAGTGTATAATGTGCGAATGATGATAAGGGTTCGTGTTGTTGACAAATGTTCTCTTCTCACACTCATGTATGACCGGAAGTCATCGACACCAACGACTGTGTACCTTTTCTAAAGTTTAATTGGACGTACACACTCGACAGCACAGATAGTGACAAATCACAGGTTGCCATAATACATCATAGTACAGTGGACAAATGGTCTTGCAATGTTACATGGGCACTCATGTAGAATAATGGTATAATGGACTGTCAATAGCCAAGCACTCAGTATCGCCCATACATATATCATCTGACGTCACTGACTGAGCACGTCAGCTTGTAAACAATATTTCAGATGACTTCTAAACCTAATCTCGTTTAGCAACGATTCTTCAACATAATGTTCAGCACATATTTTTCCATATAATAATATTGAACCGCTAACAATGGGTTCTCATGTGTAGCAGTGATCTCTGGACTGATCAAGCGATAATACGGGCATCCCTTTTCTCTTCTTGAAAGTCCTACATGTTTTGGTTCCAAGATGGTTCCACTCGTGAACTGTCACTCACGTTTGAATACAGATAATGAATCTGTTCTAAAGTTAGTCATTCATACAACATTTCGTTGCTCTATAGATTTGGTCATGAACAATAGACTGCATTCTACAGAATATAGTGCTGCTAGGAATCGAAGTCGTTTTTCATTGAGTCAAATATATTCTCTTAAACATTCAAATCGTAATTATCGACAATGGTGGCTTCGATCGAGAGTTCATAAGAGTATCTTTGATTACCTTGGTAGAGGGAATATGAAACTGCCATTCCTTGGCAAGATGAATAAACACTGGGGTAAAGCATACACGATAGGTCTAGACGACTATCACTTTCCCCAAAACCACTGAGATCACTTTTTCAAGGCATCAAGCCGACATAGCAAAACACACACAGTCCCTATCAGAACGAAGCCAAATCACCCCACTCAAGCGACACATCCGCCGAATAGCCTTTGACCTCTCTAGAGACAACAGAACATATAGTTCGACTTAGATATGTAAAGATATACAGATATAAGACAGACTTGTCCTACTCAGACAAACAATACACATAAATTCAGGCCATAGATATTCTGAAGCAAGAACAATCTATTATTACCCAAACAACGAATAAATCGCAGTAAAATGTATTTATCCGCGGAGTTCAAGGGAAGTAACTCAATAATGACTTTCCCTTAAGCACAAAAAATTACCTATGTATAATATTGTAAGATATCAAAGACTGCACGTAACAGTCCTGTCCTCAGTTTGAATTTTACTTCCTCCTTCTTTGGCAGGTCTATCTGCCTTTCCACTTCCACACACCTTGCTGTGGGCAAGAATTCACTAACTTTCACTCTGTTGAATTTACAGCTGCTCTAATAGTGCTTCTGGCAGGCTGTCTTATTCAGTTAACTGTACAGCCATTTTCTTTCACACTAATCACTGCCATATAGAAGAGTGCGTCACGACCACTACCCTATTGTTGCACTCTTGCGGGCTTCCAGAGATGGTTATGGATAGGTAGGTGAAGATGAGAAAAGAAGAAAGGCAAACAACAAGATATAATTAATGAAAATGCAAATACAAAAAAAATATGGTAATATTGCTGAAGAGTTAAATGCTAACACAAGTAACAAGCTGCATCAACAAATGGTCCCTACTATATGACTGAACCAAGGTAAGCAAACCTCACAAAGATGCATCTGAGAAGGGTCTCAACCCTCCAAACCGAATGAGAGAGAATGCTGGAGCTGAATAAAATGAGAGGAAAAAGAAACAAGAATAAGAAAAAGACGAGGCTTTAAGTACAGGGCTCGGGGACTGACATACAGGTTTCGAATCATTACAACTAGTTGTCCAGCTGGTCACACACCAGACACAAGGTACTGATACATCCCAGTATTTTGATATTCTCATCTCTGATACACAGGATTCAAGCCGCCGTGAAACACTCTTTTCCTGGTTGGACCATACCATACCCATGAACATTCGTTGAGAAATATCCAAAGACCCTCTATAAAATTATAACAATAATATATATAATAATATGTTAATACCGTAACAAAATTTAAGAACAAAAAACAGAGAACCAGTATGTCTCTATTACATGGGAAAATAAACTCCCAAAAAAAATTCAAACATTATAAATAATATTAGGAGGAAACATTAACCAAAATAAAATATTCATACAAACATTAAAAATAAAAGACCGACATAAAAATAAATCTTATCAAGAAAACAAAAAATCCTAGAGCAGAGACTCCGACGCCTAGCTGAGCCACAATTGGATGAGGTCCAGTGCGGATTCCGAGCAAACCGAAGTACTCAAGACCTAATCTTCACACTCAGACAGCTGAGTGAAAAGGCCCTTGAGTATAAGAGTGAGATCCATCTCTGTTTCATAGATCTGGAAAAGGCGTTTGACAGGGTCCCCTGGAGCAAACTTTGGGACTGTTTGGCAAGGAAGAATATTCCAGCACCTCTGATTCATGCTATACAGAGCTTCTACAAGTCTTGCAGAAATTATGTGAGGACAGCAAACCATAAGTCAGAAGAGTTCAGGACCACCACTGGTGTAAGACAAGGTGATATCCTATCACCTTACCTCTTCATACTCCTTATGGACGATGTCATCAAGACATGTAAGGAGAGAACAAGAAAGTATTCAGTGGGGTACTGGAAGATGAGACAGGTCTATATTTCGGAGCTGGCATTTGCTGATGATGTTGCCCTGATTGCTAAATCAGAGGCACATCTCCAATCCAACCTGCAAGTCTGGAAGGAAGAGCTGGAGAAGAGAGGGATGGTCATAAGCAGCTCTAAAACAAAATCCATGGTGATATCACGAGAAGAAAGAAAACATCAGATTAAGTTGGGAGAACAGGTCCTGGAGCAGGTCGACCACTTTAAATATCTCGGAGCTATTATAGACCGAAAGGGAGGCATCAAAGAAGAGTTGGCCACTCGAAAAGCAGCGGCTGGGAGACTTTTTCAGGCCATAAATCGTGGATTCCTCAGCAAGAAAGAGGTTGGTAAGAAAACGAAGATGGCTGTATACCGCTCCACCTATGTCCCAGTCTTGACATATGGATGCGAGTCGTGGGCAATGACTACAACCCACAAAAGCCAGATCCAAACCTCAGAAATGAGGTATCTGAGGAAAGTGGTTGAAGTAACAAGAAGAGACATGGTCCGCAACCAGACGATCCGTCAAGGCCTAAAATCCCATCCGCTGCAGACCCAAATAGAACAGTCCCAAACTAAGATGGTTTGGCCATGTCTGCAGAATGGGAGAAGATCGGCTACCACGACAAGCATGGGAAACAAAGAGCCAGGGATCCAGACCCCCAGGACGACCCAGAGTCCGCTGGGAGGACAACATTAGACAATCTTTGAAGGACCGAGGACTAGAATGGAACCAGGCCAGGAAGAAGACAGCTGATAGAATGGTCTGGCGCTCTCTCTTCCAAATCTCTACACCTCACGGTAGAAGGGGAACGACTAAGTAAGTAAGTAAGAAAACAAAAAAAAAAACAGAAAAAAGATTCACAAAACATTAACACTTGAAAATACTATATCAAATATGTTGTAAATACTCCAAGGAAAAAATAATTAAGCACAAGAATGCTGATGTAAATAAATCACACACCACACAATCATTTGTAAATAACATTATGATGTAAATGTAACACAAAATGGACAATGTATATTATGGCAACGTGATTTACATTTTGAAAAAGCCCAACAAAAACTTGTACACATGACTTAAGGACATGGCACAGCTCACTGTATACATTTCTTTAACATTTCCAGATTACTCTCTTTTTTCCTTCCATGTGTGTGTGTATATATATATAACAGTATGCAGGACACAACATACAATAAGCATACAATTTGATTTCTTAAAAACAGTTAACTGCAGCAGTAAAGACCTGCAATCAATAAAATTTTAAGTTTGTTCCCAGCAAGCAGCTGAGCACAGCTCTGTGTGATGTCACACACATCAATTTAGAACATCCTCTCCTTTTATTTTCGCATCAAGCTACATTTACATTTCCAGTAAATGCATGCGCACATTTTAATACATTTCATTTGTAATGATATTACTACTAATAATAGCAGTAATGCCATTAGGAAAAAATAAGCAAAAAAGGGAAAATAAATATATTGTTTATTATATAGTCCGCTGGGAGGACAACATTAGACAATCTTTGAAGGACCGAGGACTAGAATGGAACCAGGCCAGGAGGAAGACAGCCGATAGAATAGTCTGGCGCTCTCTCTTTCAAACCTCTACACCTCACGGTAGAAGGGGAACGACTAAGAAGTAAGTAAAGTTTATTATATATAAATACAAAGCTACAGACTTTTATAAATGGGTGCTTGCGTAGAATAGAATTGAAATGATATGACAAGATCACTAATGTAGAGCTGATGACAAAAACTAGACAAGTGGCAGTGGAACAAGAGATGAGAAGAAGACGCTGGCAATGGATAGTACACACACTGAGGAAGTCTGCCATTAGCTTTTACAAAGCAGTCTTCATTCTGGAATTCCCCAGGGAACGGGAGGCAGACCAAAAAAACAAAACATCGAGAAGAGATCTAGAGACAGAAGTGAAAATAATGAAGAAGACTTAGAAATAATTTGAGCTGACGGCACGTGACAGGAACTTGGTATGTGTTTGGTAAGCATGGTACACAACTCCTTTAATCCTTCAAAGTACACAAAATATCAGTATTCAACGTAAGTACCGTAATTTGTCTATATTCCTGAGCCAAGTTAGGAAATTTGACATTTGGACATTTCAATTGTTTGCATGCCTATTTTGAAAAAGCATGCTTAAGAAAAAGTATTTTTAACTGAAAAATCTCAACGAAGGAGATACAAACTGTCACATAGTAGATGTGTTAACAATTTGTGGGCAGCCCACTTGGTCCTCTCACACATTCATAATGTTGTCTCAAAATGATGCTTGACGTGTTTGAAACACTAACATATTTTTTGTTTATGGACTTAACTTTTTATGAAAATCTGATCAATTAATCAATAAATTTGCAACATAGCTTTGAATTATTTTAACTGATGAATTTTTAATACCATAGTTTTTATAAACTGATAAAAATATAAAAAAGCATGATCATAACATCATTTATAAGACTTCTGAACATTGTTCACTGCTTCATAATTAAATTTAAATAATGAATTTGCACTGTGATAAAGTAATTATTCCCATCAAAGCATGAGGTATTTTCTGTTTTAATGCTGACAAAACAGAAAAATGAGCCAAAAAATGTGCAAAATATTATAAAATAAACTAGATCCCGTTTTTGAAAACTCTTGGACTAAGAATGAGGTTTAGGAGAGATAGGAAACTCATACAAGAGAGGTTTTTTTCTTCCTCTAAGTATTATAACTATTATAAATGTGGATGTCACTAACAGTACCATGCCCGCACTCTATGAGGACATTCATCAACAGATGCCTCCTTATCTTATCATAAGGTCAGATGCAATAATAAAGAAAAACCCACGGAACAGAACTAGACAACAAGCAATCCAACTGGAGATTAAAGAGATCAAATGGAGATGTACAGGACCCATCATCAGGAAATATTCACGAAGTATGACCAGACAATACCAGTTGCTGGAACCCACATGGAAGAAAAAAGTGGAGGCCAAAGTAAAACTGGAGAAGAACACTAGAAGAAGAAGCTAAGGTGAATGGGCTATTATGGGCAGAATTGTAAAAGATGGCCCAAAACAGATATTTGTGACAAGCAACACTTGTAGCCAACATGGAACAAAAAGGTGTCAGAGAGAATATTAGTAGTTATTTAATCACATATATGTTATAATTACATACTCCATAAACCATTATATATTAACTCTATCTACCCAAGAGACATGACGCTCCATGACATGGTTTATTATTCTGCCAACAACCTTTTGATTATAGTCAGCTTGGTTCATGTCTACACTTTATAATATAAAACAAACACGTGTTGTATATAAGACATTACACACTTACAAAATATTCTCAAGCCAACTTACAATGGTGTTATATTTTTTTTTCCCCCATAAAAGTTTGTTTACTGCTTGTTTTCGTGTCTGGGTAAAACCTAAAAGCTGCATGGGATAAACAGAGAAGTGTCATTTGCATATTTTCCAGGGTGACAGAATGCATCCTCCCACTTTTCATGTATTTAATGGGGAAAACTTATTTTCTTTACACAATTTTCATTTATGCATGAGTCTTAGGAATAAATATATCACATGATAATAAAATAACTTCTTACATGCTAAAACATCATATATGCCATAAATGAACAAAGCATTCAATGTGAGGAGGCACAACTTCATTTTAACTACATCAAGGAACAGTTCATGTACAAAAAGAACCTTAAATGTTTGATACATAAAACATTATGATTTAAAGTAAGTGCCAAAAGCTATTGTTCTTTGTACAGAAAACAAATAATTTTTACTCATTACAAGGATGGAAAACATCATTCTTACCAAGCAAAGCAAAAGCCTGAGAAGACATGTATAAGAAGCCTATGTACTGTACACTTGAAAACTAATTCTAACATCAAAATTCATCTAGTAACTGGTGCCTCAGAATAAAACCAAGATGGCAACTACAAAAACTGAACAGTCTGATCAAAGTCTCTGTTTACGTTTCTATTACATACTACTTGTGCCAAGAGAAGGGTCATGATTGGCGCAGTTAAATGATTTAAGATCTATGTTCCACAGCTGAAATATGTATGATCAGTAACATTAGACTAATTGGGCAAATAGTCAGCACTCCTCCCTTTTCACTACTTGTGAACTAGTTAACCTCTATGCAGAAACCCTGCGCCACAACACTTCATGTGGTGGTCATTGCTGTAGCAATTTATTTTGCATGATGAAATTGCTAGCTAAACTCACAACTCTTCATAGAAAGCTTCTACAACCATGGTTCCCAAAGTGGGGAATGCTGCCGCAAAGCTAACAAGGCTTGAAGCCACTGCACGCTAGCAACTGAAATTTACTTGCGCCCGACACCTCAGATAATATACGCCACATGTTGCCTGTAAGCCACCGTCCCTTCACCAATACAACGAAAAACTCAATTTATTGCGGACATAACAATTTTCACTTTCCGGATGTTTCCTGCAACGCAGGTGGGGATAGAGTTTACTGTCCCGAGTTCCATAACCCATTGGGGTTGTTCCACAGCCAGCATGATGCCTTGTCTGCAGTTTCACTAAGCCTCTTCGGTGCCCTTGTTCTCGACTGTCCCCTCAGCCCCAAGTTTCAATAAATCATACACTGATGCAGCCATGAGCCCTCTTGCACCCACCTCAACAGCCAAATAACTCAGATAAAATAATAAAATCAGAAAGGTCACTATAAGAGACTTGTTATTCACTGATGACGCTGCATTTGTCACTCAAAGTCAACAGGAGCTTGAGAGCTAAATGAATCGCTTCATGTATGAAGCATACAAAGATTGTGGCCTCACAAGTCTTAAGAAACCAAATGTGCTGGGTCAGGATGTGAATGTTGCACCAGTTATTACTATCGATAACTATGAATTGGCAGTGGTGCACCATTTCACATACATGGGGTCTACCATCAACGACAAACTCTCTCTGGACACAGAAATTGACAACCACATTGGCAAAGCTGCAGCCACCTTTGCCCGCCTGACAGTGCGTGTTTGGGAAACTCAAACCTCACAACAAAGATCAAAGCTGCGGGTATATAATACCTGCATCATCAGCAAACTTATATGGCAGCGAGACATGGACACCTATGCTAAGCAAGAAAGAAGGCTCAATACTTTCTATCTACGGGGGCTACGCCACATCCTCGGTATTTCGTGGAAGGACAAATGTCAAGGTGTTGTCACATGCTGGCCATCAAAGCATGTTTGCACTGCTTAGACAGTGCAGAGTACACTGGCTTGGCCATGTCCACTGCATGGAAGATGGTCACATCCTGAAAGATATCTTCTACGGACAACTGGAAGATGACAAAAGAGCAGTTGAGTGACCACAGCTGAGGTACAAAGATGTGTGCAAGAGAGACATGAGGGCACTGGACATAAATCCAGCAGCCTGGAAGGATGAAGCTGCCGATCACACTAAGTGGTGATGCTCTCTACGACGCCACCTCAGATTGGGTCAAAAAAAGCTCTCACAGCAAGCAGGAGAGAGAAGAAAACGTCGAAAGGAACACCATGAAAATAAGCAGCTGTGGGCTGTCACTTCAGGGGGCACATTCCCATAGTCAGTTATGACTGAAGGGGCTATAATTATCATTTAAAAATAATTGTTAACATACATTATGGAAACATTACAGGGTTATTTCAATGCTGGTATTGCTCTTATCTTCCTCTTTATAGTTTTTAAAAAAAAATACAATGCAAGGTAATGGGGGTGGGGCACTGGAGATGTCCTCTGGGAACCAAGGGGATGGTGACCAAAAAAGTTTGGGAAACACTGTTCTACAACAAGCTTAGTAGGGACAAGTGATCTATTTTCTGACCCCCAATATCATGTCCCAAGGACAAATCATCATCCTTTCCCTTTTTTGTTCCCTATGGAGTATGCAGCCACCACTGCAGCTGGTTCCCTTGCACTAAAGCTCTTATGTGCTCCTGCAGCTGTGATTTGTCTTGCAATTTGTTTTACAAGATGAGGTTGTCTGCCCTATGCACAACCTCATGTTAGTTGCCTCTTAAGACGTGACTGATGGAGCAGTTAACCTATTCTTTCTTTGTCTCTTCAGAGACGCCCGAGGGTAAAGGACAAATAGTAACAATAAGATATACAACAGGACATATCAGCACTGAACCAAGCACGCCTTTGGAAGAACTGGTATTGGATCAAGCATCACTGAACTGGTCGTACCACTGAACCAAATGGCATTGAACGAATTGCCCGATTAGATAAATCGGCACTTAACTAATGGCACCTTAGACAAACTGGCACTGGAAGAATCATACCACCTGATTGGTCGGCAACTAGACTAGAAGTATCACTTGACTAATCATACCATTTGACAAACTAGCACTGGACAATTACTGTAGCATGAAACAGAGTTAGACCAATTGTCATTGGATAAATCATCCAGGATCACGAGGAATATAACCACTTTTGTTAATTTAAAATTTCTAATTCTGAAAGAAAGAGAAACAAGAAGCATTAAATCATTATTAGCTGAGTTTCACTGTGTAAAAAAAATAAAAACATGCATAATTTACACGTTCAAATTAAGGCAAGTATATCAACCAATAAAATTTAAAAAATGAATTAGGAAAGTTATTCAGAAATTAGAACATAAAAAGACGACAGTACTTTCAATAATATTACATATAATCATTTTAGAGAAATCAGTTCAATTTACTTAATAAAATATAACACATCCAATATTTCCTAAGCTGCCAAATGCTTCAGCATAGTCATTATCACGAATACAAAACTGAATATTATCTAGTTCAAAGCCTACAAGTGGTTGTCGCTGAAACACAGCACCAGGATTCAGACATATTGGTCCTCGTATAAAAGTTAAATTATCTAAATCCTTAGCAAATTTTGCATCCTTGTAATTATTCCGGCAACATTTGATCACTCGATCCCATTCAGGCTTGGTTTTAGTTGTCAAGTCTAAACCATTTACAGTATCTAGCATGTTCTGCCTGACTTTGTAAACAATAACTGCACGTTTTTCATCCCTGTTTGATTTATTAGTCCATCTCCTGGCATTTTCAAAATTTTCTGACAAATAGAAGCCATCACCACTGGAAAAATCTTGTCTTTTCTTTCCTCTGGTTAAAATAATGCCATCAGTAATAATTGACATGGCATATCTGTGAGCTGTGCTATGGTAAAACAACCGATAATCTCGATCCTTCCTCTGCATTCTCAAAAATTCTTCAACCTTTGTATTACCCTGACTAGTATCAGATGAAACATTTATCATTCTGATTAAACATCTTTCAACCGCTTGGTGATCTTCACACTCAGCCGAGGTTGGAAGATGAACATGAAACCACTCATCCACCGTGCTAGACTGTTGTGGGTACCTGGGACATACAAATAAAACAGGCTGATTACAAATGACATAATCTAGGTAATACACAGTCCAATAAGTTGGTTTCAGTAAATCTTTCACACCTTTCGGCATGTTTCTAATGACAGCTGTTGTTGTGTCTTGAATTAAACAAAGATCCCCAAGATTTTCGAGCAAGCAATCTTTACTATATGATCTACACAAAATTCCATCTGCCTCAGTGTCATCTTCTTTACTTTCAACAGACTTCTGCAGATAGAACTTTGATGTCTGATGCTCGGACCTGCCAGTGTACATTTCAGCTTCATCAATGATTCTGAACTCAAAATCACATTTGAGGAACATACTGAATTCCTGCCATTCCCATTTACTTATTAAATGACACATTTTTTCTTTCTCTTCTCTGCTATCTTCAGGAGAAGAAAAGTCATGTCTGGAGAATAAATAATGATGTAGCATAGTAGGATGCACTCAATCTGTCTGCATGTGCGAGTAGAGGTCAGACAAAAGCAGGTACCCTGGTCCTCCAGGTTGGGGGTTTAAGCGCAGGCCAACACCCCTGCCTACATAAAAAAATCTTAAAAGTTATAGAAACAGCAAAAATGGAAAAACTTTGATGCGAGATGGACATCTGGAGTCTCTGGCTCATATGACTGTCAGTGGTGAAAGCCGAAAGGAAGCTATTGGCATGAAAACGGTTGCCCTGACCACAAAACATGATACTAGAATTGGATTCTGGAACGTCATAACCATGAATGAGGCAGGAAAGCTGAGGCAGATCACAGCAGAGATGAGGAACTACAGATTACATATCCTCGGAATAATTGAGAGCAGATGGATCGGGACGGGGAGAATAATAACAGCTACAGGGGAAACGGTACTTTACTCTGGTAGAGAGGATGGTCAGCACAATGAAGGCGTAGCCATTATCCTGAAGAAAGGAATAGAAAGGTCATTTCTTGAATGGAAACCCATCAACAACAGACTGAAAAGAACAAGACTGAGAGGGAGATTCACCAACACTACAATAATATAATGCTATGCACCAACAAATGACAGCAATGAAGAGGTCAAGGACAACTTCTATCAACAGCTGCAAAAGGAAATTGAAATTGCACCTACGTACGATCTTATTATAGTAATGAGAGACCTCAATGCGAAAGCTGGTACACACAATACTTATAATGAAAGAGTAATGGGGAAATGCAGCAGTGGAACAGTAAACGAGAATGAGGACAAATTAATAAGCTTCTGCAATGTTAACAACCTGGTCATTGGAGGAACACTTTTTCCACACAAAGAGTGCACAAGTTAACGTGGGAATCACCAAACGGATGGGACAGAAACCAGACAGACCACATTATGATCAATGGTAGATGGAGGCATGCACTACAAGATGTGAAAGTAAGAAGAGGTGCAGATGTGGGAAGTGATCATCACCTTGTAGTACCAAGACTGAAGGTGATACTTAGAGCTGCTGGACCTATTTCAGTCAAACAGAAAAGATATAACATCATGAAACTCAAGGACCCCCTCACCAGAAAAGCTTTTGTAGTTGATGTAAAGAGATGATATACAATTGTCAAAAGCCAGGAAAGTACAGCAACTGATGATGTTGACCAGAAATTCAACATCATTTCAACAATATACAAGGAATGCAGCAAATCATGCTTGGGATTCCAGGAAAGAAAGAGACAAGACTTGATAATACCAGAAACGTTAAACACCATTGCGATGAGAAAAGAAATGAAAAGAAAGAAAGCAGAAGCAAAGTCTCCGAGGTTAAAGGAAATTTATAGCGAAAAGTAGTCAGCTGGACAAAGAAGTAAAACGTCAAACCTGTGCCAACAAAAGGAAATTTCTGGATGACCTTGCAAGGCAGGCAGAAGAGGCAGCACTGAGAAATGAACAAAGCACAGTTTATAAAATAACTAAAACTGTCAGCGAAAAACGAGGTGCAAACAATATAATGTTAGTTAAGAGACAAGCAAGGAAATCTCATCACCACAGCACAGGAAACAAGATGGGCAGAGCACTTCAGAGAAACAATGAATAAGGAACCACAAGAGACGTACCTGAATGTTCCTGAGGCTGAAATTGACCTAGACGTAAATACAGACATTCCACGAAAAGAAGAAATCATCACAGCTATCAAAGAATTAAAGAATGGAAAAGTGCCTGGTAGTGGTCACGACAATTTAAATGCTGAGTTATTCAAGGCAGACCCTGAACAAGCAGCAGAACTATTTGAACCACTATTTGCACAAGTCTGGAAAACAGAGACAACACCAACGGAGTGGAGTAAAGGAATAATTGTCAAATTGCCCAAGAAGGGCGACCTTGCAGACTGCAACCACTGGAGAGGAATTACTCTGCTCTCAGTTACCAGTAAAATACTAGGCAGGATAATTATCCAGAGAATTTCAAAAGCAACAAACCATAAACTGAGGAAAGAAAAAGTGGGATTCAGAAAGAACAGAAGATGTGCAGATCATATATTCACCCTCAGGAACATTATAGAGCAGTGCTCAGAATGGCAGAGACAGCTAAACATTAACTTTGTTGATTTTGAAAAGGCTTTTGATAGCATACTGTCATGGATTGCCTCCCCTGCTTTGCAGTAGTGGTCCAAATGTGGCCAAAACTCAATATCTAATATGGCTTCAAAGGTGTCTACCTTTACACAAGATTACTCTTGGAAGAGTTGTAGACAGAAGGTTAATGCCACTTCTATCACAAGGGAGTATCCCAAGTTATTCAGATAAGCGAAAACAATGCTGCATTGGCTGAGCACGTTAATTCTAGAATCGTGTGTGAACATTTGTGAAGAATTAAGCAATGATTAATTTCCGCTCATTTAAGCTCCCCACCCCTGATTTACTCAGTCGAATTCTTTTTATTCTAGTGTAGCTCTGTTTAGAGTATGTTTAGTAAATTGACTGAGACAAACATGCAGTACATTTAAAATGATTGAATCGAATTTAAATTTGTATATTAACAAATAACAGATTTAATAATCATTTAGTTTTAACAAGGGTTAAAATAATTGAATAGTTTAAATGAAAGTGTTCATCACTGAATGATAGTAGGTTTTAAGAAAAAGTTCACTTTGGAAGTTTACAGAGTTCACTTAGCTACCAACAATAGTTTCTGCTCCATCTGATGGGTTCTGTGCAGATAGGTCACTGGAGTTCTCACGTCTCTGGTCAAGATTAATGTGCAGCTCGCTTCAAGTACAATCAAGAAGTAACTGCCAAGCTGGTCCCATGCTTCTACGTCAGTCCACTTCTACTTTCACTTTGTTCCTGAGATTAGTACCCTCACTGGTACCCCACCAACAACTATGGTAAAAGAATAGAAACAAATTCTCTCCTGAGTATTTTGTTTTCAAACCCATGGTTATGGGTCCCTATCTCTTATTCCACCATCCCATCTAACTCAGAATTTACCCTCAATGAGAATTAATCTCTTGAGAGAAAAATTTCTTTACATTTAAATTGAATAGCTTTTATAGTTACTTTACATTTAAATGAAAAGGTTAATAGTACAGATAGAATATGTTTACATTTACATCTCCACTGACTGAAAAGTGTTCACACTATAAATTGAATATGTTTTCATTTTTGTTTACACTGAATTGAAAAGTTTAAACTTCCATTAATTTTAAAGTGAATATGTTAACATTGACATTTACACTGGTTTGAAACTGTAAGTATTATAATTAAAATGTCAAATATTTCTTTCATCTTTCCCTCCCTGCTCCATATGGAACCTGGGACTGCCGATGTGTTTAGTTCTTAAGAAACTAGCAATAAAGCAGTTGCCAGCCCTGGCAGTGGTGGTTCATGAAATCATCATTCTATACACTAAGGATTCTAGCCTCAAATGATTTGGACATCCACTAGCGATTTTCACACATTAATATTCACGTTAATGTATACATATTAGTTCACATGTTAGTAATGAAAATATAGAATGTAAAATGACAACTTACGCCAATCCTGGCTCACAGATTTTTGCTCAGATGAATGAAGTTAAGGCACTAGTTGATGCCTTTGTACACATGTACTTGGGGTCGTTAATTTTTAATTTAATTCTCTTTATGACTCCGTGTGTTCAGTTTTCTCAGTCCTGGTTTCCTTGTTAAAATGATAGTGATTTCCTGGGCTGTTTTGTAAGTCTGTCAATAAAATTCCAATAAAATGGAATTCCTGAATTGTAACTTCTGGCAAGTCTGGTTGTGTCTTGGCGTAAATCTCATAGTGTCTTAACACTGAAGCATGTCATGTTATGGAGCTACTCAAACACGCCAATCATTTTCAAACATGCGTGTCCCGTGGGGAAATTCGAAATATGGAATAATTCTGCGCGTGATGTAAAGGTCAACTCTCCCATACATGGCATGAAAATATTCGATCCCTGGTGTACAAACTCACAAATAAACTCTATCAGCAATGTGTGTAAGATGTAACATAATAATAATAATAGCCCCTTCAGTCATAACTGACTATGGGAATGCGCCCCTGAGGTGGCAGCCCTCAGCTGCTTATTTTCCTGGTGCTCCTTTCGACGTTTTCTCCTCACCTCTGCTTCTTGTGTGAGCCTCTCTTCGCCCAATCTGAGGTGGTGCCGCAAATAGCATCGCCACTTAGTGCGATCGGCAGCTTCATCCTCCCATGTTGCTGGATCCATGTCCAGTGCCCTCATATCTCTCTTGCACACATCTTTGAACCTCAGCTGTGGTCGCCCAACTGTTCTTTTGCCATCTGCTAATTGTCCGTAGAAGATATCTTTTGGGATGCGACCATCTTCCATGCGGCGAACATGGCCAAGCCAGCGAAGTCTGCGCTGTCTAAGCAGCGTATACATACTTTGAAGGCCAGCACGTGACAACACCTCGACATTTGTCACTTTATCTTTCCACGAGATGCCGAGGATGCGGCATAGACACCGCAAATGGAAGGTATTGAGCCTTCTTTCTTGCTTAGCATAGGTCGTCCAGGTCTCGCTGCCATATAGGAGTGTGCTGGTGACGCAGGCATTATATACCGCAGCTTTGGTCTTCATTGTGAGTTTAGAGTTTTCCCAAACACGCGATGTGAGGCGGGCAAAGGTAGCTGCAGCTTTGCCAATGCGGCTGTCGATTTCTGTATCCAGTGAGAGTTTGTCATTGATTGTAGACCCTAGGTATGTGAAGTGGTGCACCACTGCCAATTCATAGTTATCGATAGTGATAACTGGTGCAGCACCTACATCCTGACTCAGCACATTCGTTTTCTTTAGACTTATTGTGAGGCCAAAGTCCTTGCATGCTTTAGTGAAGCGATTCATCAAGCTCTGAAGCTCCTGTTGGCTTTGAGTGACGACTGCAGCATCATCAGCGAACAACAAGTCTCTTATAGTGACCCTTCTGATTTTTGTTTTTGCCTTCAGCCTTGAAAGATTAAACAGACGGCCATCTGACCTAGTGTGAAGGCATATTCCTTCAGTTGCATCTCTGAATGCATGTTTCAAGAGTAAGGCAAAGAAGATTCCGAAGAGGGTCGGAGCCAGAACACAGCCTTGTTTAACGCCACTTCGTATATCAAAGGGCTGTGACGTGCTTCCAGCATATTGGACTGTTCCCTTCATGTCATCATGGAATGACTTTATCATTTCCAGCATTTTAGAAGGGCAGCCTATTTTCAGGAGGATTTTAAAGAGTCCATCCCTACTAACCAGGTCGAACGCTTTTGTGAGGTCTATAAAGGCGATATATAATGGTCTTTTCTGCTCTCTTGATTTTTCCTGAAGCTGGCGGAGAGAGAAGATCATGTCTGTTGTTGATCTGCCAGCTCGGAATCCACACTGTGCCTCTGGATATATGCGCTCAGCTAACTTGTGTAGTCGCATTAAGATGACTTTGGCAAAAACCTTACCAACAATACTAAGAAGAGAGATGCCTCTGTAGTTATTGCAATCACTTCTGTCGCCTTTATTTTTATACAGTGTTACAATCTTGGCATCTCGCATGTCTTGAGGAATAGTTGTCTCTTCCCAGCACTGGCACAGCATCCTATGCAGGGGATGTAATAGCGTGCTCTTACAGCATTTGATTAAATCAGGAGGAATCCCATCACTGCCTGGTGCTTTGCCAGAGGCCAAGCTATCAATGGCCTTACTGAGTTCCTCTAATGTTGGTTCCGCATCCAGCTCCTCCATAGTTGGCAGACTATTGACAGCATCAAGGGCTGCAGGCATAACGGTATTGTCTCTAGCGTAAAGCTCAGAGTAGTGCTCGACCCACCTCTCCATCTGCTTACCCTTATCGGTTAGCTTCTCTCCGCTGATGGTTTTTAGCGGTGCCGTCTTACTTTTATGGGGGCCAAGTGCTTTCTTTATACCGTCATACATTTGTCTAATGTTGCCTGTTTGCGCTGCGATCTGGATGCTCTCACTGAGCTGGAGCCAATAGTCATTTGCACAGCGTCGAGCAGTTTGTTGAACTTTGCTTCTCGTAGCCCTCAGGATCTGTAGGGTTCTGGCACTCGGTGAACGTTTGTATTCATTCATAGCACTGCGCTTAGCTTCAATAACAGGTGCCATCACATCTGATGAAGCGTCAAACCAGTCATTTGACTTTGCTGTTTTCTTACCAAAGGTGGCAAGTGCAGTACTTTGAATGGTGTTCCGTAGATGCTCCCAGTTCTCTGTAATAGTATCACCATGCTGAGGGCTACTGAGCACTTTCTTGAAGGTCGCAGTGAATTGAGCGATCATGAAAGGGTCTGACATCTTGCTGGTATCAATGCGTGGTTTCCCTTCATGTCTGACACGATAGAGTTTTCTTCGTTGTGCTCTGATTTTGCAGCAAACCAAGGAGTGATCTGTGTCACAGTCTGCACTATGGTACGAGCGCGTGGAGAGCACAGACCTGAGGAGTGGCCTTCTGACGAGAATCAGGTCAAGTTGGTGCCAGTGCTTGGATCGTGGGTGTCTCCATGACACCTTATGCTGGGGTTTTGTCTGAAAGTAGGTGTTGGTCACGCAGAGGTCATGGTGGACGCACAACTCTAAGAGCCGTTGTCCATTTTCATTCATCTTGCCAATACCAAACCTGCCCAGACATGAAGGCCATGAAACATTATCGGCACCCACTCTAGCGTTAAAGTCACCAAGGAGAACAAGCTGTTCTTGCCTAGGTATGCTTTTGATTACTGCTGCTAGATTCTCGTAGAACTCATCTTTAGCTTCTGAGGCAGAGTACAGAGTAGGAGCATACACACTGACAAGGGTGATGGGACCTGTGCTAGTTTGCAGGCGGAGCGTTAACAGGCGTACTGATCCATTCTCGCCTGGTTCAACCATGTTAGTTAGCGATTTTTTGACCGCAAAACCTACTCCGTGTTTTCTAGCTTTATCAAGATCTTTCCCTTGCCAATAAAATGTGTAGTCCTTCTCGCTCACCATTCCAGAGCCCGCCAGGCGCGTTTCCTGAAGTGCAGCTATATCCACCTGAAGTCGTTTAAGCTCATCATTAATTATGGCTGTCTTCCTTACATCGTTTACATCCTGTAGGTTTTCGGATAGTCCAGTCAACATAGTCCGGACGTTCCAGCATCCCAATCTGAGAGTTTGCTTATTTCTATTTTTTCGATAATTGCTTGGTGCAAAATTTTCTGTCCACAGTTCGGGTTTGACCCTAATCCCCATGCACCCAATGGCGAAAGCAGACAGTGGCGGGACAACACCTTATTGACTGGGGGCTGCCCAGCTTGAAGCGGGCGGTAGCTGTCCAGTGAGATCCTAGAACCTCTCCCACTGTCGGAAGTAGCCCCTGGCGCCATGCCCTACGCCAATTGGGCAAAATGCTTATAACCGGTAACTGCTACTTCCCGTGTTTTTCTGACACCTATAGGGTGAAGCTGGAGTGTCCTCTCCAGGGCACGAGCTTGGGCACAGTTATATGGAGATCAAGCTGTTGCCCATGCAGCATGTTCCCCCTCTCCACACAGCCGGTAGATCCAAAGGAACGGCAGTAGCCGATACAGTTTGGTACCAGCCATGTCGCAGGAGTTGCCAGAATAATGTCGAATCGACATTAGACTGCCTTAGGGACTCCGACTCCGGATTTATCCTCAGGGTTTACTCCCGAAGCCAATTCCACAAATGGATATTCCCGCAAGGCAGCGGTGGTTTGAATTCAGAGTTCCTTCTCTTAGATAAGCTACCAGCCAAGGATCACGAGCCCTATCTGCCCGAAGCTGCTCTTTTTAAGGCGCCAGTCGCTCGCCTTTGCCCCTTCTCCCGTCAGTGGAAACAGTTCCGCCGGGCTCAAATTGAGCCACACGTGAAGGCCGGGAGCTGGACTTGGTTGTCAGAGGCTGTTTGAGGCGCGTGCCATAGAAGTATTTTATCTGCAGTGAGAAGATGTAACAACTTATTACATTACCGAAAGTAATCTCTGTGTCATCCTGTATTACCAGCTTTGCGACGAGCGCAGTCTTGCCTTATCAGCCATTAAACAAATACGCTGAGCGATTTTTGTGTTTAATCTGTGGTCTAATGTTGACTGTACTCGCGCTTAGCCAACATTAATATTCTCTCTGCCGCTATTTGCAAGGCTTTAGGGAAGGGATGGTTAACAAACAGAAAAGGTGACTTATCTCTGAGAGGGCTGTATGAAGGAAAATACAAAATATCTGCTCCATAGCAGAGTAAAGAAAGAACATGCGACAATGGAAAATCATGCGAATAAAATCAGTACAAAAATATAACTGATACTGCCGTAGTGAAACAGGCCTCGGGAAGAGAACGCCCCATTCTGTAATACACAGGGACCCATTTATAATACACAGGGAGAGCCTTTGGAAAATACTGAGGGCTTATGGAATTCCTACCTGCAATGTTTGCATTATAAAAAGCCTCTATTCTAACTTTACATGCAGTGTTGGGTTGAGCAACCTAACTTTCGAAATGAAGGCAGGAGTATGACAGGGATTCCCCTTATCAACAACTTTATTTTTGACAGTCATAGACTGGGTGATGTGCCATACAACAGAGGGCAGTCCATACATGCCACACCTCGGAGATGAAAAACCTGTACAAAAAATCCAAAACCCTGTACAAAGACCTGCAAAACCTGTAAAAAGACTGAAAAAAAAAACATATCAAAAGAGTTAATTCATGAATATATATTTTCAATTACAGTGGGCTGCATTATAAATGAGGCACTGGGACTTTGCCTTTAAAAGCAGGTCTTCACTTATTTTAAAACCCAAACAATAAATGTTTGAGTTTATTTTACACTGTAAAAACAATGTGATGGTGTCATCATTTAGTCTATTTCTGTGCTTAATTATCACTAACAGACTGGGAAATCCTGTGTTCAATAGGACCTAATAAAAGAACTCTGAGACTCAGTAATAAGGAGAATGGGTTAGAAAACCTATGCAGATATTTTCAATTTTAATTTGAACTTTAAATATGAAGTAGCTTTACTGCTTCCTCTCTATCTCTTTCTCTCTATCTCTTTATCTTCTCTGCGAGTGTGAATGACTGTGAGTAAAAGTACTTATGTGTGCTCAATTAATGAATGTGATGATGATACTGATTAATTGTGATTGAAGTTTTTAATATTTTAATTTAATTTAATTTTATTTGTAAAAACACTGACAATTTTATTGCAGGGCAGAACTGTAAAAAGGCAATGATGACTTTTTCTTTACCCTGATGAAATAAAGATTTTGTTCGTTCGTTCGATCGACAGCCACCCATTGTGTGGTGCCCCAGCTCTGATTCATGCTTGGCATCTCCGCTCCATTTCTCCACCAGGTGGCTTTTGGCCATCCTTGCTTTCGCTTTCCTTCTGGAGTCCATAGCATGGAAGTTTTGATGATGGTGTCAGGGTCACTTCTGAGGATATAGCCAATCGAATTCCAGCATCTACCCGCTATGATGGTGTACACGGTCCTCTTGGTGATGCAGAGTCAGCAGTTCTTGGTTGGTGATGGTGTTCAGCCAGAAAATTCAAAGATGTTCACTCAACAGAAACTGTAGGAATACATTGAGTTTAATATTTCTCTCACCGCATAACATAACTCAGTTGCATCAAAGTTCTTCTCTCCTCTAATACAGTATGAGAGTGATATTGTGCTGGATAATGAGTAGGCTCTGACCTTCATAGTGTTTTTTAAATGCAAAGGTTTTCGATTCCTGTGTATATCACCCTTTCAACCATATGGAAACCTTGTTTTTAGTTGCTTTAGACCAGAGGTGGCCAAACTACAGCCCGCGGGCCAGATCCGGCCCGCCAACCAGTTTTGACCGGCCCGCCAACATGTTTTGGCCGTCCTCTTATTGTTGATTGAAAATTACTGTATACTCCGACCACTGTGCTAAACATAATATTACAAAATAGCACGCACAGGCACCAGAAACAAAACCAAAAAGACCCCAAATGTACGATTAACATCTCCCCACCTCCAACAACAACACCAACTCTCTCTCTCTCTCTCTATCATACCAGTTGAGCTCTATTAGATAGTGCCGACAAAACGGAAATGTTAACGTCAAATCTCTGATCGTGCACGTGGACAGGGGAAGACAGTGTCGGTACCTACTTTGATAATGAGAAACTGAAAGCAATGACAGATCTTTTCTGCGGTCGGAAGTCTCTGAGATCCAATGATGTTGCTTTGTCTTTAGCATCGGTATGGGAAAGTGATCGTGGGATGGATGGTAGGTACATTTCTATAGGAAGGAGTTGAGGTGCACAGTTGGTCTTGTGAAGTGTGTTAAGTATAAATCAGCCAGTGACACTTCTGGGCTTGTAGCTGTTGTGCACGTTTTCATGTATAAGAGTTTGCATTTGTAAAAATGTTTTCTAAGTATAGAAAAGTGGACAGTGAAAATCGCGCATTTAAACCAGAATGGGAGTTCGATTATTTGTTCATTCTCAATAAGGATAATAAACCTCAGTGCTTAGTTTGCGCCCAAGTGATAGCCGAAGTGAAGGAATATAACTTGAAACGTCACTACATCACAAATCATCAGAAAAACAACGACGAGCATAGCAGCGAGTCGAGAAAGCTTGTGATTGGACAACTCAAGAAAAAACTGAATCAGCAAAAGAGTATATTTAGCCATGTAAATAAGATTCAGGAATCATCGCTCATGGCGTCCTATGTGATTAGTTATGAGCTTGCAAAAGCAAAAAAGCCATTTACTGATGGAGAGTTTGTAAAAAAGTGTGCAGTTCAAATGGTAGAAGCGTTCAATGAAGAAAAAGTAGTAAAAGAATTTTAAAATGTACCTCTTTCAAAACAAACCGTAGCTAGGAGAACAGAAGATATTAGTTTGCATTTGTCCCAGAACTTGAAATCTTTAATTGAAAATTGTCCATACTTTTCACTGGCGATTGATGAAAAGTACAGACATCACAGACACTAGCCAGCTTCTTATTTTTGTTAAAGTGATCCAGGAAGACTTTACTGTTTCTGAAGAATTACTGAAAGTTTGCTCTTTGCATGGTACAAGTAAAGGGGATGACATATTTTCTGCAGTTCAAAATGCCATGGAAGAATATGGTGGGTTTGAAAAATTGTCAGCTGTGTGTACTGATGGTTGCAAGGCTATGGTTGGGAAAAATACTGGTTTTGTTGGACTTTTGAAGCAAAATAAAATTGACGTGCCTACATTACATTGCATAGTTCACCAAGAGGCCCTTTGTGCAAAATCCATAAACCTAAATGACACTATGGCTACTGTAGTGAAAATAACGAATTTGATCAGAGGAGGACACAGCTCTCTAACTCACAGGAAGTTCCTTGCATTTTTAGAAGAAGTGGATTCTGTTTACGGTGATCTCCTGCTTCATGCTGAGGTGAGATGGCTTAGTCGAGGAAAATGTTTAATAAGATTTTGTGAACTGAAGGATGAAATATTTGACTTCCTGCATTGATCTTCAAAATAAACTCAAAGATATTCATTTCTTTCAGCACTTGGCATTTCTCACAGATATAACACAACATTTGAATGTACTGAATTAGCAGTTACAAGGAAAAAGGCAAACAATTTTTCAAATGATGGGCTATGTTGATGGCTTCAAAAAGAAACTGAGCCTATTTAGTCTGTCTTTGCAAAAGAATGACCTGTTTCATTTTCCTTGATGTAAACAGCTGTCTGAGAAAGAGAGTGTTAACTTCAGGAGCTACACAGATGACATTGAACAGCTTATTTCTGAGTTTGATTGTCGATTTCAAGATTTTGAGATGTTTAGTCCACAAATGGAACTTTTTAACAACCCATTCAAGTGCACAGTAGAGTCTCAGCCAGCAGAACTACAATTACAGTTATGTGAACTCCAATGTGACCCATTCATCAACACAACAGAAGCAACTGGAGCTGATGTGTGGAAATTACTACCAATGGAACGTTACCCACTTCTGAGAAAATGGGCCCTAAAAGTGTGCTCTATATTTGGTAGCACATATCTTTGTGAGACAACATTTTCTGCCATGAAGCTTATCAAATCCAAGACCAGAAACAGATTAACTGACTCTGTATTATCCCATGTTCTCAGAATTGCTACGTCTGTAACGAGATGGTATGATAGTGGTTGTTGTCTTGATGACAGTCGATGATAGTTCAATAAAGAATAATGAACTCCACGATATACCCCAGTCTCAGAGATGAGTACTGGTGTTTGATAGCACAAATGATAGTCAGACAGTAAAGACCCCTGGTCCGGTGGTAATAAGAAGATCAAGAGCCTAGAGTGTCTTCTCGTAATAACTATTTTATGCTTTAAATAACAATGAAATTCAAATTGAACTCAATAGTAACTTTATGAAATTAACAAAATTCAAGTTACAATTAAAATCAATTTATTTATAATGATTCTCTTATCTTCTGTTCTTGAAATAGATAGAAATGCTATATGAATAGGAATTTTATATTTACACAATATCCAGAGAAATCACAGTGATATTATTTTACTTTAACTGAATTACAGTGTCTCTGCTTTTCTGACAAAAAACGTTAACCAGTCTTTTTCTTCATATGACTTGACTCTTCACATATAAATTGATCGAATGTTCATCTGTTTCTGCACTTAACTGAGTGCTCCTTAAATGATGGTTGACAATGTTGGTGAGCTCCACACGACTGTATAGACTCGGCTGATCTTCCCATGTAGTAGGGATACCAGCACAACCAGGTAGACCAGCGGTAGTGCTCCGTGTCGCTATGCAGGATAACACTTGGGTTCTCACTTCTGGCTTATGTCTATATACAACCGAAATCTGAAAACAACACAAAGACTGTGGCTAGCCTCTTTCCAAGAGTTCCCCTCGCCTAATGTATTGTTGTTCCGTGTCATCAGTAATGCATGTGTATGAATGCGCACATGTGTTTCTGGTTACATTGTTAGTTGTACAGATGTCTACTTGCCAACAACAAATTCAAATGATATGATTACAGTACATTATATTACATCATTCATTTACATCACATTATGTTACATAGTCCATTCTTCCATCTGCTATCTTTCCAGAATTATTCTGACATATATTGCTTATGGTTATCAAAGTTTGAGAACCCCTGGCCTACTTTGTGCCCATAGAGCAGTCAAATCAATTTGGGGGTCATTGGTACCAATGGGTTGAGAACCACTGGGATATAGTCTCCCATGCTGCCATAAATCAGTAGGGGTGTCCTTGCGGCCAGGGCTTAAGAACCACTTATTTACATGGTTGCTACTTGAACATTTCTTCTATATGAGTGTGTTCCTGGTCTCAACCTTGAGAACCATTGGCTGTCAGTCAGATTATTACGTTCATAACAATGGCTACTGAACTGTTGCCCATCGTTACATAGTGCTATGTTGAAGTTATAAGCAATGATATAACCTGATAGGATAATCATAGAGCAGGATACATTCATATAAACACATTATTAAAACAGGACAAGGATAGTTCAGGATCGTTTCACAGCATGAGTGTTCAATGAAGTGACATATTTACATTATTTTATGCATCAACAAAATAGGTACAGTAGCCCTACTCACCCTCTGGTCTTTTTCAGAAATACTAACAGGACTACTTCTGGCAAAGGCAGGCCAGCACAAATACTCAATGGTGAAGGAATACGTGCCTAGCTCTCTCCTTTTGTCCTCTGCGTTCTTTCAGTTCGTGTGTTTCCCTTCACTGTTGTTGTTGTTGTTGTTTTGATGAAATGATGGGTGGAGATCGGGCACTCAACCTCTGATCATTGTTGCCTCTTCTCTTTCCATCTTGGTCTACCCTGTTCAACCTGAAAGTTGGTTATAATTGGGGTATTTAGTGTCATTTTCTTTACTAATTTTGTATTCAATTTAAATAACTGTTGTCTTTTGCAGTTGCTGATTTTTATTTATATTAGTATTTGTCAATTTTATTTTCTCTTTTGTATTGTTTCTAGATAACTATTGTCCTTTACACTTGGTTTTAATTTGTATTAGTATTTGTTCTTTTTGAGTTGTTGTCCCTTTTTTTTTTTTTTATACCTTGTCTTTCCTTGTCCTATGAGTAGTTATTTTTTTTTTTTTGTTAATGCTTTGTTAGTTCTTGCTGCTTAATTTCTATTTAGTTGGATGATTTTCCTGAAGTTCTAACCTTATATTTTTTCCTTTGTTTTATGTATATATCTTTTAAGTATTGATTGGGCATCTCTTGGGGCATCTATACTTAAAACCTTATCACCTGTTAAGTCTATATTGTGATTTCTATAGTAAGTTTTTAATTCAAGCCTTTGTTGTTCATACTTTTTACAGTGGATCAGGTAGTGGTCTATGTCATTCTCTTCCTGACATTCTTGGCAGTGTGGTTCTTCTACCATGAAGTATGCTGCACCGAGTCGGAGACGCCACAGTTTTTTGTTCGATGGTATCTTTAATTCTTCTCTGACCTGGCATGTCCTCGTTGGTTCTTTCAGCAGTTTGAACGCGTGTCTGCCTTTTCTACTTTCCTTCCATGTTGTCTTCCATTCCTCGTTTATAGTTTCCTTCACTTGGCTCTTGATCTCTGACCTTCCCAGTCCTGCTTTTATATTGTTTTTTTACTTGTTCTTCCCTTCTTGGCATTCTGGTCTGCCAACTCGTTGCCAGCTATACCTATGTGTGCTGGAACCCACACTAGCCTCACACTACATCCTCTGTTCTCTAGTGATGTATTAATTGCTAGAATTTCTTCCTTTATGTCTGGCCGGCTACATTTACCTGGGTGTTCTAGTGCTTGTAGTGATGATAGTGAGTCTGTAAATATCGTAACAGCTTCTGGTGGGTTATCTTCGATTATTTCTAGACTTTTAAGAATTGCTACCATCTCTGCAGTAAAAATCGATGCCCCTTCCGTTATACTGTAGCTCTTTTTTATTCCCCATTGTGGTATTACAACTCCGGCACCTAGTTGCCCACTATCACCCTTGGATCCATCAGTGTAGACGGCCAGACTTTGTTTAGTTAGTTGCTCTATGAACTTTCTACTTATCATTTTGGCTTCCTTATCTTCTATGTTTTGTTTGATCTTTTCAGTAAGTGAGTAGTCTATGATTGGTGATTTTAGTTCCCAGGGTGGTATTTTGCTTCTGTATTTATTACTATTTTCAATTGTGTTTGATAGTTCTTTGAACTGCATTAGGTCTTCTATAGTTCTCCATCCTGTTGGATATCTATCTTTATTTAAGGGGACGTCCCATACACTTGGTTGGTTTTTGACAAATGCTTTATGTGCTGGGTGGGTCACTTCTTGTGCTACTTTACTCCAATAATTTAATCTCAGTTCTTTCCGTCTTAGACCAAGGGGAGGTATGCCGAGAGCTACTTCTAGAGCTTCTACTGGTGTCGATATAAATGCACCTGTAATAGTTCTCATGGCTGCATTTTGAATCCTGTCCAGTTTTGCTTTGTTAGAAGCTGCAGCTGAGTCATAGACTATGCTGGCATAATCCAGTTTCCCCCTGATGAAGGACTTGTAGAACATAAGCATTATTTTATTGCTGGCCCCCCCATCCATTACCTTTTACAATCCTTAGTATATTTAGGGGTCCCCTACAGCTTTCTACCAAATTGTCTATATGTTTATTATAATTTAGTTGTTTATCTAAAGTTACGCCCAGAAATCTAGTTGTTGAGGAGGTACATATTTTCTGTCCTTTAATGGTTATATTGATTTTGTTATTTTTTTTTAAATTTCCTTTGCTGAAAATCATACCTACTGTTTTGTTTACATTAATTTGGAAGCCCCAACTTTTCATCCACTCTGAAACTTTGTCTATTTGATTTTGAAGTTTTTTGTAAACATGGTCCAAGTTTTTTCCAGATCGCCAAATGGCACAGTCATCTGCAAATTGTGATACTGCATTCTTTATGTCATTAAATTCATCTGCTAAATCATTTACAGCTATAGTGAAAATTGAAGGAGAGATCACTGATCCTTGAGGAATCCCATTCTGTTGTTCATATATTTCTGACCTATCATTATTCACCTGTACAGCAAAATACCTGTCCTGTAAAAAGTTTTCTAGATACCTATAGGTTTTACCAGTAATGCCAATCTTTTTCATTTTGTAAAGAGCTCCATCGCGCCAGCATTCATCATATGCTCTAGCTACATCTAGAAAGACTGCTACTGTTTTCTCTTTCCTCTTGAACCCTAGCTTTACATCATGTTCTAATCTTACAAGCTGGTCTACTGTACTTCTGTCTGCTCTAAACCCTGACTGGTTTGGGCTATATAACTGGTTTTTTTTTCCAGGTAGAATTTAACTCTTTTATTCACAACAGTTTCCAGTATTTTACCTAGTTGTGATGTTAAGGAGATAGGCCTATATGAACTTACTTCATGGGCTTCCTTATTGGGTTTTAGAATGGGTACTATCATAGCTACTTTCCATGCTTTTGGTATCTTTCCTAAGTTCCAGATTTTGTTATAAAGTGAAGTTATTATGTTTATAGTTCTTTTGGGTACTTTCTTAAGGATTTCATAACTAAGTATATCTTGCCCTGAGGCAGTATTAGATTTATCTTTTATTGCATTAGTTACTTCTTCCTCTGTTATATCAGCATCTAAATAGTTTGTTTCATCTATCTGGTCTGGTATTTCTTTTAAAAAACTGTATCCTAAGTCTTTCTCTTCTCTCATTTTCTTCCTGTCCAAGGCTACTTTTTGCACTGACTTTATAGAAATACTCGGCAAGGGCATTAGCTTTTTCTTTATCTGTTTCTGCTCTCTTTGGTAGTTTGATTGTTGGCATTATTGTTTTCTTATTGTTCCCTTTGATTGCCTTAAGCTTTCTCCATACTTCTCTAATTTGAGTGCTAGGTTTAAGTGACTGACAAAACTCCTTCCAGTTAGTTTCTTTGGCTTTGAATATTATTCTGTTAGATTCATTCCTAATAAGTTTATACTTATCATAATTTTCTTCTGTTCTGTTATTTCTATATTTTTGTAAGGCCCTTTTTCTTCTCTCATGAATTTCTGCACAGCTTTTATTCCACCAGGCAACTGGTTCTTTATTCCATTGAGTTTCTCTTTTCTTATTAATGTTATTTTTTTGTTTAAGGTGTTGTGGCATATTTTTATTTGGTATATACTTTATTGCTATTTTCAGAATTTCATTGGTCAGTGTTTCTGCCCACAAGTCAGTATCATTTGATTCCATGTCTTTATATTCCATCACCTCCAGCTCTGAGTTTCCCTTCACTTCCAACTACCTGCGTATTTATGCGCTTGGTCGGCCATCTTGCGTGAATCCGTGACTTTGCGCTGATTGGCTATTCCTTCAAGCAACTTCAGTCGAAAATATTTCTCGTATTTCACTTCGGGTAGGTGATCTGTGTTAGTTTCTAAACAGATACTTCAGTCGTTCTCATTACTTACAAAAGCTATTGCCTCTTGAGATATCTCGTTTTAATCGGACAACATGTGGCTTTCCTTCCATATCAATCTTTCCGAGATCCGTCTGTCCTTCCTTTTTCTATGAATTTTTAAACCGCACTTTTCATCATTTTCCGAACTGTTTGACCCACTTGGGTGATCATATCCCCATAATTATAAAAGACATTGTCTTCCTGGCTATATCCACACCTGGGTCTACTCTCCCTCTATGACTCAGTGAAGTAGAATTTCCAGCGGTCAGTCCGTTGATTTTAAATGAATTTATTACTGCGTGGTCCGAACACAGATTTCCTCCCTACCCGATTTTTATGACTAGACGATCTCCGTGTAGCAACTCTCTTTTCCTTGGTCGAGCTAATTAGCATTCCACATGTTTCGCCGGTGTTTACTTTGTTTTGATTACCTAGATATCGAATCCCAATCGCATTATGCGACATAGTCCCCCCGTTTTCTAAGCGAGAGATATCTCGAGCTTAAATTTGGGAACGATATCGTTGTAATCATGCCTATTGGCGGTTAGTTTCCTTCTGTCTATCTTGAACCTGATCAGTGGGATGCCTACAAAAGGAATATGCTCCCAACTTTTGGTTTCTTTGATAGCGATTTATCTTTTCTATTTCTCTTTTGCCCGTTCGATTGATCATCCAGGCTCTTATGGTTGGGTCCTCAACAGATGATTTACTATTTGCTCTATAGCATGATGAACTAGGGTCTGTGGTATTCATTTGAAAGTTACAGCCCTGTTTTGCATGAGATTTGATTGCAGGTTTCCCTTGCAATTTCCTGGACATTCGATTTTGGCAAAAGGATTGTTTCCTTAAATCCAGCTCCTGGTGTTCAGCATGTATTTTAGACTGTCTGGGATATTTCTTCTCCCCTCTCGTGCCAATACCGAGAATATCCATGGTCGCTGGTTTTCCAGTAGATCTGTTGTGATACCGCTTACGTTGATTCATTGGATCTACCTTGGGGCACTCTGGGCAGGAATTTACAAACCAGTTAATGTCCTCAGTAATACCTGGCCAGTAGTAATGGGTGGCTATCCTTTGTTTTGTGGCACCATTACCCTGGTGTTCACTCAAAGAAGCAATATGCCCCCATTCTATAACCTTGTTTCTATAGGTGGATGGTACAACAATCTGCCCATGGCCGTTTGGCCCTCTGCCAGCTTTCCTGTGCAAGAGTCCATGTTCCATATAGAAATCCCCTTTTCTGGGAGGGTTATGTGTTTTTGGCAATTTGCCAAAGCAAGGTTTCAATGTACTATCTTGGGCTTGAGCCTTCTTCATCTCAGTTGAATGAATTTTTAAATGAGTGTTCCCCTCTTTATTCTGGGAGCCTGACCTGGTCCGGGTGTCTTCCGCAACCTCAGGTTTTATAGGATTTCCCAAAAAAACATATCTACGTCCCAACATCAGGGGATAGAAGGGATCATCTAGTACTGCTGCATTTATTTCCCCTTCCACATAGCGACAACTGACTTGAATCTTCGCTATGGGCAAAGTTAGGGGTACTGCTCCTTTTAGTGGCCCTTGAATATCCACTGTTTCTGTTGTGATTTGTTCAGGGCGCACCAGAGATGCACACACGACTGCGTCATAGGACAAACCTGTGTCATACATTCCTGTGACTGGTTTGCCATTCACAGTCACTATCTCCTGTGTAGGTGGGTGATGGAGGCTATTCTGAATCACTGTCAGTTCCTTCCTATCAAAAGTCCTCACCTGTAAGCATGCAGCATAATAAGGAGGGGTTTTCCTTCTGCACTCTGCAGTATTATGGTTGCTCATTCTACAAGTCTTACACCATTTCTCTTCCTTTCTTGAAGGTTTCTTATCGTATGCCAGAGGGTTTCTTTCATGTTGCTGATGGTTTCGGTGGTTGGTCTTATGGAAGTGGTTTCGAGTGGGTTCGTCTTCGTCCTGCTCGAAGTGGTTGTGAGGCTTCTTGAGAAATTCTCCTTGTTTCCTTTTTGCTCCTTGTGTTAGAGAATGTGCCAATTGGTGACTTTCAGCATATTTGATTATGTCTTCCAACCTATCCCATCTGTTTTCTACCAGAAATTTCTTCGTTTCAGGGGTCATGGAATCTAAAAGTTGTTCTATCAGAATCATTTCCTTGAGTCCCCTCGAAATCTTGCGAAAAGTTTCCCAGTGTACACCATCTCAGTAGGTAAGTTTCCAACCGAGCTGTGTATTGTTGGTACGTTTCTCCAGCCTCCTTCTTGGCAGTTCGGAATTTCTTACGATAAGCCTCTGAATTTTGCTCATAGCGAACAAGCAATGCTTGCTTCAGAGCCTCGAAGTCTTCCTGTTCCTCTTTGGGTAGTTTCAAAAACACTTCGTAAGAAATACCCCTCAATCCTTGAGAGAGCTTAACACTCCACTTTTCCTTCTCTAGGCCATATGATGAAGCAAGTCGCTCAAACCTGTCTATGTAGGCCTCAATAGAATCGTCCTTCTCTATAAAAGCATCCAAATGGAAGTTCATAGCACCCTTTTGAGGACCTTGGCTAGAGCTACTGTCAGAGTGAGGAGAACTGCTACCATTTATACTTGCAGTTGCCTGAATTTCCAGTTGTCTTAACTTCAACTCATGTTCTCTTTCAGCCTGAATCCTTCTTTCCTCTCTCTCGACCTCTAATCTCCTTTCTTCAGCTTCCATTTTCTTAGCTTCTCTTCCAGCTTCTAATTCAAGCTTCTTGGTCTCCCTTTCGGCTTCCAATTTCTTAGCTTCTCTACCAGCTTCTAATTCAAGCTTCTTGGTCTCCCTTTCGGCTTCCAATTTCTTAGCTTCAATGTCCATATACTTATCACTTTCCACAGTGACATACTGGATAAGAGCATCGCCACTTAGGCCCAAGTCCTTCCCCATTTGTATAATGGCAGACTTAACCTTTACCAGATCAGCCATTGTCTTGCTGTTGAGAGGGTGAATAGTCTTACTCAACTAATTAATTCAAGCTTAATTAAATTAAACTTAATTAATGAATATTGTCACAATCTATGTGAGAGTCTGTCTATTTGTACTCAATGGTACTTCAACAAAAAAATTATTTAGATATTATTTATTTATATATATATATTTTTTTCCACTGTTTGGAAAAAAAATAAATTCAAAAAAAAAAAATTTGCTAAGAAAGAAGATAGCGTTTTGGCTCAGGACTATCAAGGATATCCCGCGAACGAGCCCCCAGTGTAACGAGATGGTATGATAGTGGTTGTTGTCTTGATGACAGTTGATGATAGTTCAATAAAGAATAATGAACTCCACGAAATACCCCAGTCTCAGAAATGAGTACTGGTGAATAATAGCACAAAGGATAGTCAGACAGTAAAGACCCCTGGTCCGGTGGTAATAAGAAGATCAAGAGCCTAGAGTGTCTTCTCGTAATAACTATCTTATGCTTTAAATAACAATGAAATTCAAATTGAACTCAATAGTAACTTTATGAAATTAACAAAATTCAAGTTACAATTAAAATCAATTTATTTATAATGATTATCTTATCTTCTGTTCTTGAATAGATAGAAATGCTATATGAATAGGAATTTTATATTTACACAATATCCAGAGAAATCACAGTGATATTATTTTACTTTAACTGAATTACAGTGTCTCTGCTTTTCTGACAAAAAACGTTAACCAGTCTTTTTCTTCATATGACTTGACTCTTCACATATAAATTGATCGAATGTTCATCTGTTTCTGCACTTAACTGAGTGCTCCTTAAATGATGGTTGACAATGTTGGTGAGCTCCACACGACTGTATAGACTCGGCTGATCTTCCCATGTAGTAGGGATACCAGCACAACCAGGTAGACCAGCGGTAGTGCTCCGTGTCGCTATGCAGGATAACACTTGGGTTCTCACTTCTGGCTTATGTCTATATGTACGACCGAAACCTGAAAACAACACAAAGACTGTGGCTAGCCTCTTTCCAAGAGTTCCCCTCGCCTAATGTATTGTTGTTCCGTGTCATCAGTAATGCATGTGTATGAATGCGCACATGTGTTTCTGGTTACATTGTTAGTTGTACAGATGTCTACTTGCCAACAACAAATTCAAATGATATGATTACAGTACATTATATTACATCATTCATTTACATCACATTATGTTACATAGTCCATTCTTCCATCTGCTATCTTTCCATCCAGGCAGAATTATTTTGACATATATTGCTTATGGTTATCAAAGTTTGAGAACCCCTGGCCTACTTTGTGCCCATAGAGCAGTCAAATCAATTTGGGGGGTCATTGGTACCAATGGGTTGAGAACCACTGGGATATAGTCTCCCATGCTGCCATAAATCAGTAGGGGTGTCCTTGCGGCCAGGGCTTAAGAACCACTTATTTACATGGTTGCTACTTGAACATTTCTTCTATATGAGTGTGTTCCTGGTCTCAACCTTGAGAACCATTGGCTGTCAGTCAGATTATTACGTTCATAACAATGGCTACAGAACTGTTGCCCATCGTTACATAGTGCTATGTTGAAGTTATAAGCAATGATATAACCTGATAGGATAATCATAGAGCAGGATACATTCATATAAACACATTATTAAAACAGGACAAGGATAGTTCAGGATCGTTTCACAGCATGAGTGTTCAATGAAGTGACATATTTACATTATTTATGCATCAACAAAATAGGTACAGTAGCCCTACTCACCCTCTGGTCTTTTTCAGAAATACTAACAGGACTACTTCTGGCAAAGGCAGGCCAGTACAAATACTCAGTGGTGAAGGAATACGTGCCGAGCTCTCTCCTTTTGTCCTCTGCGTTCTTTCAGTTCGTGTGTTTCCCTTCACTTTTTTTTTTTTCTTTGGGTCTAATATTTTGCTGTGATACCCTGTTCAACCAAAACCCATTGAAGGGTTGCAAACGGTTATATTGGGGTATATAGTGTGTTAACATCTTCGCTGGTATCATTTTCCTAGTCCTGGAAATGATTAGCCCTGAAAAGGACTACTAGCTGACTGTCTGGATCCTTCGTCGTTGCTTGTATTTTTATGGTGTCGTGGCGTTCTCATGGAGTTCCTTTCCTGCCTTACAGGTTACAAACGGTTGTATTGCGGTATATAGGGTGTTAGCGTTAGTCTTCGTTGGTATCGCTTTCCGAGTCCTTGAGCTGATTGTTCCTGAAAAGGACCACTAGCTGCCTGTTCTGTAGCTACTTGTTGTCTGTTACCGGTTTGTGTTGTTCAAAGGCTGTCGCTATTATTTTTGGTAGCATCTCCATTATGGTTTTTAAAATTATGTTTATTTCCGCTGCTTCTCTTCTTTCTAGTTTGCTTTGTATTTCCTGCACGATTTCGGTTTTTATTTTGTCTTTAGTTTCTTTGTTTTGTTCTCTACTTTTTGTAAGGGTATCCTCAGCTATCTTTCTCTCTGTTTCAATTCTTTTGAGGATTTCTTCGTTCTCTTCCTTTAGCTCTGTGAGTTTGACGATGTCGACTTCTATCTCGTGTTTGATAGTTTTCATTTCCTGTAATATTGCCTGGGCGCTC
The DNA here is from genome assembly GCA_024509875.1 of Oreohelix idahoensis. Classification (NCBI taxonomy): domain Eukaryota; kingdom Metazoa; phylum Mollusca; class Gastropoda; order Stylommatophora; family Oreohelicidae; genus Oreohelix; species Oreohelix idahoensis. The sequence goes on along the minus strand of JAMPIV010015415.1, from coordinate 398,511 downwards.
TGTACGGCTCCTATTGTTTCGTCTCTTATGGCATCTGAGTCTTCGTTGTGTTGCTTGTTCGTCTCGACTTTGAGTTGTTGTTTTATGTCTCGCATATCTGTGGCTAGTCTTATCAGCTGGGCTCTTGTGTGCTGTTCTTGTTTACCAGTGCCGCCTGAAGCCACTCGGTTTCTTGCTTCTCTGAAGGAGATGTTTTTGGTTACAGATTCCTTCAGTATGGCCTTTGTTTCATAGAAGGTCGGACAGCCACGGTATCTTGCTCCGTGGTTCCCAAGACAGTTTGCGCAGGTTCTGTTGGAGTTGCGCACTTTATAGTTATCATCATTTTTCGCATGAGGACATTCATTGTAAGTGTGACTTCCCGCACAGTATCGACAAACTGCCTCTCTCCTGCATGTTTTCTTAGTGTGCGAGAATTGTTGGCAGTTTGAGCACTGCATAACAGGAGGGATGTACTCTTCTGTTTTTCGACATCTATCGTCTAGGTTGAGTTGCCTTGGTCTTGATGTCCCCTCGATAGTTAGGATAACTAGGTTTGTGTCCTTCTTGTCCCATGTCTTCAGTCTTTCAACCTGTGTTATGTTGATGTTCTTGTTTTCTTCTTGTAGGCGGCTGTGGACCTCTTGTGTGGACCGGCTGTTGTCGATCCCTCTCACAACTATCTTTTTGGTCTTCTTGAATATTTCCACAGTAGCTTTAATCTGGTGGGGCAGCTGGACTTCTTTGTGTCCGGATTCAAGTTCGACCATCAGTTGGTTTGTTTTCTCCGTCTTGTTTAGAGTTATGATAACTCCGTTGTCGTGTCTTGAAACTTTAGATATGCTTCTCCTGCCCGTTATTGACTCAAGTATGCCGATTACTTTGTCGTCGGGTAGGGCCCTGAGCGAGGCCTCACCTCCAGAGATCTGAGTGATCTTAATTATTCTCTCCTGTAGTGCCACGTTGGATACTGCGTTTTGATGCTTGCGAAGTTGGCACGTTCCAACTTCTGTCTCAGATTGTGTGTACGGTCTGCGGGACGGATTCGCATTCTGGGTCGTCTGCATCTGGTCAAGTTTCACCGGAGTTGGCTGGTCACTGTATGTTGGAGCCTCGACAATGACATCTCGTTTTGCCGGTGGATTGATTTTGTTGGGTTTCAATGCTTTGTTACCCTCTGTCTTCGATGTTGCCTTGTCACTGCTCAATGTAGCTACCGCCTCGACACCTTGTTTCAGCGGTGATGTTGCTAAGTCTGGTTTCGGAGCTTGTTTGTCATCTGCCTTCGAATCTTTGGGTCGATCATCGGTCGTAGTATCAGAGGTTATGTTGTTCGTCTTCTGAGATCGACTGGCCACGACGCTAGGAGTATCCGTGCTCTCTGGATGCCTCTGTTTGCTCTTTGTAGGTTCTTGCTTGATGCTGCTGACAAGTGTTTGAGGGCTTGTATATACTTTCCTCTTTTTAGCTTGTTGCTTGGTGCGAGTCATTTTTGTAAATTCTGACGGCTGTGTTCGCCCTGAAAAGGACGCTCGTTTTAGTATAGTGCTGTCTGTGATGATGAAGATCCTGTGATGTTCCCTTCACTGTTTGTTGTTGTTTTGATGAAATGATGGGTGGAGATCGGGCACTCAACCTCTGATCATTGTTGCCTCTTCTCTTTCCATCTTGGTCTACCCTGTTCAACCTGAAAGTTGGTTATAATTGGGGTATTTAGTGTCATTTTCTTTACTAATTTTGTATTCAATTTAAATAACTGTTGTCTTTTGCAGTTGCTGGTTTTTATTTATATTAGTATTTGTCAATTTTATTTTCTCTTTTGTATTGTTTCTAGATAACTATTGTCCTTTACACTTGGTTTTAATTTGTATTAGTATTTGTTCTTTTTGAGTTGTTGTCCCTTTTTTTTTTTTTATACCTTGTCTTTCCTTGTCCTATGAGTAGTTATTTTTTTTTTTTTTGTTAATGCTTTGTTAGTTCTTGCTGCTTAATTTCTATTTAGTTGGATGATTTTCCTGAAGTTCTAACCTTATATTTTTTCCTTTGTTTTATGTATATATCTTTTAAGTATTGATTGGGCATCTCTTGGGGCATCTATACTTAAAACCTTATCACCTGTTAAGTCTATATTGTGATTTCTATAGTAAGTTTTAAATTCAAGCCTTTGTTGTTCATACTTTTTACAGTGGATCAGGTAGTGGTCTATGTCATTCTCTTCCTGACATTCTTGGCAGTGTGGTTCTTCTACCATGAAGTATGCTGCACCGAGTCGGAGACGCCACAGTTTTTTGTTCGATGGTATCTTTAATTCTTCTCTGACCTGGCATGTCCTCGTTGGTTCTTTCAGCAGTTTGAACGCGTGTCTGCCTTTTCTACTTTCCTTCCATGTTGTCTTCCATTCCTCGTTTATAGTTTCCTTCACTTGGCTCTTGATCTCTGACCTTCCCAGTCCTGCTTTTATATTGTTTTTACTTGTTCTTCCCTTCTTGGCATTCTGGTCTGCCAACTCGTTGCCAGCTATACCTATGTGTGCTGGAACCCACACTAGCCTCACACTACATCCTCTGTTCTCTAGTGATGTATTAATTGCTAGAATTTCTTCCTTTATGTCTGGCCGGCTACATTTACCTGGGTGTTCTAGTGCTTGTAGTGATGATAGTGAGTCTGTAAATATCGTAACAGCTTCTGGTGGGTTATCTTCGATTATTTCTAGACTTTTAAGAATTGCTACCATCTCTGCAGTAAAAATCGATGCCCCTTCCGTTATACTGTAGCTCTTTTTTATTCCCCATTGTGGTATTACAACTCCGGCACCTAGTTGCCCACTATCACCCTTGGATCCATCAGTGTAGACGGCCAGACTTTGTTTAGTTAGTTGCTCTATGAACTTTCTACTTATCATTTTGGCTTCCTTATCTTCTATGTTTTGTTTGATCTTTTCAGTAAGTGAGTAGTCTATGATTGGTGATTTTAGTTCCCAGGGTGGTATTTTGCTTCTGTATTTATTACTATTTTCAATTGTGTTTGATAGTTCTTTGAACTGCATTAGGTCTTCTATAGTTCTCCATCCTGTTGGATATCTATCTTTATTTAAGGGGACGTCCCATACACTTGGTTGGTTTTTGACAAATGCTTTATGTGCTGGGTGGGTCACTTCTTGTGCTACTTTACTCCAATAATTTAATCTCAGTTCTTTCCGTCTTAGACCAAGGGGAGGTATGCCGAGAGCTACTTCTAGAGCTTCTACTGGTGTCGATATAAATGCACCTGTAATAGTTCTCATGGCTGCATTTTGAATCCTGTCCAGTTTTGCTTTGTTAGAAGCTGCAGCTGAGTCATAGACTATGCTGGCATAATCCAGTTTCCCCCTGATGAAGGACTTGTAGAACATAAGCATTATTTTATTGCTGGCCCCCCATCCATTACCTTTTACAATCCTTAGTATATTTAGGGGTCCCCTACAGCTTTCTACCAAATTGTCTATATGTTTATTATAATTTAGTTGTTTATCTAAAGTTACGCCCAGAAATCTAGTTGTTGAGGAGGTACATATTTTCTGTCCTTTAATGGTTATATTGATTTTGTTATTTTTTTTTAAATTTCCTTTGCTGAAAATCATACCTACTGTTTTGTTTACATTAATTTGGAAGCCCCAACTTTTCATCCACTCTGAAACTTTGTCTATTTGATTTTGAAGTTTTTTGTAAACATGGTCCAAGTTTTTTCCAGATCGCCAAATGGCACAGTCATCTGCAAATTGTGATACTGCATTCTTTATGTCATTAAATTCATCTGCTAAATCATTTACAGCTATAGTGAAAATTGAAGGAGAGATCACTGATCCTTGAGGAATCCCATTCTGTTGTTCATATATTTCTGACCTATCATTATTCACCTGTACAGCAAAATACCTGTCCTGTAAAAAGTTTTCTAGATACCTATAGGTTTTACCAGTAATGCCAATCTTTTTCATTTTGTAAAGAGCTCCATCGCGCCAGCATTCATCATATGCTCTAGCTACATCTAGAAAGACTGCTACTGTTTTCTCTTTCCTCTTGAACCCTAGCTTTACATCATGTTCTAATCTTACAAGCTGGTCTACTGTACTTCTGTCTGCTCTAAACCCTGACTGGTTTGGGCTATATAACTGGTTTTTTTCCAGGTAGAATTTAACTCTTTTATTCACAACAGTTTCCAGTATTTTACCTAGTTGTGATGTTAAGGAGATAGGCCTATATGAACTTACTTCATGGGGCTTCCTTATTGGGTTTTAGAATGGGTACTATCATAGCTACTTTCCATGCTTTTGGTATCTTTCCTAAGTTCCAGATTTTGTTATAAAGTGAAGTTATTATGTTTATAGTTCTTTTGGGTACTTTCTTAAGGATTTCATAACTAAGTATATCTTGCCCTGAGGCAGTATTAGATTTATCTTTTATTGCATTAGTTACTTCTTCCTCTGTTATATCAGCATCTAAATAGTTTGTTTCATCTATCTGGTCTGGTATTTCTTTTAAAAACTGTATCCTAAGTCTTTCTCTTCTCTCATTTTCTTCCTGTCCAAGGCTACTTTTTGCACTGACTTTATAGAAATACTCGGCAAGGGCATTAGCTTTTTCTTTATCTGTTTCTGCTCTCTTTGGTAGTTTGATTGTTGGCATTATTGTTTTCTTATTGTTCCCTTTGATTGCCTTAAGCTTTCTCCATACTTCTCTAATTTGAGTGCTAGGTTTAAGTGACTGACAAAACTCCTTCCAGTTAGTTTCTTTGGCTTTGAATATTATTCTGTTAGATTCATTCCTAATAAGTTTATACTTATCATAATTTTCTTCTGTTCTGTTATTTCTATATTTTTGTAAGGCCCTTTTTCTTCTCTCATGAATTTCTATTAATTTATTTTTTTGTTTAAGGTGTTGTGGCATATTTTTATTTGCCCATATACTTTAGTTGCTATTTCATTTCATTGGTCAGTGTTCCCCATGTCTTTATATTCCATCACCTCCAGCTCTGATTGGAAAGCTTCCCAGTTTGCTTTTCTATAGTTGAAGGTAGGTTTCTCTGGTTCTGGGTTTGGAATGACATTTTCATGCATGGTTATTACAATGGGCAGATGATCTGAGTTTGTGTCTTGTAACACTTCCCAATTTACATTCGCTAGGTTGTTAGTTGCTATACTTATGTCTATTGCTGAGTCTGCCCTATTAGCTTGTGGATTAATTCTTGTTGCAGATCCATCATTTAGTATTAGTAGTTCATTGTTTTCTATGAAGTCAAGTAGGCATTTTCCTGCATTATCTGTATGTTGTCCACCCCAAGCACAATGATGGGAATTAAAATCGCCTACTATGATTGTTTTGGGGCCTAGTCTGGTGCTTATGGCTAGTATTTCTTCATCTTTAATTATGCCATCTTTAGCATATACATTTAGAATTGTTAGATTGTTTGGTTCAGCTGCTATAGTAACCTGGATACCTTCTATATTGGTTGTATTAAAAACTTCCCAGTCTATGATTTTAAATTTTTCGCTAACTAAGACTGCGACACCACCTCCTCTACCTTCTTTCCTATCGTGTCTAAGTATCTTAAAGCCCTTACAACTATATCTACTATTTGGGTTTAAATGGGTCTCTTGAAGAGCATATATATCAGTAGTTAATCCTGTCTCTGATAGTAGGGGTGCAAAATTCTTTTTGATACCCCTACAATTCCACTGTATAATTTTAAATCTTTCTAAATTGAATTTTAACATCATCTATTATCCCTTTTATTTTGGTTAACTATCAATTTGCTCTTAATCTGTATTCCCTGCACTCGTGGACCCATCATCAATCAAGTTCTCTAGAAAAGCCTTATTAAAACTTATCATTGTATCCGTAACTTTTTCTGTTATGTATGGTAAAAGTGCATCAACGTGTTCTTTGATAGAGCTAGTTTCTTCTAGGTTGACCACTTTCCTATTTTCATCTAATGCTACATTCCCTTCTCTCCCTATGTTGATCTCCTGCCTTTCACTTTCCATTCTTTTTAGTATTATTTCACTTTCTTCTTTTAGTTCGGAAAGTTTGACTAGCATTATTTCATTTTCTTCTTTCAGTGCAGTCAGTTTAGCCACATCCTGGGTAATTTGGAACTGTATGGCTTTCACTTCTTGTAGCAATGCCTCTGCACTTTTCAGTGAATTCACATTTTCCAGAGTTGTAGCTGACCTGTCTGGCTTGCTGCTTTCTTTTGTTTTGTTAGTTATTTTCTGTTCTTTTGACTGCTGCGCTCACTTCCAACTACCTGCGTATTTATGCGCTTGGTCGGCCATCTTGCGTGAATCCGTGACTTTGCGCTGATTGGCTATTCCTTCAAGCAACTTCAGTCGAAAATATTTCTCGTATTTCACTTCGGGTAGGTGATCTGTGTTAGTTTCTAAACAGATACTTCAGTCGTTCTCATTACTTACAAAAGCTATTGCCTCTTGAGATATCTCGTTTTAATCGGACAACATGTGGCTTTCCTTCCATATCAATCTTTCCGAGATCCGTCTGTCCTTCCTTTTTCTATGAATTTTTAAACCGCACTTTTCATCATTTTCCGAACTGTTTGACCCACTTGGGTGATCATATCCCCATAATTATAAAAGACATTGTCTTCCTGGCTATATCCACACCTGGGTCTACTCTCCCTCTATGACTCAGTGAAGTAGAATTTCCAGCGGTCAGTCCGTTGATTTTAAATGAATTTATTACTGCGTGGTCCGAACACAGATTTCCTCCCTACCCGATTTTTATGACTAGACGATCTCCGTGTAGCAACTCTCTTTTCCTTGGTCGAGCTAATTAGCATTCCACATGTTTCGCCGGTGTTTACTTTGTTTTGATTACCTAGATATCGAATCCCAATCGCATTATGCGACAACGTCACAAATGGAAGTAGACTTCAAATCACTGGTGACAAGTAATGATAAGCCACACTCTTCACAATGAAATAACACACAAATGTATGTTTGAAATAAATAATTACTTGTCATATTACAAATTACAAAACAAATTAAAACAACAGATTCATTATATATTTTTTTAATAGTAATTTTAGTCCGAAGACTGGTATACATGTCTTGGCAGATGTGCAGTACAGTAGTTTGCCGTTGCTTTCTGTACGTGGTTCATTATATATGTAAAACCAAATCTCAGAACGTTATTTTTTAAGGATTTTACAGGTCTGGCCCTCTGGTGTTACTCTTTACCATAATCTGGCCCTCGGCCAACCTTAGCTTGGCCACCACTGCTTTAGACAATGCCTTTTTTCATTCAAAAGACATATGCTCTCTGAAGTGTTAGTTTTTAAATGTGAATTAATATTAGCAAGTTAATATCTAGTGATCTGCTACTGAACTTTACTAGCAGGCCTCACACTGGATGGAAGATGCACCTCAAAAATGAAGAGTAAACAGCCCAGGCAAAAGCAGCATTCTATAAAATTAAAAGTATTTTATGCAACAATTCTTTGTCAGTGGAAGTAAGGAAGAGTTCTTCATTATTACATAGAACCAAACCTGACTTATGGAAGTGACGCAAGGACAATTATCATACAAATAGGAAAAGCACTAGAGGTCAGATTTTATTTCTGTATTTTTACAGAAAAGTGTTAAAAATATCATAAACAGCTAAACAGAGCAATGATAATGTTCTGATAATGTTCACTGTGCAAAGGAAGCTTATTTCTCATATTAGAAGGGAGCAGGCCACTTTCTTTGGTCATGTTATGAGACGAATAAAGCTGGAACATATCGTGACAACAGGAAAGATTGAGTGATAAAGAAATGAAAAACAAAGACAGAAGATACTGGACAGTCTGACATGGAATGATATCAACAACAATTGATAAATAGTACTGGAGATGGGAAGCTTAGTGAGGAGACATGACTGGTAGGCCTATACGGTACCAGGCATGGTACTTGAAGAAGATAGTAACTTACGAAGCTGAACTGTGTTCGCGTGTACGTATGAGACATTTTGGAAACATCTTGTCATACTAATTCCTTGCCAAAATAAAAGTGTCAGCACTACGCTGGTATACATGTTGGGCCTACTCAGTCCATTATTTGTTTTTACTAGTCTATAATATAGGCTACTGTGGTCGAACTACGATATTTTTAAACGCTGCATTTCTTAGAAGGGGCCATGAAAACGATGAAGATTCGTCTTTTCCCGCTGGTGAAGACTTGTTGAAAACTAGTTACATCTATTATTTCTGAAAAAGAAAACAATTATCAACTTCAAATTACTGCAAACACAATAATACCAACCTCAGTTTCGTCTCAATTATTGCACATATTTCACCCTTGCAGTTTCAGTTTCAATTTTGATGACAAAGTTTATATAGGCCTACCACGGCCTGTACTCGAGTATAATAAATTAAATATTAATGTATCCGACAATTCACCGATTCCAAGAACATTACAAACTGTATTTTAACATATTTATTAAAAAATTACTGTATTTCCCGTGTGCTGGGGTGAAGGGGGAAAAATAAAGGTGGGAGCGGATGGGGGCAGCAATAGGGATCTAGTGTTTTGGAGTCTTTGATGTTGGGAGAGGGGACATGCGTGCAGTGCTCAGTACTACTCGCCCTATTCAGGTTGTCAAGGTTTCATCAGTGCCAGATGAAGGGCATTACTAACCCACTTTCAAAGCGCGGTGCTTTGCTGAAGCTGCACTAGTCGTGAAGAGGACTGGCATTTGTGCTCAATGCCCAGTTTAATCGACGGATTTAGTGGTACTGTACAACCTAGATTTCTTAAAATTAGCCATGACAACATTTTTTTCCCCCCACAGGTAACGACTAGTCAAAAGCTAGTTAAAGCATTATTTCTTTTTTTAAAAAAGTTATACTTCAAGTAGGTCAAGTAGAACTACAGGTCCCTCGGACATTATCGTAAGAGGTGCCTAATATGAACTTGTGCATTGGGCTGGCAACCTCATCTTGTAAAACAAACTGCTACATAAACCAGGGATGCAAAATTGGCTGAGCGTCCTTTCACGATGTACTGTAACAGCAAGAAGATGGCGCCGTTTGGTCGGTCATAAGCTCGATTCCTGGTAAGCCTATCACTTATATTTTGTTGGCTGGTGTCATCCTTTATGTCCAACGAGTACCTGTTAATTACTTTTATTTACTAATTTATTGACTTCATAAACCACCACTGCATGATCGCGTGAATGATTTGGTGTCGGCTTCCTGCAGAAAGACCAGCTGCGTGGTGGCCCCATGCTCCAAAGGGAGTGAAAAGGGAAAGAAGATGAACCGAAGAATTTCTGATTGTAATCGAATATAAAACAAGTCTAAGTGTATTCGACACCATTTCTAAGGACTGGTACATTGTTCATTTGTCATAACTAATACAGGTGTTCCACGAAAAAGCGGCCCGTGACGTCATGGAATGCTGACGTATTGTGTCGGAAGTAGTGTGAATGGCCAAGTAGTCCTAGCGTTGTAGAAATGTGACGTCCTAACAGTTGGCACTCTAAATTTTTTGGCATTAACGACCAACCATGCTGTACGCCATTTTGAGATCAACTTCTGTATGCTACGCTTTGCAGGAATTTTAGAACCAGAAAACGTTGATGCAAAAATTTCAGATGTTTTTTTGAATGATCCCGTACGGATATAATTCTCAACAATAGCTATCCTTTCTTGCAGTGAAAACGGCATTGTGATAGACAGTTTATTTAAACACACACGATGGTTTTCAAATACTCACGGTCCAATCACGGAAAATAATTTAGGTCAATCTAGTACTACTTAGAACCTTTTATAACCGACATATTTGTAAACATTGAAATATGCTGAAAAATCTGGCTACTTTCACTTTTTGAATGGGGCCGCTTTTTCGTGGAACACCCTGTATGTTTTATAAAGGGTCGTTCACGTATGACGTGACGCAGTGAGGGGGATGGGATCAAAATTGTGTGACGATAGGGGGAGGGGTTTTGAAAAAATGTAACGTCACACAGAACACGAGATAAGCTCGCTTCTTTCATAATTGATGTTTCTATTTTTATCCGCAATAGTTTCCTTATATCCGCAACAGTTAACAACTCCATCGTGGACGATTTATATTATTATAATCTGTTTTGGGCGAAAGATGTGTTGTGTCCTAGTTTACAGCTAAGCTGCGATATCTGCGCCTTTCGTCTAGGCACATTTGATTTCAGCAAGCAGTTTTTTTTTTTTTTTTTTCTTCAGATTTGCTGTCCTTAGCCTCTGACCGTCCCTAGTCTACCTGCAAGGTAGCAGATGGCTTGGGATAAGAGTTATCCGTCTCCTAGATGAACTGCCGCCCAATACTTACGAGCTTCATCGCCTGGAGCAGTCTATCATCATAGTTGTCTCTTCTAGGAAAGTTGTCTTTTCGGAATAATGAGTCTTTCCTACCCGGGGTTTCTGTGGAGTGTTCCTTCTCTAAGGTGGATTGTCTGCAAGACCAGCATGCTCCTCCTGCACTGATGTTTTTCAGGGTTTACTTCCTGACTTTAGTTTTACCAGGGTGAGTTCCCTGAGCGTGCCCTTGGTGGGAATTGGTGGGCCCAATGTTTCCGCACCTAACACGGCAGCATGCTCCTCCGAGGGGTTTCTGTAGGAACCCCCACCCATAGTCTATTGTTTTGCCCTGTACACGCGTGCTACCAGCTATCTTACCCCAGTTATTCACCAGAGCCGTGTTTGCAAAAGCGGGGGCACCACGAGCGGGTACGGCTGGCTTGGTTGACAAAAGCTATGTATTTGCGCATGCGTTACTTTCAGTTTTTTTTTTTTTTTTTCCTTAACCAGCGGCACTTGGGCTTTCAACCCTTCGGCCCAATGACATGTCATTGCGAGGCTGGGGAACCTGAGGACTTTCCTTCCAACCCGGTCAGGAGCTTCGTTCCTTCCCATCCACAGAGGGTTTATCACAGGAGCCGTTCAGGTTATTCAGTCAAATTTCCGGCCGTAAACATTTCTTCAAACGCTGACGCCCGGGTTTGAACCATGAACACCTGGTCGCCAGTACAACGCCGAAGCCATTACACCAGCGCGGCTCCCATTACTTTCAGTTTAGGAAGACCTGACGTGTCAACCCTTATCCCCGAATTATCAAAGAGGGTAGGGCCTACACAGTTCGCTGATGACCTAGAATTATGGGTAGCACACGAAAATATCAAAACAGCAAACAGTAGTGTGCAAGAAGCCCTACACAAATAAAAAAAACTAGACAAATGGACGCAAGAATGGCTCCTAAACATAAATGAGAAGAAAACAACATATACGAGGGACGGTCACAAAGTAATGCCTCGTAATTTTTAATTTCATTCAATAGGCAAGAAAACAGATAAAATTCACATTGAAATGTAGCCCCAAGTCTGAACTTCAAAAATTTATTTCTCAATGTAGTCTCCGTTATTTGTTACAGTTTTTGTCCATCTTCTCACAAGGGCATGTATTCCCGCACGGTAAATTTTTTTGTCATTTTTCCTAAACCACTGGCGTACGGCGCATTTAAGGGTCTCTGTGTCCTCAAAGTGATGTCCGCGAAGATCTTCTTTCAGTGGTCCAAAGAAGTCAGAAGGTGCGAGATCGGGACTGTAAGGAGGATGTAATAATGTGCAGCCAAATTCTGCAATCGCATCAATGGTGCGTTTAGCGGTGTGTGGCGTGGCATTATCGTGCAACAGTAGTGCAGTTCTCTGATCTTTTAATGGGTAAAGTCGCCGAAGACGACCTCTAAGCTTCTTCAAAGTTTCAATGTAACGGTCTGCATTCACCGTGTTTCCCTGTTCCAAGGAGTCGAGAAGAATCACGTCTTTCCCATCCCAAAACACGGAGGCCATAACTTTCCCTACAGATGGTGAACTTTTGAACTTCTTTCTTGTCGGCGATGTCGTGTGATGCCATTCCATTGACTGCCTCTTGGATTCTGGTTCAAAAAAATGAACCCAAGTCTCATCACCTGTCACAATACTCGATAAAAACTCTTCTCCTTCAGTTTCGTAACGGTGCAGGAGGTCGATGGCTATGGTTTTCCTTGTTTCTTTATGTCTGTCTGTCAACATTCTGGGTACCCACCGTGCACAAACTTTTGAATAACCCAGGTCTTTAATGATTTTCTGGACACTGCCTTTACTAATGGACAACATGGAAGAAAGTTCATCCAGTGTTACCCGACGGTCACCACGAATGATGCCATCAACTCGATGAATGTTGTGTGGAGTCATTGCGGTAGACGGACGGACAGTCCGCTTTGCGTCAGCCATTGAGGATTGACCTACTTCAGCTTCGTCACAACGATGAACCCAACGTCGGACAGTGCTAACATCCACTGTTGAATCTCCATAAACATTCTTCAAACGTTCGTGGATGCGAAGCATTGATGAATCATACTGAAAACTAAAAAACTGTTACAGTGTACACGAGTTGCTTTATACTCTCAAAGTTGCTAAAAGAAAATGTCTCACATCAGGGTGGCCATATTGTTCAACACAAAAAGGAGGGAAAATGCAATTTTTTTGTCATAAAAAGCAGGACAATTTTTTATTAAAAGTAGGACGAAAAGTAGGACACCTTTATTCAATAACTACAAGAAGCTGGAACTTATCTTTTCTTTCATTCAAAAAATAAGCTAATAAAATCACATTGATTTTGTGCCTACGTATATTTGTCTGATGATAAAATCTTCAACAAAGTTGGGCTACGTTTTAAATAATGAAAGCTCCTTGAAATTGCACTGCACAAGTAGATTGCCTTGGAATCTACTCTCAAAATGTTCCTTTCTTTCGTCCATTGACCCTGCATAAGTGAAAAAAAGTCTCTCAACATTGGCGTTGTGCCCAGGAATTGCAAAAATAAACTGTGGAAGTCTTAAGAATTCTAAAAGCAATTCGACATTTCTCGATTGTTCAAAATATTTAGTTCATTTCTTGTGCTTTTCTGTTTCTATATTTTTTTTTTTTTAATCAGTTGCGCCTTTATTTGCTACTGATACAAATGTGCCGCCTCTGCATACAAGACATTCTGCTTCATACTCTTGTCGACCACTGGAAAAGAACGTAAATTTTTTTTTTTTAAATTCATCCGGGAACACACACTTCCGTTTTGGCATTTTGAGCGGGTATCTGTAATATAAATATAATATAATACCCTTGATCAATGGTACATTCGATGTTAAATTTAAAATTATTTGTAAAATGCAACAGACGAGGTTTTAATTTTAACAAACCATTACTACGAGTTAACTGTTGGGTCGGTTTTATTTTGGTTAACACGTCGTAAACTTGCATGATACTTCGATTTTGGGTTATTGTCAATAATATCCACTGACTTAAAAACTTTGTCAGTATAGGTCGGGCTTACAGGTAGCCGACTAAAGTGTCAACATGAATTGTAGTATGGTGAGGGTCGAATAGATAGACCAACGTTAATATATGTCCAACGGCAATAACAGAGTTGTTGACCAATGTATAAATATTATATAGTTGACCCATGGGCTGGTATGTTATTTTTCAATAACGTTCTTTATTTTGACGAAGATGAAGACGATATACATGTATAGTAGACATACTCTTACATCAACAGTTGCATATTGAATCAAGCATGTAGAGCATGAATATAATAGTAACGGTCACTTTGATCGACCTCGTAGATAATCTTGTGTTTAAGGATCCCCTTCTTACAAAATATTTAAGACGCCGGGTATATTCACTGGAAATACGACAGTGCATTTTAAATTCAAATGTAGTCCAGCAGAGGATCCTGACACACTAGCAGCCGGCCATCAAGAACCGTGCCGAAGCTCTACAATCAAACCTATATTACTTATACAGATGCGTACAAATGGCGCATATAACAACGTTAGATTTTGGCATCTAAAACTGTTAAGTCTCGCACCCTTAACTCCTATGAGACAAAAGTACTTAACAATATCCTCGTGTATTTTTTCTAAATATAAAAGCAGTACGAACTAAGGTTAACCATTATTTGTAATTTGCTATAGACAACGAAGTTATAATTTATTAAATCCAGCCCCATGTTTTTATTCATGCCGTTTTGTCTGTTATATTTTCCCCTAACTAATGCCAATGAACCTAAACAGCGTTTAACCTGGATTAAAATATAATAGTAATCTATTATAAACTATCAAACAAAATGACAATTTACGGTAGTTTTGACGCCAATTTGCGCGATCCGTCGATTTTGTGGAGATAAAAATTCTTAATTCTGTACTCGGAAATCGGATTTCAATGAAGATTTTTCAAAATGGTGTCTTTCACGTGAGTAATTTAGCCAGTCACATAAAATCCAGATATTTCAACATTTAAAATAAAAAATCAGTGTTTACGCGAAAAGCCGGGTAAATCAGGCAAAATCCGAACATCTGGTCACCCAGCGCCACATCCATTGGAATCGCAATGAACGATAGACTAACGTGGAAAAATCAAACTGACAAGAGCCAGCATAAAGCTAGACAGAGAATGAAAAATCTAGTAGGGATTACCGACGTGGATTCCACCAAATGCTGAAAATATACACAGGAAATGAATGTCCTGCCCGCGCTGGAATAAGGCATGCCAGCCTGGGCAACTGCTTCAAAATCTAACTTTGATAGAACAGTAAAAGTGCAAAACCAGGCAGAGAGAATCATCACTTGAGCAATGAAATCAACACCCATAAATGAAATGAACGCGCTAACAAAACTACATTCTATGTGACAGAAGAGAGTACAGTGTTCTACAAACGGCAGGACAATTTAAAAGGCTCACAAACCACCCAATGAATGACAGAATGAGAGGATATGGTCGAGGCAGACTCCAGAGAAGCTGCTTTGCACATAAAGCAAAAGAGCTTGCCCCCAATGTACCAGACTTTGTACAGACAAAAGCAGAGCCCATAACGACAAGCAGCGCATTCCCACCATGGAAGAAATCAAGGTTCCCAGAGCTGATTGACAGCACACCAGAAGTAATGAAGAAAGTCAGTCAGACAGATACCGAGAGGAAACACATAGCTATGGAATACACCAGAAAGATTCGCCTAACCACAGAATGGACCCACATATGTACAAATGGATCAGCGACAAAAGCTACAAAAAATAGAGATGGAGGTGTACACACATACCTAAATTAAATAATGTAAAAGAAATACATATCTTGGAAGTCATGACCCAAGTTAGCTTGTCCCCTTAGAGTATAAAAAAGATTAAGGGGGCGAAACACTTGATCGACGGGGGGACTTATTCTGACGATCAGATTGCCTACTGTTGTATCGTTCTGTATAGAGTTTCCTATCATAATTACATGGTCAGACAATTGACTATCGGAAAAAGACAAATGGACTTCTGGAAAGACAGATGACACTGGGAAAGACTAGAAACCGGCTGACCTTGTTGGCACCCCGTAAGCTGTAAACTCGTAATTGCTATAAGACCCACAAATGATACATGCCCCCAGGAGTCACCGAAATGGGTGTGTGTGGGGGTGGGGGAGAGAATGATGAATCCACATGTGACCTGACTAGTTACACTGACTTTGAGTTCTGAACAACGGCTGGAATTTCCATGTGCCTGCGGTATGAAATTCTATTCTCAGAAAGGCATGCAAATCCACAGATTGGAAAAAAGATTGCGGGAGCTCATCAGTGGTGGATTAACAGCGCTCTGTTTTGATAGATAAGACGTAATAAGGCCTCAGCCAGGAGTCAGTTAACAGCGTGGATAATATTCATGTTGATCCTCCTGATGATGATCTCCCACACTTCTTGGATTGGAAAAGAGATGCCATCAAGTTTGCACCTGCCTGTGCAAAAGGGCTTTACGAACAGCAGGACGAAGCCTTGTCAAAAGAGTTGGATAACAATCTGAAGCAGATTACCTTGAAGAAAAAGCTGGAAATCCTTGGCAACGTAATATATCTTCATTGTTGCAACGTGTTTGGAGTCGCAATAGAAAGTAACCCACCAGAGAAAACAGTAGAAGACAAATGAGAATATAAGAGACCATATATAACTATAAGAATCATGCTCGGAAACAGTTCACGAACGCAGCTGACACAGAGAAGGAAGGATTACGACAGGTTTGGGAGCATCTGAAAGGCCAACATAATACTCTTTGTAGAGCAGAAAGGATGTGCAGGAAAAAAAGGAAAACATGGCGTTATAGAGAAAGACTTCAGGGAGCCCTTCAAGTTTACCAAAGAACTGTTTGAACAGCCACGGTCGGGAACACAAAACATAGGGAAAGAAGATTCAGAAGATAACCTTATAATGACCTTTTCAGATGGTCGCAAATATGAGCCTCTCAACAGCATGGTAGGCCTTATATGGCCTAGTATTCCAGCAGCTGAATTCAACCCCAATCCCCAACAAAGCAAGAAATAGAAAGCATTGTCAAGAAAGCGCGGTGCAAGTCTGCTCCAGGCCCTAATGGTGTCCCATATGGTGTGTATAAGAGATGTCCTGAGATTCTGAATCGGCTGCTCCGTTAGCAGAAAAATGCTTGGAAACACCAGCTTGTAAGCAAAGAATGGATAAAGGCGAATAGAGTCTACATCCCGAAGGAACAAAACTCCACAGACATCAGTCAGATCAGGACAATTTCACTACTTAATGTGGAAGGGAAGATCCTTTTCGGTGATGGTTAAAAGGTTCACCACATACCTCCTGGAGAATGGGTACAATAATACTACTATCCAGAAAGGAAGTATTCCATGTACACCAGGGTGTCAAGAGCATGTCACAATGATCTGAGAAGCAACTCAAAAGGCAGTCTGACAGAACAAATCTCCAAGAAATCTAGTAGGATCTGGATAATGTGTATGGATCCGTTCCACTCCAGATGTTGTGGCAGGACCTGGAAATGTACCATGTTTCACAAGAAACTGAAGCAATGCTGAAGCTGTATTGCTCAGGTTTCTATGTCAGATTTTCAACAGAGAATACACAACGAAGAGGATTGGCCTATAAGGTGGAATTGCAATGAGATGCACTATCTCTCCGATACTATTAGTGTAGGTTATGCAGGTAATCCTCAAAGCGGCTGAAGGATTTGCAAAAGGTCCAAACTCAATGGAAGATGTCACATTATACCGATAAAAGCATTCAAGGATGATACAACAATGCTGACATCAGATGAACACCAGGCCCGGAGAATGTTAGCACGCCTCGGTGAACTAGTCAGCTGGTGCAGAATGAGCTTCAAACCTAAGAAGTCTAGAAGCTTATCAGTCAGGAAAGAGAAGACATCTGAGGTCACATGCATGGTTTCAAACCAAAAGATTATTACTGTCATTAAGAAACCTGTTAAAAGTTTTGGCAGGGTGTATGATGCCTCAATGAAAGACCCAAAGGCAGCTCAACAGACAATAGAAATGGCAGACAGAGGACTACAGATCATAGACCAAAGCAGACTCCGAGGAAAGTTCAAACTGTGGTGCCTCCAGTTCATGTTGGTCATTAAATTGTTATGACCACTGCTTATATATGAAATGAGCACCAGTACAGTGGAAGCTATAGCGCAAAAGGTCATAAGTTCACGAGGAAATGGTTAGGAGTACCAGCAGTTCTGCCAGACGAAGCATTGTACTACAAGTCAAAAACATCCTTTTACGCTACTTACCCATCCTCCACGCAGATTCTGTGACCCGAGAAGTATTTGGTGAGGCACCTTTGGTGGCATATAGACCGACAAAAACATGAAGGATCTCCTTGTTCACAGCCGTCTCCCTGTTGCGCACATATTTTTGACGCACAGATTACAAAGATTACGACATGACTAATTGATATGAAAAAGAGATTACTTTTGTTACAGTCAAAGTTATATCATCCATGATTTGATTTATACTTTTGATTATGTGGATGATCTCCCCTTGAATATTGATTTCGCGGATGAATACCGAATTTATGTAATTTCTCATTTGTTAGGGCCAGAAAATAGATTGATCTTGTTCAATATGTTTATGGCCTGAATTTATATGTATTACTTGTCTAGTACAAGAAGATTCAGTCTTATATTGTATATCTTTGTATGTTTAGGTCGGACTATATTCTTTGTGCCGAACACTGGCACAGGTATTCGTTTTTCGAGGCATGCGTAGTGAGTCTCGATAATACCGCCTGAATATGGCTGAGTGTGTTTCTTTGGGCTGGTCCCTTTTAAGGGTTGAAAAGTGATTTGTGCATGTTTTTCCAGGAGAAGTTTGTGTCTCTGCAAGAGTCTATTTGTCAGAGATTCTCCTCATGCACTTTGTTATTAATTCGGACTCCAGGTAATACCAGACCCTTTCTTTTGATGATCTCTACGTGGTTAGGCCTAGATGGAGTCGTATTTTCGAACATCGTTGGTCGTTGATATACCATTGAAGATGACAGGTTTCCCAACAGAGCTGATGTCTACATGTAACAACCTTAGTAATGTGGAACTGTAGGGAAACTCTAATAAATTATTGATATTCAAATTGTGAATTAACTTTGGCTTATCATTATCCTTCTGCTGGGTGAGTGAGCGAAACTCAGGAAGGCAGCCATTTTGTTTTCTTGTCATCGTTATGGATCGCTGTCCTGAGAACAGTATACCAAACATATTATAGGACAGTAATATGGAGATCTCACTAATATGAAAACCCCTATCGTGGTTTAACTTTACTACATAAATATTTGCTATATGTCGCTGGAGAACTTAGCCAAGGAAAAGGTTCGGCCAGTGAACTCTTTATATGTTTACACACCCACACCCACTGATGCGTTCAGTCAGTTAGGGGATGTGGCCATAGTCTGCCAGAACATTGAATGATTCCTTATATCTTCCATCATATTTGAATGCTGCATGAAATATGATCTACTGTTCAAATGCCTAATGATATATATGTCAACATGTTCCCATGAATATGTTCCGTGCTGTCCTGATGTGTGCGTTCCTATTAAACGGTGTGAAATGCCCGCTGCAGTTCAAGTCGTCATTGAGAGTGTGTGAGAAATATTATCAAGTGGTCTATTACACCGAACTATCACACCATTCGCGTTACTTGACACTCCCACTCAATGTCAACATGACAGGTTGATTTAATGGTGCAGAAGTAATCTAAAGAAGACCTGCTTCAGCGATGACCAGTACACGACTCTAAAACATAACACCTGCATCCAGATATATATCCGTGGTGGCCAAGACATTATCACTCCCAAATGAGAATGTCATTCACTTTGGCACCCTACCCTGTGGTCGGAAACGATGCACGGCGTGTAAGTATGTCATCTAAACCTACAAGGTGTCTTTTTCTAAGGCCACGTTCACAATAACCAGTAGCTTCACGTGTGAGTCGCGCAATGTCATTTATACAATCATATGTAATCGTTGCAGCAAAACCTATATTGATCAAACAGGCAAACGACTTGGGGACAGATTCAGCCAGCATTTTAATGACATCTCTCTGGAAAAATCCACACCAGTTGTCATACACTTTAATGGTCCTGGCCACCATGGTCCCATCGATATCCAGGATCAGCGAGCTTAGCTTCACGAGATAAAAGAATCTACGATTCGCTCACTCGCTATTGCCGAACGACATCAGAGAACCGTCCCTTGTGAGCGAACCGTCTTCTTGATTATCTCCCCTTTTAGATCAAATACTTAAGTCCCCTGAGTGTATCAACATCACAGGATTTGTTCCCCTCGTAAGGAAACTTCAAACGCTGTACCTTCCCACGTGCAATCTGCTCGTCATCGTAATACTGATAGCTCAGCTCGCGTGAGAACTTCTGTAAGCAAGCGTTCTTCGCTCTCCTTGAATGAGTGACAGTTTCGAAAGTAGGTAAACAAACTCGCCAGCTCGTGAAAGCAAGAAAAATAGGCGTGGCTAAAATATGAGTTAACAGACAGCGAATTGCTTGGGTTTTGCATAGCAATATTATACACATGGATGAGGAAGCAAAGGTGTACGGATAGAGAGGCGATATTTACATATACACGTCACAGTTCGTCCGGGCTTGAAGATATAAAACTCTTTCATGTCTCATTTAAGAAAGAGAGCTGCTTTTATCCGTAGCTTCCTGGTGATTGTTATCTTCAATTTCATCCTCCCCTTCCATGCTCCAATTTCAACTCATAAAGTCTGCTCCTACATTCTGTTTTCCTGGTATATATTCTACTTTGAAAGAGTACAGCTTTGCAGCAAAGCCCAGCGCATAGTCCTCGCGTGGAATTCCTTATTGGCCCCAAGAAAAGCCAGTGGAGAATGGTCCGTCTGCACTGTGAACGACACTCCATACAGATATTCATGGTGTCTTCTGATCCCGTGTACAAGTGCTAAACATTCCCTCTCCACTGTCGAAAAATTCCTCCCTGCTGTGTTCAATTTGCGACTGCTGTATGCAACAGGAAATAACAGGTTCGGATCCTTGTCATCTGCCTCAAGCAGTGTTGACCCAATTCCATGTCCTGAGGCATCTACACGCAAAAGGAAAGATTTCTTAAGGTCAGGTAACCTTAGAATTTGGTATTTGGACAGCTGTTCCTTGAGAGTGACGCAAGCGCGTTCGCAGTTGGTATTCCAAATAACTTTTTCTGGGTGCCCCTTCTTTGTGAGGTCAGTAAAGGGTGCGGTCAGGCCGTTAAAGTTTTTAATGAACTTTTGATAATATGCACACAGTGATAGGAACTAACGCGTGTCTTTCTTCGTTCTAGGCCTTTTTGCTGCAACTGTTTTCTCAATGTTTTTGGCAACTGGCCACATGCAACCTTGAGAGATGGTATGCCCCAGGAAGTCAAGCTTTTCGAAGCCAATTATACATTTGCTAGGTCTAGATGTAAGACCATATTCCTGTAGTCTCCTGAGGAGCATAGCAACTGTAGCAATATGTTCTTCGTAGGTATCCGTTGCAACTAGTATATCGTCCATAAAATTGTGGATATGTGGACTGTGCAATGGTTCTAAAAGCTTTTTCATCATCCTGGTTAAGACTCCTGGTGCGTTGTGCAAACCGAAAGGCATCACGTTGAAGGTATAGTGTCCTTCACTAGTGCTAAAAGCTAGCAGGGGTTTAATTTCCTCCTTGACTGGTATTAGGTAATAACCTTTACTCAGGTCAATCTTGGAGAAAAGTCTTGCCTTGCTAAGCTTGGTGAACAGCTCAGAAGCGCTCTGGAGAGGTTCCGGCTGGAAATCCGTTACAGTGTTAAGTAAACGGTAATCGATGCACAGCCGAACTTCCTTATTGGGTTTCTGTAACAGGACTACGCTCGAACTATAAGGAGATGTAGACTCGCTAATAATCCCAGCTTGTAGCAATTTGTCTATTTCTCCACGCAGCGTTTCAGCTTTAGCATACGGGATCCGGTAAACTCTGGTTCGCACAGGTTTCTCATATGTCAGCTTCATATCGAACTCTGCGAGATGCGTTCGACCAGGTATGTCCGTTAAAACTGCTGAGTACTGTTTCAGTAGCGCCCTCGTTTCTGTCTGTTTTGCTTCAGAGAGAGTGTCACCGAATTTTACGTCCTTGTAAGATTCTGCTTGTTACAATGGATATTCCATGCAACTATCGTCATCTTCGTCATCTTCTGTTGCTATAGCGACCGTCAGGAGATGTTGGGGGGAAGGCACCGGTCTTTCCATATATTTTTGAAACAGATTTGTGTGGAAGACCTTCTCCTTTCCTTTAATGGAGATCTTATAGTTAGTTCTTGAGATCTTTTTAAGGACGGTAAACGGCCCTTTCTGTCCGATACGTAGTTTGTTGCTTCCGGTTGGAAGTAACAACAAAACTTTCTCGCATGGTTTTAGTTCTCTCTATTTCGCTGCTTTATTATATGGTTTAGCGTGCTTTACGCGTGCTTGCTTAAGGTTGGTAGTCGCTAGATCCCATCCTAGTTGTAACCTTTCCTTAAGTTCCGATACATATTTACTGGCTGTGACGACTGTCTCATCAGCCGTCTGGTCTGTCAGTGACCGGAGTAAGGCTTCAATGGGGCCCTTAATAGGTCTGCCGAATAGAAGTGTAGCTCGTAGTAAACCTATAGAGGCCTATGTTACTTCCCTGTAGGCGAATAAGACTGCAGGAATGAAAAGGTCCCAATCTTCCGGTTTCTCTTGTCCCAGCTTATGTAACATCATGGTGAGGCTGCCGTTACCACCTTCTACGAGCCCATTTTCGGCCGGATGGTACGGGCTGGTGTGGATGTGTTTGGCCCTCAATATCATAAAGATCTCCTCCATTAACAGGCTGCGGAATTGGGATCCGTTATCCATCAAAACTTGTTGAAGGAATCCCAACCGTGTAAAAATCTGCACTAGGGCTTCTGCGACGTGCTTGGAATCCGTGCATGTTAGCGGTATAGCTTCGGCCCATATAATGCATGTATCGACTAAGGTCCGGATAAACCTGTTCCTTATTTTAGTCCTGTCTAGGGGTTCTATTATGTCGACTGCGACCCGTTCAAATGGTGTCCCCACTATTGGCATTTCTCCCATGGGAACTGGGGGTATCCAATGCTTGGGTGCCACACTTTGGCACTTGGCACAGGATTTCACGTATCTAATAATATCAGTGTTAATTCCTGACCACCAATAGTGAGTTGATATTCGCTGAATAGTGGCGTTTTGTCCCATATGTCCGCTAAAGGGAAGAGAGTGCCCCATTTCTAAGATTTGGTCTCTGTACTGCGTCGGTACTAGGAGCTGATTATATTCCTGTTCAGGGTCGCCCGTTCTACGATACAGCACGCCATCCTTAGAAAAGATGTCTCCGTGGTGTCTGGCGTCCTTGGCCATGGGCAGTTTTCTAAAGCAGGGCTCCAAGGTAGGGTCCTTTTGTTGCGCCTCTTTTAGTTCCTTGGGTAACATATTTGGCGCCGGGTCCCGTTCCTTCTTGGTTTGCCCTCTTGTGGTTACTGCTGCCACAATCGGCTCTTTCGGTCTCCCAATAAACACATATCTACAACCAAGTTTGACTGGGTAGATCGGATCATCCATAATAGCCGCTTTGATCACACAAAATCAGAGTGTATCTCCACCAGTGCGATGGGACACATTATGGGTGCATCACCTTACAAAACTCCACATAGTTTGACTGTCTTCTGTCTCTTGACCAGGTTTGACCAAGTGTCTTGCGACAATACAATCAAAGGACAACCCTGTATCAAACAAACAATATGTTGAAGTCCCGTTCAAAATAACAGTTCCTCGCGTTGAGACCTCTCACCCTCAGGTTGAGAATCACTGACAATAATTCTCCTTTGCGAGTCTGTTAGCAAACAACCGATCCGATTTGTCCCGGTGTACTTGCCCTGATGTGAAACGTGCCTGGCGCAGAGGTTTTCCCTTTGTCATTTCCTTTCTGGCTGCTGTGCCATGAAGGTCGGTTAGGCTGATCATGATTGCTGGTGGGGTATCTGTTTTTGTAGTATTTAGATTTTTCAGGAGGGGGATTCTGGGGTACAGTTTTTCTTTGGTTGTTCTGATGAGAAGAATGGGAAAACTGCTCTAGATTATTTTTCCGAGAAGGCTATTCTGTCGGTTTGCGTTTTGCGCCTGGCAGTTCGGCTAGCGCATTGGTATCTCGTTCAGACTTGCTCAAGATGTCTTCCAGCTTCACTGCGCCTTGTTCAGCAAGAAATCTACGGGTTTCATTTGACAATGTGCTTTTTATTTGCTCGGTTAAATTAAACTCTTGTAACCCTTCATAAGTGCAAGGGAGCTCTGAAAGCTCCAGGCACTTTGTCAAATATCCCTTCAGGCGTGAAAAGAACTGGTGAAGTGTCTCAGTTCCTTCCTTCCTGCTGTTTTGGAACAGTTGCAAAAATTTGCGAGCGTTTATTTCGAAACGCTATAGTAAAGCCTTCTTTAACATGTCGTTGTTGTCTTGGTGGCTGCTTCCCTATTTCACATAGACAGCATATGCATTTCCTTTCAAAGCCTTGAAAAGCTTCAAACACCATTGCGAACTTTCTAAACCGTACAGATTTGTCATTATCTCAAATTTTTTTAGATAGGAGTCAGTTTTCTCATTGGGGCTTGGGAAGGATTCCAGGGCAAAAGACATAGCTGCTAATTGAGGAGATTGAGTACTGGATTGACCAGTTAAAGAGGAATGGAGTGAAGACGGCTCTCCGTTAATGGAGGTAGACGCTACACCACGACTTTGGACCTCTAGAGTCTTGAGCGCCAGCTCATGTTGTCTCTCCTTCTCTCTTTCGTTTGCCATGCGAGCTTACATTTTCGCCTCAATTCTCTTCTGCTCCAATTGACGTTCTCCTGCTTCCTTTTCTCTAGCTTGCGCTTCCTTCTTGTGTGCATCATAGCTGTCGAGTTCTTCGTTGATAAACGCTGTCGCTTCTTCTCCTTGTAATCATGTTTCCCTTGCTTCCTCTCTTAGCATTGTTCTAAGTTTTGCACGCTCAGCCATGGCAAATAACTGACTGCGACTTACCCGAGAAAGAAAGAAGAAACGGATACAATGTTCCCTAACCAATTAAGAGAAAAATACAAAAAATCGTTATTTAACGGTGTTACCTCCTCCTTGTTATCAGTTCTCTAATCTATCGCTGTTATTAACTGGCAACGAGGCTCCTTATACAGACGACGTAAACCATAAAATGGTAGATCAGGCTAATCGAGGAAGTTGAGGGTATTGTATGTATGTATTGTGTACACCCGGCGGCGGAAGTCGCTTTCTGTTCAGCCACGCGCTCTTCAACAGACAGCGAATTTCGGTTCTTGCCTTCAGGGAAGTACCCAGTTTTTATTTTATTATTTTATTAAGTTTTTTATGTGTCCTATCTAGACTTCACTTTCTTTCCTTTCCTGACGAAGGCCTTGTGGCCGTAACGTAGACTATTTTCTTTGTCTTTTGTCCTCGTAAGACGAATCACCTTTTTTCGATTTTTTTTCAAACCCACCCATTAGATCAGGCTAACAACTGAAAAAAAACTACTATTACTACGGTGGAGAAAAAAATTTTTGTTTAAAAATTTTAAGGAGAAAATTTTTTTTTCCTTATTTTAAATCCACCTACTCGTCCACACCTGAAGTCAGTTAGAGTTAGGGGATGTTATTAACTTTGGCAATAGCCAGAATGCTCTCCACTTGCTAAGCTCACACTCCGCTTGCTAAGCTCACACTCCACTGTTGCCAAAAAAACCTGGTGATTGCTAAACAATCACGCGTACTAGCGGTCTTGTACAAAATTACCATATAACATATACCCGACAAAGATTACTATCAAAATCAAACTGTACGTAACTCTATGATGCTGTGGAAAGAAAAAATTCTTATTTATGTGTGGTCAAAACCCAGTAAAAGAACGTTAGTCTATTAGATAATTATTATTAGTATTCCTTAACTCACGAGACAAGATTCACAGCACACTCTATCCAGATGAAACTTCTGAATCAATATCAGACGTCTGGACTCAGACTTAGATCTCAATCCCGGAGCGAGCCATCCATTATGTCGTAAATTTTTAAAGATAGGTCTGAAAATATTTATGGTCCGGTCTGAGCAGAGGTGATAGTGGTAAATATGTGAGAATAAAGGTGTAAGAAAATAGATTTTCATGAGGTGATAGTGTAAGAGGAAGATCAGTCTCTGGGGTGAGTAGTTTCTCTAATCCAGCCTATCTATACAACTATATTTTAATCAGACGAACTCTCTCTCCTTATATCAAATATAAGTTTCATTGCACCCATATACACACACAATTATGTGACAAATACGCACAGACATGAAAAACTATGGATGGTAGATATGGGTAGGGGTTTGACCAACACACTAAATTAAGTTTTTGTTTAGTTTATTATCAATTAAACTTTACAACATCAAACATATATATCAATAAATCATATTACAGACATGGAAAAATAACCCCATAAGTGTCCTTCCCTCTTGTGAAGAAAAAAAGTTCCCCAAAAGAAGTTAATAACCCAAAAGGTCAAAGGTTAGCATTAGGATATGGAATAGTCAGTAAAGAAAAAGAACAATTCCTAGTTAAGCTATCACGTAAATACTCAGGTCAGTGAGATAAAAAAGAAGTTAGTATAATGATTGTAACCAGGGAAAATATTTTTCTCTCTCTCTCTCTCTCTCTCTCTCTCTTTCTTTCCCTCTGTCATTCTCTGGCCACAAACACACTTGCTTACCCAATATTTGGAGTAGGTATCTTTTGGAAAAAACACTAACAATAGTATGAACCTATAGTGTCGTGTTGGTTGCTAAATCTGGCCCCAGACTAGCCTTGGTATTTAATAATAATGTCAAGGTAATCGCCAAAATTGGTGCGTTAATTGTTTTCTTGGATGAGTCCTATATCACCGCATATAGTTGTTGGAGTAAGACGTATTCGGAACGGTCACAGTCATAGAAAGAAAAAACGGTCCTGTACTGTCTAGCCTCTGGTTGCTTCAAACTGTTAATGATAAATCCTACCGGCTTTTCTCTGAGTTGAGTTCCGATTATGAAACAGCGAATTCTCCTGGGTATAATCCACTTGGGAAAACGACTGTCATAGGTAGGGTAAACTGTTATATATTTTGCCATAGCGGGCTGATAAAATTGATTAGAAAATCTGGTATTTTGCAAGTCCAGTTTAATATTCATATTGTTTATAGTTTGACCTCTCTCATGAATGAAGAAAGTGGATCGCACAGCTCAAAATCGCAGATCTAATAATAACAATAATGTCAATAATGACCGCCGGTTCGCTGGTTTTTGATCGAGCCACAATCATAAATTTAAATCCCCATTGGACAATTTAACACATTTAGCGAATAAAATGGTTCCTAGTCTGGCGTGATTAGATTTATCCAAAATTTCTGAGAGACTGATAACTGACTTAGGAGAGAAGGCAGAATATATATAGAGTTTAGTGTGATATCTCTGAAAGATGGCAAAAGTCACACCTTGGAAGTTTCAGGGAGATCAGCGAGCTTGGCTTCACGAGATAAAAGAATCTACGATTCGCTCACTCGCTATTGCCGAACGACATCAGAGCGCCGTTCCTTGCGAGCGAACCGTCTTCTTGATTATCTCCCCCTTTTAGATCAAATACTTAAGTCCCCTGAGTGTATCAACATCACAGGATTTGTTCCCCTCGTAAGGAAACTTCAAACGCTGTACCTTCCCACGTGCAATTTGCTCGTCATCGTAATACTGACAGCTCAGCTCGCGTGAGAACTTCTGTAAGCAAGCGTTCTTCGCTCTCCCTGAATGAGTGACAGTTTCGAAATTAGGTAAACAAACTCGCCAGCTCATGAAAGCAAGAAAAATAGGCGTGGCTAAAATATGAGTTAACAGACAGCGAATTGCTTGGGCTTTGAGTAGCAAAATTATACACATGGATGGGGAAGCAAAGGTGTACGGATAGAGAGGCGATATTTACATATACACGTCACACCAACTAAGGAAGAAATATTTTATCCAGGGATCCAAATATTTTATTATCTTTGTCAGGAAAAATGTTAAAACTGGATCATCCTGGAAAGGTCAAAAGAGTCCATAGAAAAGGCGGCTCAGAGATGAACAAGTAGATTTTATGCAGAGAAGATCATGTACAGACCAGATAGCCATACTGAGAATAATATTTGAACAAAGTCTGGAACTGAACCCACCTCTTTGCTTTGAATTTTTGGAGTATGAAAAGGCATTTGACATTGTAGGCAAGAAACCCACTTTAAAAATTGATGAAGCATAATGGAGTTCCCCTGAAGATAATGAACTAAATTTTAAATAAAGACTTATGAAGACATGACGTGCAGAGTTCTTCACGAAGGGCAACTTACAGAACCGTTTTGGATAAGATCTGGATTTAGACAGAGATGCTTCTTGTCTCCATTTCTGTTCTTACTAACAATAAATTGGGTTATTGTCAAGAGGTGGTTTAAGAGATTGTCTGAGGTCAGACAAGATTGAATGAGATACTGAGTGTAGATATAGATAGAGTCACAAATGTGAATAGAGAGTGAAATATGACCTTCAGGAGAGGACAAGATATGGTTATGTATCAAATTTCTTCTTTCCCGCCACCTTCGCAACAATCTGAAAATGTCATGCATACACTCTTCTTCTCCAAAATACACACACACACACACACACACACACATATATATATATATATATATATATATATATATATATATATATATATATATATATATATATATATATATATATATATATATATATAAACCAAATAGAAAAAAACTCGCTGGTTGTGAATTGCCTAGCGTATCGCAAAAACAATTTAACAAATTGAAGGGTTAGTAAACCAAGTGAACCACAGTAATTTCTAACAAGCAGGGGACAATCCCCAGAAAAAAATCAAGCAGACAATCACCTCCGACTTGTAAACTAAATTCCGAGGTATATACACCTCTTCCTTTGGAAAAATCACCGCTTGGGGTAGACAGTGTCCTTCAAGCTACAACCAGTCTAACATGCGTGAGAAGCTTCCAGGAATAGGAAGTTTCATGCCTTGCTGCTGTCGATTTAATTAAGCTGTTGAAATCTTAACGCAATAAAACAAATCTATTAGGAATTTTTATGCAGCGATACGGTGGTTCTAGGTTCTCACTCTCGTTGTGTCTGCAGTCAAGACTTTACACTGCCTTTTGCCTTTGCTTAGGGACTCTGACAAACCGTGGCTACAGGGTGCGTGTGAGGACGTCAGAAATATAGGGATATATCCCAAATGGTAAATCCAAAAGAACAGTCTAAACTGAATGAGAAAAGAAGGGGGCTGGATCAAGTGTGACACACAACCCTCTTGCAGTGGAGCTGCAACGTGTGATCTCTAACAGGTACTGCAAGGGATGAGCTCAGAAGTCGTGCGATGAAAGGTCACCAGATTTATTCAGCAATACAAAACCCAAGCTGGGGCTCGTGGAAGGAGTTCCATTAAAATTAGGATTCAACAAACAACTGGTATCCACTAAACTGGTATTACATGCAGAATTGTTATACGGAGCGAAAACAGGGATTGTAATGTATCCAACCTTGTAGATATTTCTCTGCGAAAAAGACAAGCAGTATTACCCTATTAGCAACATATATAGTTGTATATTATTCATACCTTATCATACAGATAACGCCATACACAACAACTTTAGTTTTCTTCCCGCTCCTGAAAATGTTTGACCTCAATCCAGCTTGCCCTATTCAAAGGCTCCGTCCTTTATCGATTGAAAAGGTTCGCGCCACGACATGGGCTCACAAACTAGGTCAAAACCGTAGGGAAATTCCAATATCGCGGTTTTTGACAGATCAGTGTGTATACATGTATAATTATGCATTGCTTGTCGGGGTTTTCCCTACCGGTGCGCTCAGACATTTAGTTGCCCGGGTTAGCCCTGTGTAGGGGAGCTCTTTATTAGTTAGTAGTAAACATTCGAAAGAATGCAGTGCTTTCCAGAATCTAGGGTTACGCAAAATTTACAGAAAAACACTCTTGGATTACAAAGTTTATACACAAACTGGGCAGATGCAATAATCATAAAAATCTATATATATACCTCGTTTAGCAAAGGTACGAGTAATGAACAAAATAACAGTCGCTAAAATTGATATAACTGCACTCACGCACACACCATCCAGGAAAAGAACAATTAGATTAACGACGTAGTGATTTGGGTTGGTGGCAAAATTGATAATATTAAATTAACCAGCCACGAAATGTAACTTTTAGAAAATCAATTAATCTTTAAGAAGGTGCACTTGAGACATATTCTTATTTCAGTTTAGACAAAAACTCCAGGCGGCTACTAGCTTACTAAGTGCGCTTACCAATAAGTTTAAGAAAATCCTTATAACCATGCATCTGATATAGGATATGGCACTTATTTCACTCTTCCGTCTATTAATTCTTCTGTGGGGACAAGGAGCACTGAGAGATTGAGGGGTTTAATATATATATAGCCATCGTCTCTTACAATATAGAATCACTCATGGCCACACGTGCGCGGGGGTCGGCAAAATTTTCCGTGTGTTAAAGGCGTGAGGGAAATATGAATTTTCTCCCCTACGACTCGAAATCAAAGGGATTATATACGAGTATTAAAATCGAAGACTCTAACGATGTCGTCAAACTCAAAAGTCTACAAGAACGAGTGCGTTTGGTCACTTGAAAAGCAATGCCTCTCAGTCGTGTCTGTTTTACAATAACTCAAAGGACTCGTAGATTCTGATGCTTCTCTTCTTCTTTGATCCGTAGCCGCCAACCGTCAAAGCAGTCAGTGGCCATTACGCCTGGTGGCGTCTTGTAGAGCAACAACAAATTGATTCCACTTTGCTCGGTCGGTGGCCATCCTTCGTACAGTGCCCAAACTCTGGTTCATTCTTTGCATCTCAGCCTTCACAGTCCTCCGCCAAGTTGTTTTTGGTCGGCCTCTCTTTCGTTTTCCTTCAGGGGTCCATAGCATAGCTGTTCTAGTGATGACACTGGGGTCTCTTCTGAGGACATGGCTAACCCAGCTCCAGCGTCAGCCAGCTATGATGGTGTGCATGTCTTCTTGCTTGCTCCGAGTAAGCAGATCTTGGTTGGAGATGGTATTCGGCCAAAAGATTCGGATAATTTTTCTTAGGAATGTTGTGTTAAAAGAGGACAATTTCGACATTTCCTTCTCTGTAACTCTCCAGCTCTCCGCGCCATAGAGAAGCACAGAAAGCACACAGCTCCGATATAATCCTAATTTTGTGCTTGTGCTGTACTGAGAGGACTTCCAGATGTTGTTTAGATTAAAAAAGGCTGTTCTTGCTTTGTCCATTCTGTTGTTGATGTCTTTGCTTGCTCCGCCGTCTGGTGTTACTATGCATCCTAGGTATGTGAAGGCATCTGTCTGTTCCAGTTGCTGATTCCTTACTGATATGGGCTCAGGGTTGCTCACATTGAGCGTCATGACCTCTGTCTTCTTTATGTTGATGTTCAAGCCCACCAGCTGGCTATACTTATTAAGTCTATCCGCTTTTTCCTGGATGTGTTGATGTGAATGTGCTAGCAGTGCAATGTCATCTGCATATTCCAGATCTTCCAATGTAGAAAATGTAGTCCATCATATTCCTTTTGGATTTCCCTCTGTTGTCTGGCGCATCACCAAGTCTATGACTGTTAAAAATAGAGTGGTTTATAAGGGCCATCCCTGTCGTACTCCTGTCTTCACTTCAAAGGTTAGGTTGCACTGCCCAACGCTACACGTAAAGTTGGCATAAAGGCTTTTTATGATTGACACTATGCAGCTTGGAATTCCATAAGCCCTCAGTATTTTGGATAAACTGTCCCTTTGTATACTGTCAAAAGCCTTTTCAAAATCAACGAAATTAATGTACAGCTGTCTTTGCCATTCTGAGCACTGCTCTATAATGTTCCTGAGGGTAAATATATGATCTACACATCTTCTGTTCTTTCTAAATCCTGCTTGTTCTTTCCTCAGTTTGTGGTCTACTGCTTTTGAGATTCTCTGTATAATTATCCTGCCTAGTATTTTGCTGGGAACTGAGAGAAGAGTTATTCCTCTCCAATTATTGCAGTCTGCAAGATCTCCCTTCTTGGGCAATTTGACAAGTATTCCTTTTCTCCACTCTGTTGGTGTTGTCCCTGTTTTCCAGACTTGTGCAAATAGTGGTTCTAATAGTTCTACTGTTAGCTCTGGGTCTGTCTTAAATAGCTCTGCATTTAAGTTATCATGACCAGGAGCTTTTCCATTCTTTAACCCGTTGATTGCTGTAATGATTTCTTCTTTTCCTGGGATGTCTGTATTAACATCTAGATCATTTTCAGCCTCAGAAACATTCAATTGTGTCTCTGGTGGTTCCTTATTCAGAGTTTCTCTGAAATGCTCTGCCCATCTTTTTTCCTGTCCCTCTACTGTCGTGATGAGATTTCCGTGCTTATCTCTTACTAATGTAATATTGTTTGCACCTCGTTTTCCACTGATGATTTTAGTTATTTTGTATACTGTGCTTTGTTCATTTCTCAGTGCTTCCTCTTCTGCCTGTCTTGCAAGGTCATCCAGAAATGTCCTTTTGTTAGCACGGGTTTGACGTTTAACTTCCTTATCCAGCTGACTGTACTGTTCACTATATATTGCATTTAACCTGGGAGACTTAGCTTCTGTTTTCTTTCTTTTCATTTCCTTTCTCTTCGCTATGGTGTTTAGCGTATCTGGTAAGAAATAAAGAAGTAGAACACTAGACAACAGAAAAACAACAGACGTGAGTGGCTTACCCAGGACTCGAACCCCGGACCTTCCGTGCGACAACCCAGCCTTTCTATGCAAGCGAATCACACTATCCTCCTGGCCATCTCGGCATTATCGAAAATGATGCTTCTATGACTGGTCATTAGTGCGAACCGCAAAACACAACACCGGAAGTTTACTATGGGCAGCCCGGCCTATTAAACAGTATAGGTCAGTCCACACAAGACAAAGACTTTAATACTGTGTCTAGTAAATGATAGTAGACTTAAGAACATTAAGTATAGAACAGAGGGTAGGTTTTTGGTATTGCACGGCTGTTTGTACCCTATACCAGAGCGCTCTTTTAGTTTCGGTGACCGGAATTCTGACACCGGGTATAAAATTTTCATGTGCACCGTAAACGACTACTGTGGATTTTGGCAGGGAAAATCAGCTGATGTGTGTGTAAAATCAGTAAAATATAAATCATTAAACACTCGTTCTGGATAAACACAGCGCTAAAATTCCTTTGTGTGCTATAACTTTGTTCTGTGTTCTATTTTTGATTGCATTTTTATTTGATTGAAATTATATTTGACGGAGTTACAGACTTTTGAAAACAGCGTCATCATTTGAGGAAATTCATAACAGAAGTAATCTTTTTATTAATGTAATATCTAAAAATCGGCCCATTCGTATGAGTTTATAATTATAAAAACTTCTCGAAGGGAAGCTAAAGATTATTTCCACATACTTTTTTTTTGTTTCATATCTTGAGAATGTGTGGTAGTCAGTTTTGTGAGTTTGGCATTACAAGCACAAGCATATTGTCACCAGATTTTATAACATTTAAATCACTGCAAACGCATTCCTGATACTCGCAAATCTTAAATAAGGTTGTAAAAAAAAAGAACTTTTTGTAAAGCACCATCTGTTTTTGCATTTTCATTCATTTATAATGATACTTTACTAGACGTATATGAGCGTCAGAAAACATGTAAAGCTATAGATAGATTACTTCCGCATACTTTGATCTATCTTTCAAGTCTTGTTAATCTTGTATTTATAATATGAATGTCTTTTTTTATTGTATGTGAGATAAGGACTGTTCCATTAGTGTTCTTTCTTAGACAATCCTGTGCACACGACGGCTGCCAAAGAATTCTAAGTAACTGGTTGTATATCTTCTTTCATTCACAGATAAAGCATTCTACAGCCTTGTGTTAGACTTGATACTCCCAAATATTCCATTATATTTATACATACACAAGAAAACTATACTACATAACAACGAAATGGAACATACTTTTTGCATCATATGAATTGTGCCAGTGCATTGTGCAAAGCCTGTGGCAAGAGCATTAACTTCCAAAACAAAAAGTTCAAATCATAAAGCACTAAACTGTTCTAATTACGTTAATGATCTGTTCTTTGTGTTTGGAATTAACGTATCAGATGATAAACCCACAGAGCATTCGACTATATTTTGTAAGAAGTGTTACTTACGAATACAAAACTCAAAAAGGAGGCATAATGAGAAGTGTCTTGAAACAGCCAAGTTACTATCGGAAAAACAGTCAGTACATCTGGAAAGACTATGACCATAATTTAACTATAAGTGAATGTCAACTGTGCAATTATTTTGCAAAGACAACTTTTAGTGTTTGTAGTGGATTTTGATGGTATTGTATGGTTGAGATGTTACCTAGTGTAATGAATGAGGTCAGCTGTGAAGGCTCCTGAGATAAATGTTGATGCGAATTACAGAAGTCCCTTCTTACTACCACTTACGACCTCAAACATATCTTTTTTTTTTCTCTACTAATATGAATGTAGCTACGTTAAAAGTCTAGGGTACTGAAATGTAATGTGTTGTAGTAGATTACCCACACACACACAGATATTTAATAAGTCTAATAATAATAATAAAATTTATAACACACTGAACTAACTCAGGCTGTTTTAGTTTTAAATATTAAATCTTTTGTTAAATTTATTTGTTCTGAACCAAATGTTTGTTGGTCAGAACATATGAAATATTATGGAGTTATAAATGGAATGCATAATTATATGACATAATAAAATGGAATGTGATTACAAAGGTATGTTATAAGTCTGGTTAATATTAATTATATTAGATTGTCCCAGGAGAACTAATACTGACTGTACTGTTGGGGTGGTATCATCACGCCCAGTCCGTGTCTACCAAACATTGTCCATTGACTTATGGGATGAATACATGGTTTATTTTCCCACAATGGTATGTCTTTATTAGATGGTGAATTAGTTGATGGATTAGTTGATAAATTAGTTGGTAAATTCGTTGGTAAATTAGTTGGTGAATTCCCAGCAGGCCAGATCTCACTTATCTCGACTGCGTCGATCTTGTACAAGAGTCTGGTGGCCCCTCCTCTCCGTGCTGGGGTACACTATTCGGCTGCTCTGACACAATGTTAGACTGCACTGGTCCACGCTTGTGTATATCACAACAGCATTTGGCACCTCTTCGGTGCCAAACAGAAACTCACAATTCTGAAATAAAAGTTTTGTGGCATGTGTCAGAACTCTACCTACTGAGCCACTTCTGCACACAACACTACACAACAACACCACACAGACTGGGTCAGATCTCTCTGACCACACAGTACATCTTACCCAGTTGTTTTCATGTAGTACCAGTTCCCCAAGACTACATTGCATCTGAGATATGTTCAATAGTTTCCTTCTATTCAATAAGATAGGTGATAGGTTCCACTGATCTCAACAATAGATCCGCCTTCCATAGTTTTAGTAGGCGTCCATATATTTTGTTTGTCTCTAGACCCTGAACTTGGGCTGGGGGTCTAGAGCGAGCACTTACTTGTCGTAATCATTTTATATGATGTGGCAGTATCAATCACTCGAAATATTAAAATGTACAAAAGAATTGCTTTCATTCTTACCAGAATTCAGAATTGAGAACACAGTTAAATGCTAGCAAAACTCAGCTGAGCTGCTGGCTATATGATGGCGTCCCACTAAAATATGTATTATCTTCTGGAAACAACACCACAGATACTAAGCCACTGTGTCTCTGGACAGTCTTGTAACGAATGGCAAAAATGCGCATCTCTGTCCTGCCAATATGATTTCATTCATCCAATCACCGACTTCCCCCCTAACTTTCAAATCTACAACCAAAAGTCAAATTTCAGTCAGCTCTCAGTCAAGTATGGATTACTGTCTGTTGGTCCGTCTGTCTCTACTTGTTTTTTCATAAAAAACACGCTTGGTTCTTGGACCAACGCCATGCAATACCCTACACACTTCTGCCTCCGAAGTTATTTTTAGCCACAATTCTCCCCCTTTCCCCTCTCTTTAATTACAGCTCGATTTTTGCAATTGCGTCTCAAGGACGAAAATTTTGAAACTTTAGTGACATTTTTTAACAGTGCAGTCGCTCGTCTGATATGAACAACACAGTCTTTTGTCAATATCTTCCTTATTATCTATCCGTCTGTATAATTTAAAGTATATTATTTCGCTGCTCAAGACGGGCTATCAAACTAGCTAAGTTTTATATTCATAACATTATTATTAAGAAAAAATTACTTTTTCAAGGTTAGTTTTTTTCTTTTGAAATCTGTTCGAGAACCTTCTCCACGGCGTTTGCCGCTGAATTCAAATAACAATCAAGTATCGTAAAAGTCCAAGAAATGACTGTTTCTGACAAGAGCTAAAGTCGTTTTTTGTCCACTTCCTTACCTTGTGTCAACTAGTGACGTGAATTTTTTTTTCTCTTTTACTACCAATTGCGTCTTTTAGCCTTGCTATATTCAAACACGTGTTCAGTCATATTTTTCCTTTTGTGTTCTCCGTTTTCTCTCCCGTCTACAAAGGGTAAACGTTTCGTCTGCACGTCTAACTCGTTAGTTTTAAATGGCGGTGGGAAAGGCTGGCATGGGCGAGCATGTCTCCTAGTATCTTACGCACTATTTTTAACCCTACATTTTATCGTTAAATTTGGAGATATTTTAACGTTGTATCATGGTAAATTCATCACACATCTCCCCACCTGAGAACATGCACTACGGCAAGTTCCAAAACCAGTGATACACATAGATAAAATTACTCCTCACGCCTGCCACTACTCTAATCTTGATCACAGGGGTGCCGACTGAGGAAATCTGCACCGACATTCAATGACCCTGGGATGTATTCGATAATAAACTGATAAGGTTGCAATAATAAAGACCACCTCAACAATCTTGCGTTTTCATGCTTAGCCTGAGATAAGAATACGAGGGGCTGATGATCCGTCTGGACCACAAAAGTCCTACCATACAGATAGATTTGAAACTTTTTTATCGCCTAGATTAACGCTAAACGTTCTTTTTCGCTTGTGGAATATCCTTGCTCCGCTTTATTCAATTTGCGGCTTGCATAAGCGACTGGGTTCAGTTCCCCATCGGGTGAAGATGACCTTTGCAACAAAGCCGCCCCGAGGCCTACATTACTTGCATCTGTTCTCACCACGAAGTCCTGTGTCAAATCAGGCAATTTGAGAATAGGCTTGCTAGTGAGTTTATCCTTTAACTCTTGAAACGCTAATTCACATTGCGCAGTCCAAACAATTTTATCTGGATGTCCCTTGCGAGTCAGATCAGTCAGAGGAGCACAAATAGAGTTAAAATTTTTGATATATTTTTGGTAAAATCCACATAACGACACGAATGATCGCACATCCTTTTTTGTTTGTGGTCTAGGTGCTCTCTGCAGTTTTTCCAAGTTCTTGGGGTCAGGGGTCATGTTACCCTGATATACAGTGTGTCCCAAGAATTCCAACTCTTTGCATCCAATACAACATTTTGTTGGCCTAGCAGTTAAGTTCGCCTCCCTAAGTCTATCAAATAACATTTTCAGAGAGTTAATGTGTTCTTCAAATGTCTCTGTGGCGACGAGAATATCATCCATGAAATTCGTGATACATGGGTTATTCAGGGGATCCAACAATTTGCGCATCATCCTTGAAAATACACTCGGAGCATTTTTCAATCCGAATGGTAGCATGTTGAATTCATAATGTCCTTTCGAGGTGCTAAAAGCTAAATAAGGTCTCACCTCAGGTTTCACTGGAATCTGGTAATAGCCTTTACTAAGATCCACCTTTGAAAAGTATTTTGCCTTGTTTAATCTGGCAAATAACTGTTTTGTGTCTGGTAATGGATCCACTTGTCCTTCTGTGACAGCATTCAGTTTCCTGTAATCTATGCACAGTCTGTGTTCCCCAGACGGTTTCCTCAACAAAACTACACTGGAGCTAAAAGATGATTCACTGTGTGAAATAATCCCCTCCTTCAACTAATAATCTATTTCTTCTTTCAATGCCTTCTCCTTCGCGAACGGAATAGAATAGGCTCTCATACAGATTGGGTTTGAGTCTACCAGTTTCATGTCATACTGTAGCAAATTTGTATGTCCTGGTTTATCTGTTAATACATCTGTATGTTCCTCTAGAACCTGTTGAACTCTCTCCCTCTGATTTTTAGTCAGGTGCTTACTGACTTTTACTTGTGCCGCTGTTTCACAAGGATGTAATGGGTATTCATGTGAGGTGAATGGTTCCTTTTGCATTTGAGTTGCGATAGCCAAGGTCAGTAAGGGGGTGCTTTCCTGGAGTGGTCTGTGCAGATACTTCTTTATCAGGTTTACATGATAAACTTTCTCCTTCCCCTTTTTGTCAATTTTATAGTTTGTTCTAGACACCTTCTCTAGAACAGTATATGGACCTTGCCATCCAATTTGTAATTTATTCTGGCTGCCGGGTAGTAGAAGAAGCACCTTCTCTCCCACAGCTAGTTCTCTGTCCTTTGCCTTCCTATTAAAATATGCTGCATGTTTCTTCCTGGCTTGTCTCAAATTATCATTTGCCAGTTTCCATACAGCTTTCAGACGAGTGGTCAGTTCGTTCACATATTGATACGATGAGGTAACAGTCTCTTCTGCCTTCTCATCTGTCCAGGTCCTTAATAAACTACATCTGGACTTGTAAATTTTTATCCTTATTTTTCATGGCACCCATCGGATCCCTTCCATTGGAAGCTTTATAATGAGGACTTTTCTTCCTAGAATCATCACTCACAAATCGACCACTACCAATTTTTTTCTTGGGTTTGTCTCCCCACTTTAGATTGCTTATGAGAGATCTCCGCTCTCTTTTATTTTCCTCCAGTTTATATAAGTCTGACCGAGGGATTGTCAGCTTATTCTGGGTTAAATTTCCTCTTTGTACTCGTCGCATAGTGGCCATGTTAATCCATTCAAGTGAAGACTGGGTGTGAAAAGGGGGCTCCCATTGCACTTTGTCTACCTGAGTATAATAATTTTCCCTTCCAGGCCTAAGTTTGCCCCGTGGCGTTTCTAGGTCCTGCACATATTTTCCCTTTGTGGGTGTTCCCTCATGAAATACGCCACATGCTTCTACAAAGTTTTCAATATCGACATTTACGTCGGGCCAATAATATTTTCGAGCAACTTTTTGGCAGATGGTACCGACTTTCTCATGGTCACCATCTTTTCCAGCATGTAAGCTCCTTATTAAATTTGCCCTATATACCTTGGGAAGAACCAACTGTCCGTGACCAGTGGATCTAGTTCCTGTCTTCCTATATAATAATTTGTTCTTCATAAAATATTCTCCCTTGCTGGGAGGTGTGTGGCATTTGGGCAATTTTTTAAAACATGGCTTGAGTGTCCTATCCTCAGCCTGCGCCTTCCTCATCTCCTCTGGATGAGCATTTATAGGTTCACCTTCTTCCTCCTTTTTCTGTGCCCTGGTCTGCACTGTCGCCATGATCACAGGTCTCTCGGGATTCCCCAAGAAGACGTACCTACACCCCAATATCAGAGGGTAGATTAGTTCATCTATCACTGCTGCTCTGATTTCTCCTTCCACATAGCGAGTTTTCACCGTTATCCTTGCGATGGGAAGTGTCATGAGTGGTATGTCCTTAGTCGCCCCTTGTATTTCCACTGTTTCTGTTGTATACTGACTTGGGTCCACTAGGCTAGACTTCACAACTGAATCATAATCCAAACCTGTATCATAAAGGCACCTTATGGTGACCCCATTACAAATAACATCCTCACAAACTGGGGGGTGATAAGGTTCCTGTTGTCCATTAGGATTAACCTTTAATCTTCGCGTCCCCGACTTCATTGCAGCAATGTTTGAAGGTTTCCTTCTACAAAATTCGGTGTTATGGTTGTCTTTCTTACACCATTTGCATCATCTTTTTCCTTGGTTCAACGGTTTTCTTTCATTATATTTTTGGTTATTGAACTGTGAGTTTCTCTCACGATAGTCATTTCTTGGCCTTTCAAAGTTTGTCCTGCCTTTATTACCCTGTTCTCGGTTATCAAATTTATTAAATTGCTGTGGAGCTTTAAAATTTTCTATGTGCTTCTTTTTAGTGCCACTTACCTCTGCCTGGGCTGCCTGATACCTCTCAGCGACATTTAAAACCTCCCCCAATCTCTCTGCACCTTGTTCCATGAAAAAATTTTCTCAAGTCTGGAGCCATGGACTCTCTTAATTGCTCTATCATGATCATTTCTTTAAGATCTTGGGTCTTCCCCAGAGCAGTCCATTTCTCCAAATAGGTTTCCAGTCTGGCAGAGTATTGGTGGTATGTCTCCCCAGACAACAGTTTGGCATTTCTAAATTTCTTACGGTAAAATTTACCATTTTTTTCGTTTCTTAATAACAAAACCTGCTTTAGCATGTCATAATTGTCTTCGTCTTCTCTGTTCATTTTTGCGAAGACTTCATAAGAAGTACCTCTCAGTCCCTGTGATAACTTTAAACTCCACCTCTCTCTCTCTAACCCATATGTAGTAGCTAATAACTCAAAACGACTGAGGTACCCCTCGATGTCATCGTCTTTCTCAACAAAGTGGTCTAAATGAAACCCCATAGCTGAGTTTGAGGCACCCTGACTAGCTGCAGCATCTGAGGCAAAAGGGCTGGCACCATTTTCAGGAGCATGGCCTTGTAATTCCAGCTCCCTTAGTCGTAATTCATGCTCCCTTTGCAACCTTCTATCTTCTGCTTCCCTTTCGGCCTTTTTATCTTTTGCCTCCCTTTGTAACCTTCTATCTTCTGCCTCCCTTTCGGCAGTCAACCTTTTATTTTCTGCTTCCCTTTCGGCAGTCAATCTTTTTTCTTCTGCCTCCCTTTGCTGTCGTTTTTCTTCTGCCTCTAATGCTTTAGCCTCTTTGTCAGCCTCAATCTGTAACCTCTTCTCTTCAACTAACCTCCTATCTTCCCTTTCAATATACTTGTCACATTCAGCAGTTACATACTGAATTAAAACCTGACCTTCCATTCCCATTTCCTTCACCGTTAGCACAGCAGCTGATCTGAACTTTGCCAGGTCAGCCATCATACAAAATAACACTGACCAGGGTAAATCTAATTACTTAATGACAGGTAATTCTACTTAATAAATAGACCAAGGTAATTCTAATTAATTAATTAATTAACTAACTGGCTGTGAAGATTCACCAACTTTGATTTTCCATTTTTTATTTTAAGGGACCCTTTTAAATTTTTACAATCTGTCCCCACTGGTTTAATTCTCCCACCAGGAGATTCTAATATTTATGATTAACTAAATATCCCTGGACAAGACCCCAATATTTGTAGTGGATTTTGATGGTATTGTATGGTTGAGATGTTACCTAGTGTAATGAATGAGGTCAGCTGTGAAGGCTCCTGAGATAAATGTTGATGCGAATTACAGAAGTCCCTTCTTACTACCACTTACGACCTCAAACATATCTTTTTTTTCTCTACTAATATGAATGTAGCTACGTTAAAAGTCTAGGGTACTGAAATGTAATTTGTTGTAGTAGATTACCCACACACACACAGATATTTAATAAGTCTAATAATAATAATAAAATTTATAACACACTGAACTAACTCAGGCTGTTTTAGTTTTAAATATTAAATCTTTTGTTAAATTTATTTGTTCTGAACCAAATGTTTGTTGGTCAGAACATATGAAATATTATGGAGTTATAAATGGAATGCATAATTATATGACATAATAAAATGGAATGTGATTACAAAGGTATGTTATAAGTCTGGTTAATATTAATTATATTAGATTGTCCCAGGAGAACTAATACTGACTGTACTGTTGGGGTGGTATCATCACGCCCAGTCCGTGTCTACCAAACATTGTCCATTGACTTATGGGATGAATACATGGTTTATTTTCCCACAATGGTATGTCTTTATTAGATGGTGAATTAGTTGGTGGATTAGTTGATAAATTAGTTGGTAAATTCGTTGGTAAATTAGTTGGTGAATTCCCAGCAGGCCAGATCTCACTTATCTCGACTGCGTCGATCTTGTACAAGAGTCTGGTGGCCCCTCCTCTCCGTGCTGGGGTACACTATTCGGCTGCTCTGACACAATGTTAGACTGCACTGGTCCACGCTTGTGTATATCACAACAGCATTTGGCACCTCTTCGGTGCCAAACAGAAACTCACAATTCTGAAATAAAAGTTTTGTGGCATGTGTCAGAACTCTACCTACTGAGCCACTTCTGCACACAACACTACACAACAACACCACACAGACTGGGTCAGATCTCTCTGACCACACAGTACATCTTACCCAGTTGTTTTCATATAGAACCAGTTCCCCAAAACTACATTGCATCTGAGATATGTTCAATAGTTTCCTTCTATTCAATAAGATAGGTGATAGGTTCCACTGATCTCAACAATAGATCCGCCTTCCATAGTTTTAGTAGGCGTCCATATATTTTGTTTGTCTCTAGACCCTGAACTTGGGCTGGGGATCTAGAGCGAGCACTTACTTGTCGTAATCATTTTATATGATGTGGCAGTATCAATCACTCGAAATATTAAAATGTACAAAAGAATTGCTTTCATTCTTACCAGAATTCAGAATTGAGAACACAGTTAAATGCTAGCAAAACTCAGCTGAGCTGCTGGCTATATGATGGCGTCCCACTAAAATATGTATTATCTTCTGGAAACAACACCACATGTACTAAACCACTGTGTCTCTGGACAGTCTTGTAACGAATGGCAAAAATGCGCATCTCTGTCCTGCCAATATGATTTCATTCATCCAATCACCGACTTCCCCCCTAACTTTCAAATCTACAACCAAAAGTCAAATTTCAGTCAGCTCTCAGTCAAGTATGGATTACTGTCTGTTGGTCCGTCTGTCTCTACTTGTTTTTTTCATAAAAAACACGCTTGGTTCTTGGACCAACGCCATGCAATACCCTACACACTTCTGCCTCCGAAGTTATTTTTAGCCACAATTCTCCCCCTTTCCCCTCTCTTTAATTACAGCTCGATTTTTGCAATTGCGTCTCAAGGACGAAAATTTTGAAACTTTAGTGACATTTTTTAACAGTGCAGTCGCTCGTCTGATATGAACAACACAGTCTTTTGTCAATATCTTCCTTATTATCTATCCGTCTGTATAATTTAAAGTATATTATTTCGCTGCTCAAGACGGGCTATCAAACTAGCTAAGTTTTATATTCATAACGTTATTATTAAGAAAAAATTACTTTTTCAAGGTTAGTTTTTTTCTTTTGAAATCTGTTCGAGAACCTTCTCCACGGCGTTTGCCGCTGAATTCAAATAACAATCAAGTATCGTAAAAGTCCAAGAAATGACTGTTTCTGACAAGAGCTAAAGTCGTTTTTTGTCCACTTCCTTACCTTGTGTCAACTAGTGACGTGAATTTTTTTTTCTCTTTTACTACCAATTGCGTCTTTTAGCCTTGCTATCTTCAAACACGTGTTCAGTCATATTTTTCCTTTTGTGTTCTCCGTTTTCTCTCCCGTCTACAAAGGGTAAACGTTTCGTCTGCACGTCTAACTCGTTAGTTTTAAATGGCGGTGGGAAAGGCTGGCATGGGCGAGCATGTCTCCTAGTATCTTACGCACTATTTTTAACCCTACATTTTATCGTTAAATTTGGAGATATTTTAACGTTGTATCCTGGTAGATTCATCACAGTGTTTTAAAAACAAAATGCTGCTCTATCCCCTGTGATGTTCTTTCTGACCCCTCCATGTCTAGTCAGTCAGTTAGCTGTAGTCAGTCAGTTAGTTGTAGTCAGGATAGCTCTGTACAGCAGGAGGTTGATGAGTCATCTCACATTAAAGGCGATACCATTATTCATTTGGAGGTGGATAACACTATTCGCCCTTGCATGCCAGTTTTTGTTGCCACATCTACACCTACCAAGTCAGTTATACATACGATAAGTATATCCACCTCGCCTGTCTTCAAAAGCGGCATCACAGTACAACAGTTACTTGTTAAGCCACCTTCACAACCACTAACACAAGAGGAAGAAACCCTATTCAAGTCCATTGTTAGAAAAAAACTAGAAACAGCAAAACATAATATCATAAAATGCAAAACCAGAGGACAGCCTATTGTACTACAAAAACTAATTAAACATAGAAGAGAAACGTCAGTCACCAGAACGCCAACAAAACGTAAGCGATCTCAATTTCTCCACACTGATAGGAAACATATTGCTGGAACATCAACTGACTCACTAGA
Organism: Oreohelix idahoensis; assembly: GCA_024509875.1. Classification (NCBI taxonomy): domain Eukaryota; kingdom Metazoa; phylum Mollusca; class Gastropoda; order Stylommatophora; family Oreohelicidae; genus Oreohelix; species Oreohelix idahoensis. Next base: position 354,751 of record JAMPIV010015415.1, on the reverse strand, counting down.
CCTGCAGCAGGTACATGAACTACAACGCTGTTCAAAAACGTCACGTCAGGAAATTTGCAGGAAAGCAGGGATTAAAAGTAGAGTTAGAATATCCAAAGAATTAGCAATAGCCATGAAGGAAACAGTAGGTCTTACGTGGGCACAGGAGAGAAAACAGAGAACTTTGAAAGACGCGCCAGCGGTATTAAAAATATAACTTCACAATTAAAATTTATAATGGAAACTCATTTGTTACAAATTTCTCCATCTGTGAATGTACAGATTCCTCCTATAACAAAGGAAGCGTGAATGATAATTGAGCGAAATTTTGGGGATAGAGCAAATTATGGCAGTTGTTGCGTGAGAGTGACAGAATTAACAGAGTGTGGAAATCATTTAATAGGTGTATGTTTTATTTATTAAATTGAACATTTCGTTTTACTCATGACCATACTCATTTTTACATGACCATCGTGATGTATGATTGAGATAATTGTTAGCTCTCATGTTTTGGGGACAATTGGGTGTGTTATTTTAAGGTAATAAATGTGGACTTGCAATTTAATGTTTCAATAATTAATGTTTGACGCATGAAACCAAAACAAAACTATGATATCCATTTTTTGCAGGTTTTCTACTTTTGATTTCTGTAATTTGTTATGCATGTTGATTGTGATCGTTTTAGTATAAATTGCATCAGAAACAAACCATAACAAAATATTTAAAAAACGTAAATTTTACACTATTTCAGACTATTATGTCTTCTGTTCTAATTGTGATAAAATGTTTGTTCTTGTTCTAAAATTTACTCTAACATTTCTAGTCTAGCTTTACGCAATATTAAAGCCGGTATTTATAATAATAAAGTAGCCTAAAAGCAATAATTAAGCCCTATCAAAAGTAAACACCGCCACATTTTTTTCCCGTTAGGAAGTTGACCACGTGACCTCTGTCACGATAGCTATAAATAGCGCGGTCAGGAAAATTGACCAGTCCTTTTCAGGACTAACAACCGGCTAGCACCGAAGAAACTAAACGCACAATATACCCCAACTATAACCAATTTATCAGGTTGAACAGGGTATAACAGCAACATAGCAGACAAACCAACGAACGACGCACGAACTAAAACGTCGCTCGCAAACAGCCGTGATTGTATAAACATTTATAACACATAAGGAAGGGAAACCCGAGGCCTGTAAACAGTAAATAAATATTAGATAAACATAAAGGTAAGTTTTCAGGCACTCGTAAGAAATAAAGAAGTAGAACACTAGACAACAGAAAAACAACAGACGTGAGTGGCGGACCCAGGACTCGAAACCCGGACGTTCCGTGCGAGAACCCCGCCTAGCTATGCAACCGAATCACACTATCCTCCCGGACATCTCACCATCATCAAAAATGATGCTTCGATGACTGATCATTAGTGCGAATCGCAAGACACAACACCGGAAGTTTACTATGGGCAGCCCAGCTTATTAATGACGCAATCACTTCTGTTGTTCCCCTATTAAACAGTATAGGAGACCCAAGATGCAGCAATAATGAATGCAGTCAGAGACCCATAGCTTGACTGCTTGCATCAGGGTCAGCGAACCAGAGCTGACCCAGACCCTACTCCACCTCCACGTGGTGGTCCTGGAAACAGGCTGCATCACTGCAGTCTGGCAGAGCGAGTAGGGATCGCAGAGGGAAGGCAAACCCGGTTCCAAAAAATGCCGTGCTGAAGTCGGATGTGTCAACCGAAAGGTGCAGATATCACAGCTCCGGCGTAAACAGACACAACGCAACCAACGTCCTTTTCAGGGCGAACGAGGAAGAAGAAGAAGAAACAATATAGGTCAGTCCACACAAGACAAAGACCTTAATACTGTGTCTAGTAAGTGATAGTAGACTTAAGAACATTAAATATAGAACAGAGGGTATTGTTGCGTCCTTTTTGGATGCCTTAAAATCACAAACAGCCAATAAAAGCTGGGGTTGATTGCCACGTCCTGTAAAGGATAAGCAACTAACTAACAGTAGCAAAGTGAACATGTGTCTGGCTGCTGTTAAGATGGTACGCACCAGTGTAAGTAATAACTATAGGATTGATATTAAATTCATCGCGCACTAAAACGCACATATTTTGTGCGTGGTTTTTGTTTGCGCCTTGTTGCTAAACACGATATGACGTATTGTCACTTCAGTGTATGATATTGACTGATGGAAGTTAGACTGAGACCTGACTGTTCGAGTCCCTTATTGTGGGAATTCTTCTACTGGGGTCTTGTGATGCGGCCTTCCCTACGGAAGCTATAGCCGTAAGACTTCGCAGTAAGTTGTGTTTAAAGCTCCTGATGATATTTATGAATTTTAAACTAAATCGTATCTAGTCTGTACATATTCATGGGCCATCGTTACCTTCCATGTACCGAAATGGATTTTGCGAATGAAATGGGGTATTAGGATCCAGCCAATTAATCTGTGCAAGTACATACCGATTTATAGTGCATAAAGAAATATTATATGTAAAGAATATTGTTTCCGTCCGTTGGAATACGGAGGACAGAACCAGAGGTCAATCAAGTTGTATACTTGAAGATATGTAAGTGTCGAAAATTTATTTTGAGAGAAAGAGTCTTAGAAATAGTGGTCCGGTTTAGAGTGGAGAATGATGATGAAAGCTCAGTGATAGAAATTGTAGAGAGTAAATAGTTGCTTCACAGTGTGCTGGGGAGAGAAAAGACAGACTTATTTACGACAAATCGTTTCTCTCAATCTTCTCTTCATCCCTCCTGGTCAAACAATTATTTGCCAGTTTCCAGTCATACACCTGCGCTCACACCGATTTGGTGCTTCAAACACACAGACGCACGTGGATACAACTATATTAAACAAATAGGGGAAATGTTGGGCTTTGGATATTTCCAACACAGTGCTAACTAGGTTTATGATGTTTATTAACCTAAAAAAATCCAATCACAAACAAATATCAAGTGTTACATAGAATTATCATAAGTACAAAAAAATGCAAATAACAAGGTGGGGAGGGGGTGAAGAAGATTGGTATCGACTAAGCCATTCCCGCTTATTAGACAAAGATGAACCCAGTCCAAAGATAGATATTTATCAGGAACATAGGTAAAGTAACCTAACAGTGAAGTTAATTACTCTGAAACAGGGGTTACGATACTAGGTATGGGTGGTAGAAAAAATCCTATTATCCCAAATTGTTCTTCCCTTTACTAAGCAATTGAAAGGGAGGGGGTTAAACAGTGTTAACAAAATATCCCACTTAAAGGAACAATGCGGGGTATACAGAAAATGTATTGCCCGGTAGGCAAGTAAACAAATGGTTTGCAAAAAAACAATTAGATTTCCTATCATTCATGCACGCGCGTGAGGATCATAACTCATATACACACACACACACTTACCGATTGCAGCATCAGACAATCCATAGAATTATATAAACAACAATTACTCTTGACACGTGAAAATGTCTAGTACTTCGGTGTCCCGCCCCAGATGTAGCGAGGTTTGCTGATAGCGAATATTCCCACTAATCGCCGGACTTGAAGACTCAGAGTTATTATGTTTTATTATATAAAAAGGAGTCTATGGGATGGCACTGACACAATTCAATACAGGGGGTGAAAATGAGGTCTCTTTAATTTCGCTTCTGGAGGTAAAATTCCTTCAAGGCGTGATGATAGCAACTGACCGGTATGGTTTAAATCCAGTGAGGAAAAATAGGCCAAGTCACAGTTCAGGTACATAGGTACTCTCTCACAACAGAGCTCTAAATAAAATATAGCTACTGGCACTGTTCATCTTCCAGATTATCTTACCGATTGTAAGTTAATTTTGATGATAGACTGAACTGTTCTTGGGTAGGCTTTCTTTCATGTAATTATGATAGCTATGTCGCATCGGACCGCCACAAGAATACAATTTAAAAAAAGTTTCATCGATATCTCTGGAGGTTTTAAGATGTATGATTTCTTTATTGCTTTCTTTATGCCGGGATCGCAAAGGTTACGATCACTCTGTATGAAAGAAAAAGACATGTAATATACCGAAAAATCAAATAACATTCAAAAGCGCGATGCATTTCCCGTTAAGACTATCTATATACATACCCTCGCGTATTTAATTCTGTATTTGGTAAAACACTGCGCGAGTTCTAATGGTTAAAACACACATCTATATATAGGACTTAACTAAATTTATTAATTATAAATTCTTTCGCGACTTTAAAAGTTACTTTAACATTTAAGCCTCTATTATTTTTGGAAATAATATAACAGGTATAACATTACATTTACAACTGGGAACTATTGAGATGGTTTAATTTAAAAAATTTAAATTAACACAATATCCAGTGAAATAGAATGAATTAACTAGACCACTGATTACTAGACACAGTTATATTTTACCGTTTTGCACAGAATAGAATTCACTGCAAATATATATGAAAATCCCGGGGAAAATCTATAACAAGATTTCAATATCGCTAGTGCTTCTGTCAAGTTCTGGCCAACGAGTGATAACATGCATTTCTTCATGGTCTGTATATCTACAACTGGAATGTCAGATTGGGGGGACATGAGAAATTTGACACCTTTTTTTTTATCTCAGAAGACTTTTGGGGATCTGACCGACAGACTAAAGAGAGAAGCCGCCCCTGGTCTCTCGTATCTTCGCTCGCTGCTTGCTCCGGCTTTCCCGTTCGCTCCCACTGCGATCGGTTTCGTGTTTAACGCCGAGATGCGAAATACCGACAGGAAACTTGCGTCGCTCGTTTCAGGGACCACTACTGCCTTTGATAGCATGCCGCCAGTCCTTCCTGAGATCTCCTCCAGTGTCTTTGATCGTGGTCACTACTATCGTTTGATGCTGGCAACGCCCTCCACTGGCCAAGTTAATGAAAATACCTGCATATGATTGCTCAAGAGATATCCTTGGGCGTGATTTAATCTCTCCTTAAATCAATGCGATGACCAGAATGAACGGTAGATAAACCGTTCACATTTTTAATCAGCAAACGTGTTGACCATCTGCATGGAAAGGTTGCATAGCTAATGAGTCCAGGTAAAAAAAATCCCGTTTGACGAAAAGTTACAATATATTCGGGGGCACTGATGCTATACGAAGGGGTCGTTACAAAGGGTCGTACTATATCATCCAACGCTTCAGGGTCAATCAGGGTCAGCTGAGTTCGTCTGTCACAGTAAGCACTAGTTATTATGATGCTTCAACTATTATGCACAGTTGTTCCAGATTTTATTGTATACGAAGCCAGTTAAGAATGGAGTATCTTCATTATATTATATATCCTTCGATTATGACCTGTGACTGCCCTTGAGGGGTCAGCCGTCATTGTGAACATTTATCAATCTATAATCGTACTATGAACTGTTTAGATGTCATGCCTCTTGTGATGATTCAGATGTCTACGTCCATGAATAAATGTTTTCGTCTTGACCAACCCCTTGGAATTCTGTACCCGTTATTTACAGTTGGTCGGAATTTATGACCATTTCTCCATTGATGCATCTTGTATGACTATTGGTCTGTCTAACTGACCATTGTTTGATTATCAACGAACTTATTAATGTTATGGCTAACCGTGCCACTCCTACCCACGCAGGAAGCAAATATATTTAAACAAAGGCACTGAAATAATGATGACCAAGTTAGCCATCAACAGCTTTTGAAATGGAGCAAAACTGTAGAAATTATTGTACTGCACACCCAAACATGGTAGTTAGCAATTCTCTTGTCAAAGATGAATTGCCTGTTGCATTTGCCGTGCAACAAGTAAATCATTTCCGTCATCGCTCTCTAAGCAATGACAGGAACTTTGAAAAGGGAGATAACAAGAATTACAATTCTTCTAAAGGGAAATCAGTTCGACATGCATCTCCATATAATCAAAATTGTGGTTAATCTCACAGATCACGGGATTTTAATAAGAATTATCCTGGAAATTATCAAGGTGATAATTACAATTATAATTGGCAATCAAGATCGAACTTTGCTAATAACCAACATTGTTCACCAAACAAACAATATGGTCAAAGGGATTATAGTCATAACAATAATTGGCGAGCTAACCAAAATTGTAATCCCAATACACATGATAATTATAGCAGTTTTAGAAACAATAGTCAAAATCGATCTCGTGGTAGAGATAGATCTTCAAACGGTAGATCGCGTCATCAGACAAATTCTGCTACGCATGATACTCTGGTTAATTTAAATCAAGATACAGATGCTACTTCTCATAACGCATCATCTTGTTCTCTTGATTTTGATCAGGTTAAATTTTGCCATGAATGCTCAACTCTGTTCCAGCCCAAGGCGATCACAACGCTGAGTTGTGGACATGTGTTACCAAGCCTTTCTGCGATGTCTACGGCAATGTCGGTGTTAAGACAGATTTTAATATTTTGTAGTCAAGGGGAGTTTACACGTTGTAATACTTATATGTACAGGCCAGACGTTGGTTATTTCCCTTGTCTGGTTTAAAAATATTTGATCCAGAATTCTCTCGAACCTTCGAGATTGAGTTCAGTTTACGTTTCGCGGTTATCCGCGCATGCGTGACTGTTTGAGCGGGACTGATATGCGGTATCCCGTGACAGTTCGCTCTTGGCGTTTGACCGGGCTGGTCAGCCATGTTTTCTAACTGTGTGTTCGGGGAAGATATTTGTGGTGAAATAGAAACGTTGGAGACTCCCCGAGATATTTCTAAAGCCTAGGATAGATGGCTAGTATTTATATTGTGCACTGTGTCATAGATATTGTATTACCAGAGCAGAGGAGGTAAGAAGAATATTTATATTGCTTAAAGCCAGGAACTTATACGGCTTATATATTGTATCGCCAGAGAAGGTGAAAAGGATATTTACATTGCTTAAAAGCCAGGAACTTATACGGTTTATATATTGTATCGCCAGAGAAAGTGAAAGGGATATTTACATTGCTTTAAAGACAGGGACTTATACGGCTTATATATTGTATTGCCGTGGAAGGTGAAAAGGATATTCACATTGCTAAAAAGCCAGGAACTTATACGGCTTATATATTGTATCGCCAGAGAAGGTGAAAAGGATATTTACATTGCTTAGAGCCAGGAACTTATACGGCTTATATATTGTATCGCCAGAGAAGGTGAAAAGGATATTTACATTGCTTAGAGCCAGGAACTTATACGGCTTATATATTGTATCGCCACAGAAGGTGAAAAGGATATTTACATTGATTAAAAGCCAGGAACTTATACGGCTTATATATTGTATTGCCAGGGAAGGTGAAAAGAATATTTACACGATGTTTTTCAATGATGAGCTTTGAACTGTACCAGTGACAGTGAATTGTTTACAATGTGCCTATGTACTGTATTACCAGTATGTTTACATTTGATGTGTCGCTTGTACCAGTATAATAATCAGTGTATAGACGTTTCAGCCGTCTCTTCATTTTTCTGACTAGGAGGTTTACCAGAGTTCGCAGTGTTACCTGTTATGTGCATTATGGTGTGTGATTGTTCGTGTTTGTTCCAGAACCACATGCATTCGCGTCCTTTGATAGCTTCACACACACATCCAGTCGGCCACCTGTAAGCCCGACCTGCTGATCACCTATATCAGCGCAGCACATAATAATAATAATATTTTCATTCTTCTGGAAGTACCCGGCGTTGCCCGGAGGTCTCACACCCTTCAACACTATAACTTCAACAGTAATGCCAGAAGTAACAACCCCGCGCCCGTTATCAGTGGTCGCCAGTAATACGGGGCTATAAACTGTGAAGCACAAGTTGTTCAACAGAAGATCTGCAGTGTTCCAGTCAACTACAAGTTATTCAAGGCAGGACTTGCGGTGTTTCCAGTTCGTGTTTCCTGTACTTTGGATTACTGATGTGCATACTACAAGCAGTTACAGTGGCGGAGTTCCAGTATCAAGCACCATTGGATTTCTGTAGACCGTGTTAGCTGTATCCATCTTTGCTGTCGTTACGGAGGCCAGGATTTTTTTCCTTCTAAAGATAAGTGGCTATGTGTTTTGTAAACTGTCCCTCTGTATGTTGTGATTAAGCTTTCTTCTCAACTCACTCTATTTATATTCCTTCTTTTTATATTATATGTTTCTATGTTATATGTGTTCATATTTCAGCGGGCAGGTTGGGTGGAGACTTACGTAGGATATATCCCACTTCACCGAGGGCCTACGTAAGCGTTCTTTAGGGACACTATTGCGAATTTCCCGCATTGGAAATTTCCAGCGATTTTTTCGTTGCTGAGGTATTTTAGTCCACTACGTTTGGTCTTTCGTGATATTATTGTTTAGGGGTGACGAGATGTCTTAGAGTCGTTTTTGTTATATTTCTCTCTGTTCTTTAGTTCTTGATTAATTTGTTTGTGATTGTCTACCTCCCCTTGCTATCTTTTAGTTATATTCGTTATACACTGTTTTGTCATTTGTATTGTACACTTTTCGCACCTATCATTGCAAGTTTTTCAATATTATTTGCTTTATTTTGCTTTATTGTTTAGTTGATTCCTTCGAACGTGGTCATTTGTGCGTATATCTTGTCTTTGTTATCCTTGTCTGTACTGTATATGTTGTTATACACTGTCAATATTGTTATGCACAATAAGTATATAGGTGATTAATAATATTATTGATAAGTTAAGGTTATTATACAGGTTCTAGATTAAGGACTTGTCACCCACTGAGTTGGGATAAAGTGAGTTTCTCAAGTAATATATTTACACAAGGTATTTATCTCATATAATCCAGCATAATGTCTACTTTGGATTATTTCATTGAACAAGGGAGATCCATTGGGATGACTAATGAGGAAGTAAGAGATTTCGCACTTGTTGAATATGCCAAGGCACAGAAGGCTGAAGAAAAGAAACAGAAAATGGAAGCTGAAAATATGAAATTGCAAATGCAGGCAGATGAGAGAAAATTCCAAATGGAAATGGAAAAACAAAAATTAGAAGCTGAAGAGAGAAAACAAAAACTAGAAGCTGAAGAGAGAAAAATTCAACAGCAATTGGAAGCTGAAAAACAAAAACTAGAAGCTGGAGAGAGAAAACAGAAATTAGAAGCTGAAGAGAGAAAAATGCAACAGCAAATGCAAATGGGGGGAAAAAAGCTTCAGATGCAAGCTGAAGAAAACCAAAGATTCCACGAGCAAAAATTGGCAGCTATGGAGCTGGAGAAAATAAAGGTAGTGAATATGGGTAATGCTCAAAATGAGACAAACAATCAAACAACTTCTAATAAGGCAAATACTAAACCTCATGATATTAAATTACCTGCTTTCAACCCTGCCAGCGACGATATCTCATTCTATCTAAATAGATTTGAACTTTCATGCGAATCTCATAAGATAGACAAGTCAGGATATTGTGAGCAACTTTTGATGATACTTAAGGGTGAAGCTTTGAATACTATAAGTATGATAGAAGGTCCTGACAAAAATAACTATGAAGTTGCCAGAGTAGCCTTATTTAAAAAATACCAACTGGATGAAGAAGGTTATCGTCTGCGCTTTAAGACTCTGTTGCCAGAGACAGGGAAAGATTTTTCAGACTTTATATCAAATATTCCCCTTACGTTTTCACGTTGGATTGAACTTTCAAAAACTGAACACACATATGAAGCTCTTATGGACTTATTGCTGCGCGACAAAGTCATGTCGTCTGTTAATAAATCTTTTCTTTCCTTTCTACATGAGCGAAAGCCTCCAAATTTGAAAGATATTGAACAATACTGTTGCCAATATGTCACGGCACATCCAAATGTAACGGTTAGCAATTCTAAAGTCGAAGAAGGTTTACCCGTGGCTTCAGCTATGCCATATGATCCTAATTGGCGACGTAGATCTCAAAGTGCTGATCGAAATTTTGGTGGTAGATATAATCGTAATTTTGGACAAAACCAATGGGGTCCATCACGTTATGATTCTTCTTCAAGGAACTGGAGACAATTTAATGGTCCTCAACATTTTAGTTCCAACAATTATGAAAATTTTCGAAGGGGTAACTACAATAGAGGTTATCAACCGGATAATAATTTTTCTCGGAGACAACAAAGCCCATCTAATAGGAATTTTGATCAAAGGGGAAATGACAATCGCAACGATGCTAACTGGGGGTCAAATCAGAACAATAATTTCAGTAGAGCGAATAACAATGCTCTCAATAGAGATAATAGTCGTCATAGATCGCGATATGACAGTAGATCTCGAAATGATAGATCGCGATATGACAGTAGATCTTCAAATAATAATAGATCTTATCGCCATGCTAACTCTGCTCAACAAGAGCCCCAGGTTGTTAATGATCAAGGTAACAATAATAATAGTGTCTCTAATGCTATTGGTTGCTCTGCTTTCGATTTCGAGAGAGCATCTCAGTGCCCGGAGTGCACAACTTTGTTTCAACCTACAGCTATAACTACCTTGAGTTGCGGTCATTTTCTACCCCCTCTTCCTGCCGCAGCTGCGCATGGCGGAAGAGGGTCTCTTACTCTATATAAAGGGTTTATGAATAATAATCCAGTCTCAGTTCTTTTTGATTCGGGATGCGCAACTGTTGGGATTAGACAGTCTCTAGTCCATCCATCTTGTGCAACTGGTAATATGGTGAAATGTGTGACATTCGGTGGGACAGTTGAGACTTTTCCGACTGCCATAGTCCACATTGCCACACCATTTTTCACTGGTTATATACACGCATGTTTGCTTAGAGCACCTATCGCCGACCTTACTGTCGGACAGATACATGGTGTAAAGGTGTGTACGCCGGTACAGATTGCTGCTTGGGAACGGCAACATCACCTTACTGCTTCTACCTTAGGGACTATGTCAAAATCTTTTAACCAGGTACATTCTGCTAATTTTGTGCGATCTTGTAGTATTGATGATACGATTGTTCATCATGCTAATTTGAGTGCTTCGTTTAGCCCATTTCGACATACCTCAGTGCGTCGCAAATCTAACTTTGATTCTTCTTTAACTACTATTGTAGAAGAAGATCCTTCGATTTTGTCTGACACAGACACTAACTTTACTGCTACGACTTAGTCTATATCCAGTCACGTTAATGGCAACTTCTTTACTGCAATGGCTAGTGTTTTCTTTGCTACATGTATGAACTTAGTTATTAGTACATATCTATACCTTATGAGTATCTTTACTTTTCTTGCTGGGCCGGTTAGCTCAGTATCTTCGTCTTTTACGACTTTTTTTCGTACTTACTGCTTTTCTTTTAAACTTCGACTTAGGACCAAGTTTACCAATGTCTGTTTTTGCATCTTTATGGTATGCTTCTTGTGTCTCTCTTTGCCCAGTACACAGGCTATGACGTCAGTTCTTCTTCTTCTTCTTCTTCCTCGTTCGCCCTGAAAAGGACGGTGGTTGCGTTGTGTCTGTTTACGCCGTAGCTGTGATATCTGCACCTTTTGGTCGACACATTCGACTTCTGCACGGCATTTTTGGGGACCGGGTTTGCCTTCCCTCTTCGATCCGTACTCGCTCAGCCAGACTGCACTGCTGCAGACTGTTTCCAGGACCACCACGTGGAGGTGGAGTACGGTCTTGACCAGCTCTGGTTCGCTGATCCTGATGCAAGCAGTCAAGCTATGTGTCGCTGACTGCATTCTCTATTGCTGCATCTTTGGGTCCCTGACGTCAGTTCAGCCTTTAGGATGTACGCATTTATCAACTGAATTTCCTTTGTCTTGCGCAAAATCTCTGATTGTCAGCCATCTTGACGCTCTTAGTCGTCATTACCATCCTCTAGATTTGCCTTTTGACGTAGGTATCATGTGTATACTCACGACTTTTCTTTACATAAATTACATGCTGCTATTTTTCTCAGGTACTTTTATGACCCTGGTTAATTCACGATTCTGATTTAGTCTGTACTAATTTCTCTGTTACCTTTTATTGTGTAACGGAGGAAGGTTTGATTATCACCATACAGGGGTCGGAAGTTTATACGGCCACATTCGATAAATTAAAATTAATTGTTGTATATCATAACATTTTTTCCTTTATCAAACAGAGATTTCATTTGTATTTTTTCTCAGTGTATGCTTTTCCATGGAAGTCAGTACGGCTATATTGTTAGTTTCAACCGTCTACTGATGATATTCACAAGATTTGCTGGTCCAGTTTAACTTATCGGCAGTGTGACTCTACACTAGATCTTGGTGTCTTCTTACCATGGAACATTCTAAGCCTACGGGACTCATCTTATATATGGAGCTTATTTGATATGGCACATAATGTTGAATATTGTATATTGTTATAACACAGTCTATTAGAGAGTATTGTATTAATATTTGATGTGGTTTTTTGTGATGGTATGTTTTTTTTTTTTTTTTTTTTTTTTTTTCGTACGCCCGCTAATACTCGAGGCGAAATCTCAGGTTATTATTTTATGTCTAACCTGACATTGATTTTACGTGAGTATCCCTTTTTCTTGTACAGAGACAGGTGTCCCTCGCCATTCAGGCAAATACTCTCCGATTTCGGAGGTACCCATTACAGCTGGGTCGGCTCAGGAGCCGCCAATCCCTGGTCGACGACACTCCTTCAAATGTTCTCGCCAGGTCTCGAATTAATCCAGTCCAAATCGCGGTCGACGAAAAATCCTCAAATGCCGTCGCCCGGGTTTGATCCTGAATCACCCGGTCGCCAGAGCGGTGTTGTAACCACTACGCTAGCGCGGCTCCCTGATGGTATGTTGAATCGGCTGTATGCACCATTGCACTATTATTCTATTCGTGTGCTACTGTGTTTGGAAATGATGAACATATGATTATTGTAATAATGTCACTAATTTTTTATGTAACTCATCATTGCGATATATTTCAGTACCGTAGTTTTCAAGAATATGAAAACAGGCGAAAATGTAATTTTTTCCCTGTCATTGTAATGTTTTTCTGTTCCCAGCGCTTCATGGTGCGCTATGGGTAACTAGGTAGCATGATATTGGTACTTTGGAAAATATTTTTTTTCCGAGGTTGTGAGGTATATTTTTTGTGTCTTTTTCTTTTCCTCACCTGACGCTTGATTGTGCGTCAGCAATAGCTATTCATAACAGTGATGTTTATTTTGATATCCATTTTGAGCTCATCATTTGTGCTCCACGGATCTATTAACTTGTTTATCATGCACACTATGTTTTTTAGATGATAGCTACTTGTTTATCTTGAATTTGTGTATTCATTGTTTTTTTAATGTATACTTGTGTATGTCACAGTGTGATGAACACAGCTGCGGACTGGCGGTGCTGCGCTGGGGGCGGGTACATAATGTCAGTCGGGTGTGAGAGGTGTTCTCATACACTTAACTTAAATAACACGAAACTGCGAGGTCAGCAGGTCAGGGGTGAACGCAAGGGGCTTTCGGATTGGGCAGTGAAGAAGAGAGAGTAGAGAGAGCGATGAGGGTTTTGGTGATGATGGCTGACTCGGATTGTCGAATGCAAGAGGATATTTAGTTGTGAGAAGATAAGGCATTTGGTTATCTGAGATTTTCATCAATGTGTTACACTTCGCTAACTACATATCTTGATGTGATTTTGTGGTGATAATTATTTGAATACATTAGACAGAGTTGGGAACATTGCTAGTGTTCGTTATTACTTGAATGTGTTCCACTCCACCCCCCTCTCTCTCTCTCTCTCTCTCTCGTGTGTAGTATTTCGAGGACTAAGGCATATGGGTATTTAAATACAAAGTACGCTGTGTCAGGTGGGGGCTCGTCCGGGATTTGTGCAAAAGCAGGAAGTGTCGGTGTTGAGAGACACGGGCTGCACAACTATAGGAGTGCGTAGATCCTGCATTAACGATTCATGCTTGATAGGTAAGACAGCAGGATGCGTCACCTTCGGGGGTAACATTGAGTATTACCCTCTTGCCATTATTGAGGTGGATACACCCTTCATATCTGGTAGAGAACAGGCCTGTGTACTCGAAGCACCGATAGCGGATTTGATTGTGGGTAATATGCAAGGTGTGCAGGAATGTACTCAGATGGACATCAGGAAATAGAGGGACAATCGTGTGCTTAGGGCCAATGTGGTGATTACGAGGGGGCAGTCAAAGGCAGATGACGCATTAGAAGCGACACATCATGAAGCTAAGACATCGGAATTTGTCAAAGGGAGTCAGGATACACAGGTGTCTGACTTTATCCAGCACCAACGGTCAGACGGATCATTGCGTAAATTTTACAACTTTGCCGAGAGAGGTGATGTAAAGTGCACGAAGTTGGCCAGACATTGGTTCGAGCTCAAGAATAATGTTCTCACTAGGTGTTTCGCTAAGGGAGTACAAACTCAGCGCCAAGTGGTGGTAATGTGTAGTTTTAGAGCAAAAGTGTTAGAGGTTGCACATGACTCCCCTTTCGCGGGACATATGGGTGTGGTTCGAACGCGCCAGAGGGTGCTGTCACAATTCTATTGGCCATTGTTTAGCAAGGACATTAAACTATATTGTAGGTCCTGTAAGATATGCCAACAGATGAGGCATAAAGGCAGAACTCCCAAAGCTCCAGTGCAGGTTACGGACTTGTCAGTACGACCTTTCCAGAAAGTAGCGATTGATATTATAGGCCCCCTCTCGGTCACTTCTGACAGGGGATATCGTTTCATTTTAACGATGGTAGATTTGTGCACCAGGTGGCCGGAGGCGGTGCCAATGAAGAGTATTACTTCACAAGCAGTCGCAGAGGCTTTGCAGATGTTGTTTTGCAGGTTTAGATTTCAGGAAGAGATATTATCTGATAGGGGCCGTCAGTTCATTTCGAAGGAGATGTCAGAAATCACTGGGCTGTTGGGTATTGCCCAAACATTCACGAGTCCATATCACCCTCAGTCTAACGGAGTTTGCGAGCGTTTTAACGGTGCATTAAAACACATGCTGGCAAAAGTGACCGCAGAATCTCCGCAAGAATGGGATAAGTTACTCCCAGCGGTCCTTTTTGCCTATGGGGAGGCTCCCCAAGAGAGTACAGGATTTTCCCTTTTCGAATTACTGTATGGGGCAAACCCAAGGGGGCCGATGCACATATTGAAGAATTTATTAACTGGAAAATGTGCAAATAGCACCTCAGTTACGAGTTATGAGTATGTAGTGAGCCTCAGAGAACGTATTGTAAAATCATGTTTGGTGGCACGTGATTGTTTGGCGGGGTCGTTAGCACGGTATCGGAAGTACGCAAATGGGAACTTCAAACTAGTACCCCTGGTTCCAGGTGAGGAAGATTGGCTACTTTTACCAGCTAAAGAGGATCGCTTGAGCATTACGTGGCAAGGACCATTCAAGGTGGTTAAAAAATGACAGATGTCGATTACCTTATTTCGGTCCGAAATAAGGAGAAGGTATTTCATGTGAATATGCTGAGGCCGTATGTAGAACGACCTGAGTCATTGAAAGCAGTCACAAGGGCAGCACAGACTGAAGCAACAGTGGCATGTACGGCAGTCATTGATGACACGAGAGATGAAAAAGGTGAAGGGAATATCCAGTTATCCCTCGTACCCCTGGTTCCTTCGGAGTCATGGAATATGTTGCGAATCGGGGATGACCTAACAGTAGAACAAAAGTCGGAAGTACAGATTATATTAGCGGAGTTTAAGGATGTCCTCACGGATCTGCCAGGACGGACAGACCTGATTTGTCATGATATCACTCTGACATGCGATCAGCCTATTAAGGTAAAACAGTATCCATTGCCCATGCATTTCAAATCAGCTGTCGAGAGAGAAATTGGTGACATGCAACGGCTGGGGATCATTTCTCCGTCCGATTCACCATATTCTTTTCCAATGGTTGTGGTTCGCAAGAAGAACGGATCTCTTCGTATATGTATTGACTTTCGGAGATTGAACAGCATCACCGTCGTTGACGCTGAACCAATACCTAATCAGGAAGATCTGTTAACACATCTCACCCACGCTACATATTTCAGCAAACTAGATCTGTCTAGAGGCTATTGGCAGGTACCCCTCGCGGAGGGTGCAAAACCTCTAACGGCATTTAGCACCCCCAAAGGATTGTTTCAGTTCAATGTCATGTGCTTTGGCTTAGTGAACGCGCCCGCCACATTTGTGAGGATGATGAGAAGTTTGTTAGGACATCGATCGGATATTATTACATATATCGACGATATATGTTTGTTTCATGAGTCATGGGAGGATCACATGATGGGGTTGTCTTCCCTATTGCGGTGTCTAAGGCAGCATAATTTAACGGCACGGCCGAGTAAAGTTTGCATAGGTTTTAAAGAGTTAAATTTCTTAGGACATACTGTAGGTCATAATCACCTGAAACCGGAAGATGTGACAGTCACTAAGATTTTACAGTTGCAGACACCTAAAACAAAAAAGCAAGTGAAAAGTCTAATTGGACTTGTGAATTTTTATCACAAGTTCATCCCTCAGTTTTCTTCCATTGCAGCTACACTTACCTCGCTAACGAGTAAGGGGATGCCAAATAGGGTCGTGTGGACACAAGATTGCGAAATAGCCTTATCCAGAATCAAGAGGGTGTTCTCTAGGAAACCCATCTTACTGATGCCAGATTTACGCAAACCCTTTGTTTTGCGGACAGACGCAGCTTTTGTAGGAATTGGAGCTTGTTTTATGCAAGACCACCAGAGTACCTTACATCCAGTGATGTATGTGAGTCGGAAGCTGTTGCCAGCTGAGACTAGGTACTCCACGACTGAAAGGGAGTGCTTGGCAATTGTGTGGGCAGTTTCAAAGTTGTCCCGGTATTTGATAGGTGCACATTTTGTATTACAGACAGACCATCGGCCACTCTCATTTTTACAGTCGTCGAAATCGACAAGCTCGAAATTAACTCGTTGGGCTCTCTTACTGCAGCAGTACAAATTTACTGTTTTACCCCTAGAGGGTAAGCTCAACGTTGTAGCTGACACTCTGTCTCGTTTGTAGAATGATTTGTTTTTTTCTTGGGTTCCCCCCCCCCCCCCACACGATGTTTAATTGAGTATGCAATATATATGAGGACAAGAAAGATATGAATGTATACTTGGCTCAAACCCGGATGTTGGGTGTTTGGAGTGCGTCCCGCCGCTCTCCAGAGAAAAAAAAACTTCGTTTTTTTTCCGGGGGGGGGGGAAGAGAGTAGATGTCACAGTGTGATGAACACAGCTGCGGACTGGCGGTGCTGCGCTGGGGGCGGGTACATAATGTCAGTCGGGTGTGAGAGGTGTTCTCATACACTTAACTTAACAACACTAAACTGCGAGGTCAGCAGGTCAGGGGTGAACGCAAGTGGCGTTCGGATTGGGCAGTGAAGAAGAGAGAGTAGAGAGAGTGATGAGGGTTTTGGTGATGATGGCTGACTCGGATTGTCGAATGCAAGAGGATATTTAGTTGTGAGAAGATAAGGCATTTGGTTATCTGAGATTTTCATCAATGTGTTACACTTCGCTAACTACATATCTTGTTGTGATTTTGTGGTGATAATTATTTGAATACATTAGACAGAGTTGGGAACATTGCTAGTGTTCGTTATTACTTGAATGTGTTCCACTCCATCCCTCTCTCTCGTGTGTAGTATTTCGAGGACTAAGGCATATGGGTATTTAAATACAAAGTACGCTGTGTCAGTGTAGTATAATGTAGTTCATTTTGCAATACACTCTTTCATGTAATTGTTTACCATGACATATTGCTGTTTTCTTTATTCTTATGGCATTACTTTCCTTCATTTCTGCTCTTTCCTCTCGTATGTCATATGGTCTTTGTTCACTTTTCTCTTTTCACTTATGGTGTCATGGCGAATTTATACTTTCATATACTTCATACTTCTTTGAGGTTGACGTTCTTCGTATGTGTGTCCCATTATCTGTCTATACTTTACTTTGTTTGAAACTTATTATATTTGTATACTTGGCTGATTACTTTGTATGCTTCATTTTTTACTTTACACTTACTGTTTATATTTTTTGTCGATGTATTCATAGAACTTTACATAGGTGAATTCTTGTATGCGGATATTAGAACTATACCGACCTCTTATTTTTTGTGGATGTAATTTTCACACAAAAAAAATGATGTTATCATTTTTTCCCCGGGGGGTCGGTGTAGACTATTAAGACATATTTTAATATTTTGTAGTCAAGGGGAGTTTACACGTTGTAATACTTATATGTACAGGCCAGACGTTGGTTATTTCCCTTGACTGGTTTAAAAATATTTGATCCAGAATTCTCTCGAACCTTCGAGATTGAGTTCAGTTCACGTTTCGCGGTTATCCGCGCATGCGTGACTGTTTGAGCGGGACTGATATGCGGTATCCCGTGACAATTCGCTCTGGGCGTTTGACCGGGCTGGTCAGCTATGTTTTCTAACTGTGTGTTCGGGGAAGATATTTGTGGTGAAATAGAAACGTTGGAGACTCCCCGAGATATTTCTAAAGCCTAGGATAGATGGCTAGTATTTATATTGTGCAATGTGTCTTAGATATTGTATTACCAGAGCAGAGGAGGTAAGAAGAATATTTATATTGCTTAAAGCCAGGAACTTATACGGCTTATATATTGTATCGCCAGAGAAGGTGAAAAGGATATTTACATTGCTTAAAAGCCAGGAACTTATACGGCTTATATATTGTATCGCCAGAGAAGGTGAAAAGGATATTTACATTGCTTAAAAGCCAGGAACTTATACGGCTTATATATTGTATCGCCAGAGAAGGTGAAAAGGATATTCACATTGCTTAAAAGCCATGAACTTATACGGCTTATATATTGTATCGCCAGAGAAGGTGAAAAGGATATTTACATTGCTTAGAGCCAGGAACTTATACGGCTTATATATTGTATCGCCACAGAAGGTGAAAAGGATATTTACATTGATTAAAAGCCAGGAACTTATACGGCTTATATTTTGTATTGCCAGGGAAGGTGAAAAGAATATTTACACGATGTTTTTCCATGATGTGCTTTGAACTGTACCAGTGACAGTGAATTGTTTACAATGTGCCTATGTACTGTATTACCAGGATGTTTACGTTTGATGTGTCGCTTGTACCAGTATAATAAACAGTGTATAGACGTTTCAGCCGTCTCTTCATTCTTCTGACTAAGAGGTTTACCAGAGTTCGCAGTGTTACCTGTTATGTGCATTATGGTGTGTGATTGTTCGTGTTTGTTCCAGAACCACATGCATTCGCATCCTTTGATAGCTTCACACACACACCCAGTCGGCCACCTGTAAGCCCGACCTGCTGATCACCTATATCAGCGCAGCACATAATAATTATAATATTTTCATTCTTCTGGAAGTACCCGGCGTTTCCCGGTGGTCTCACACCCTTCAACAGTATAACTTCAACAGTGGTGCCAGAAGTAACAACCCAGCGCCTCTTATCAGTCGGCTTCCACACATAACGGAACAGGGTCTCTTAAGTTAAATAGAGGATTTGTTAATGGAATTGCTGTCTCTGTACTTTTTGACACAGGTTGTAGCACCATCGGCGTCAGACAGTCGTTGATCGACCCTTCTTGCGCAACAGGGAAAACTGTGAAATGTGTCACTTTCGGCGGAACAGTTGAGACGTTTCCCACAGCAATCATTAATATTGATACACCATTTTTTACAGGAAAAATACACGCCTGTCTTCTTCCAGCACGAATTAGTGATTTGATAATTGGTCGCGTACATGGGTTTAAAGAGTGTACCCCACAGCAAATTGCTGCATGGGAAAAGCAGCATATACATACTGCCAATGCAGTTGTAACTAGAGCGTAAGCTAATGATATGTTGCAAGGTACACCAGCAATACCTCCTGTCAGTAATAATGATGATGTTAACTCTCCTATATCACGTGAGTCTTTTATAGCATTACAACAAAATGATGCTTCATTAACAAAATTTTTTCAATTAGCTAAGAATACTACACACAAAGAAACAAACTCTAGACATACTTTTTTACTGAAGAATTGTGTGCTAGTGAGAGTGGTATGTCGTAAAGTGACATCTGTATGGACAACAGTTCAAAAAAACCACTCTTATAAAGTCAAAATAAGGTAGAGATAAAATAGTGGAGTTGCGATCAGCTTCTTTACCCACGCCCGCAATCGTCTCGGTTTTGATAAGCCTTAGCGTAGAATGAATGGTACTAGCTTTTCTAAGTCGTCCTTGAGAATTAAATATAACATTTTTACAAGGTCAAGGCGTAAATTTTGGTTCTAGACGGAGTGAGAGACACGAAAGGAGGGCAAAAGAGCGACAGAAGACTGCCATCGACACGCGTGGTTTGGAATCACAAATTGTAACGTACGCGCGATATTGCTAGTGGCAGATTTGAAAATACGACGCAAGGCCCATACTTGCATCGCCTTATATTCACGCAGTGGAAATGTATAAACACACACACCGCTCTCATTCCCTGTATTGTAGCGTAAATTGTGACGAAACACAGACATTGTCGTTTTAGTTTGAAAAAAGCGTTGGAGAGAGGGAAAAGATGGTGGTTTTCTAGATTTAAATAATATTGACGACTAACATGGAAAAAATAGGGGAATCCGAAATTAAATACTTAGGGCCATAAAACCTAGATATATTAATGGCATATGGTCTCCTGATCAATAATATGTTTCCGATTACAAAATCGTCCACTTAATACCCAAGATATTGCAATAATACAATATATGTTCGGACAGACTGACGAACGGACTATCGTCCTTGCTTATCTTATAGGTAACATTTGGGGACGCAATTTTGAAAAAAGAGGCATAAGAGGGTAAGACAAAGCCAAGTGGGGAAATCTAGGAGTAAAAAGTGAGAGGTGGAATTGAATATTTGTTAGCCCAAAAATCAAGCCTATTTTTAGATGTAATGCCAAGATCGGACGGACCAACCGACAGCGGAACACCTATTTGTTTGGAGTTTTTTTTTCTTTCTTTTTTTAACTTTGAATTCAAAATTTGGTAGACGCCTTTTTCTATTGGCCAGCGTAGGGGATATTGAGGAAAACATTGGAAGGCTGGACGCCATTTGTAGAAAAACGTTCCCTTAAACAGGTCGATTAATAGACCAGAAGTTTGACTTGCTTCACCATATATTGAAGACATAACTAAAGAAAAGCAATCATAGTCTCACAGCGGCACAGCTACATTTGTGCCAAATCATCGTACCTGTGTGTATTTCATTGAATTTGTGGTAAGAACGAAATTATTAATATTTTATATAAAAAGTTGAGTGTGATACTGCCATATGAAAAATATTTTACGACTGTAAGTACATAGGTCCCTAGCAGACTTATGCAGGGCCTAGATGTTGATCCATCATATAACAAACTACCAGAGAGGTAGAACCAAACGATTATATAGGTTGTCATCAACGATCATATCACCTATCATATTTTATGGAAAAAGATCAATGATAATGGCAGAGGCGTTGCAGCCATTAGGGGAGAGGAAAAATGAAAACTGGTACAAACTGTAACATCAATATATGAGGATGCGCTGGGTTGGTCAGAGAGATCTGACCCTGTTCTTTTATTTTGAATGTGTTGTTTGTGGAAATGGTAGCATAAATACTATGTAAAGAAGGAAACATAAATTTCATATTGCAGGGTTTCTTACTGGCACTAGTCAAGTGCCAGTTTTCCTGAGGGAAGAATCTGTATGATTGTGAAAGTTTCTCTAGTGGTACAAGCTCTCTACCACTGGAGTAGTAATATCAGTACAAGCTCTCTACCATATTACCTCAGGACAAGTGAGACAGTGGCCGTTGGCCGGAAAGACAACTATACTCCAACTACTCGTGCCAGATAAGTGAATATGATCTGGCCCGAGATAATTCAGCGACAGAATATATTATAAACAAATTGTATTACTAAAACACCATTTCCACCTATAAAATGCAAAGAAGATTTGTGAATAAGGACATGGGAATGATGTAAACACCCCAACCCGCCATCTAGTACCAGTTAAGAAATAGTTAGTAAGTTAACAACACCATTATTATATTTCATATTATGCTCTTGGACAGATTGTCCTTTTTAGTTATTTGATTTTGCCTATATATATATATATATATATATATATATATATATATATATATATATATATATATATATATATATATATATATAACCCAATACACAAACACACACAGATATTAAATTCTATGATCAACTCAACTAACACAGTGTTTTAAATTTGATATTTAACAAGACTTTTTACAATTTATTTTGTCCTGAACCTAATATTATTTTGGTCAGGACTATCAAAAATTAAATGAAAGCAAGTTATATATATATATATATATATGTATAACTTGCTTTCATTTGATTTTTGATAGTCCTGACCAAAATAATATTAGGTTCAGGACAAAATAAATTGTAAAAAGTCTTGTTAAATACCAAATTTAAAACACTGTGTTAGTTGAGTTGATCATAGAATTTAATATCTGTGTGTGTTTGTGTATTGGGTTACCATCACACCACACGTACATTACCCTAGACATTTAGACGTAGTCATCATTTATTCTAGTGCAAAATATAACTCTGAGTGAGATCTTAGGGTGGTAGCAGAAAGGTTCCCTGAGAACACACCCCATCAATTGTTAGACTCAGGGGCCTTCACAGCTTGACCTCACTCAGTTACAATTTAAATACAACACCAACATTCATAACATCTAAATCCACCACATGGTACATGATAATTCGTCATCCGTACGTTCTCAAATTTTAGTACCTTCTACAATGAGAGCTCGTATATTGCGTCATGCTCACGACTCTCAATGTGCAGGACACATGGGTTTTTCACGCACCAAATCTAGAGTGCTATCTGCTTTCTATTGGCCAGTTGTCCATAGGGATGTTAATATCTACTGTCGTTACTGCATTACATGTCAAGAAGTTAAGGTTCGTAGTCCATACCACGCAGCTCCTATTCAAGCTGCTGACATTCCAATTCGACCATTTGATAAAATGGCAATTGACATTATTGGTCCTATTCAACCTTCTGCTAGAGGACATACACATATTCTCACTTGTATTGATATGTGTACGCGGTGGCCTGAGGCTATACCTCTAAAGAATACGTCCTCTGCTAGTGTCGCAGATGCACTTTGGTTAATTTTTTCACGTTTGGGTTGTCCACGTAAAATATTATCAGACCATGGTTTTCAATTCGTTTCTGAAGCTATGTCTCAAGTCATGACTATGCTACACATTGATAGATCTCTTAGTTCTATCTATCACGCAATGTCGAACGGTTTAATTGAGCGTCAGAATAGGACTCTCAAACAGTTATTGGGTAAAATTACTGAGGATCATCTTCAAATTGGGACAGAGTTCTACCCGCTGCTCTCTTTGCTTATCGAGAGGTGAAAAATGAAGCTACCGGTTTTTCACCGTTTCAGCTCGTCTTCGGTGTTCAACCTCGTGGTCCCATGTCGTTACTTCACGACTTACTCACTGAAGAGAATATCACAAATGACACTCAATCCTCTTATGAGTATGTGATTTCTTTGAGGAAAAGGATTATAGATGCGTGTAGGTTAGCTACCACATCATCAGAACAAGCAAAAGAAAAAGCACTACTTTTTGCAAATAGGTATCGACGTCTTCGCCAGCTTTTTCCTGGTGACGAGGCTTATGTATTATTACCTCGTAAAGACAATCGTCTACTTATTGCCTGGAAAGGCCCTTTCAAAATAATTTCTAGAATCTCAGATGTCGACTACATTGTCGATATCATGGGCAAACATAAAACCTTTCATATAAATATGTTAAAGGAATTTCACTCTCGTCCTGACTATCTTCAGTCAGTATTCCAAGCAACTGACGACCCTACACCTTGTCTTAATCATTATACCGCTTTATCGGTAATTCAGGAAGAAGAGTCTTCTTTGCAAGATGTACCTTTACCTATACCGGTGGTACCACTTCATCCAACTGAAAGTTGGAATGATGTAACTATTTCTTCTAATCTTTCTGCTGATCAGCGTCAGCAAGTGTCATCTCTTCTTCAATCTTATCAGGATGTTCTCACTGACATCCCAGGTCATACGTCTGTTATTCAACATGACATTGTACTGACCAACGACACACCTATTCGGGTCCGTCCATATCCTATCCCTCTGCACTTTCGATCTCAGGTTGATAAGGAATTGGATGAGATGCTTCAATTAAAAATAATTGAACCATCCACTTCACCATATTCTTCTTCTATGGTAATTATTAGGAAGAAAGATAACAATATCCGTCTCTGTGTTGACTATCGTAAGTTAAACACAGTTACACAATTTGACGCAGAACCATTACCTCTTTTAGAAGATTTACTGGTTAAACTTTCTAAGTCTACTTTCTTCACTAAATTTGACCTGTCAAAGGGCTATTGGCAAGTCCCTTTAGCAGAAAATGCAAAGCCACTCACTGATTTTTCTACTCCTCGTGGCCTTTTCCAATGGAACTTCATGCCATTTGGATTGGTAAACGCACCTGCCACCTTTGTGCGCATGATGCGTCGTATTCTATCACATCGTCCCTATGTCATTGCTTACATCGATGACATTTGTCTTTTTATTGACTCATGGGATGAACATTTTCGTGGATTGAACACATTACTGTCCACGTTACGGTCATATAACTTAACGGCCAAGCCATCAAAAGCATTCGTGGGTTTTCACGACATATTATTTTTAGGTCACCGCGTTGGTCACGGCCTGTTACATACTGAGGACAGTAATGTTTCGAAAATCCTAAATATTACAACACCTAAAACAAAAAAAACAAGTAAGAAGTCTGTTAGATCTAATACAATTCTATGGGAGATTCATTCCTCATTTGTCTACCATCACTGCACCTTTCTCTTCTTTGCTAAAGAAGGGCGCAGCTAACGTGATTCGGTGGTCGCAAGAACATCAAATTGAGTTGGATACCATAAAATCATTTTTTTCTAAGGCACCTGTTTTAAGGTTACCTAATGCGGACCTACCTTTCATTCTCCGCAGTAACGCGTCGAATTTTGGAATAGGAAGCGTATTGCTCCAGGAATACTCTGGTACCTTGCATCCTGTCATGTATGTATCCAGAAATTTAACGTCTACAGAACAAAGATATTCGGGCCTCGACAAGGAGCTCCTCGCTTTGGTCTGGTCAATTACGAAACTACAAAGATTTTTATTAGGATCGCACTTTATAGTAGAAACTGATCAGAAAGCACTCACTGCTCTCAATAACAGAGACGTAAAATCTTCTAAATCTACAAGATATGCTATTGCCTTGCAGCCATATCACTTTACGATCCGTGCCATACCTGGATCTGAAAATGTACTGGCGTATGGATAAGGGTGGATTTAGGCTGACTACTGACCACTAAAGATGATAAGCCACAATCTGGCCACTATGAACATTTACAGGTATAATTCCAAGTCGTTGTTAATTTGTAGCCAAGTAAGTACTACCCCTATAGACACCAGGAATATATATTTATACTGTGGTGATGGTGTCTGGTCTGGTTTGAAGTAGGTTGCAGTGTGTGTAGGTGTGACGTAGATTCACAGTTCCACAATACAGGAGTTATGACATGTATAAGTCATAGAAATGTTATAACTGCTGGTGACGTTTCCATCATTTATTTCGGACGCCACAATGACAGATAATGATACATCCATTTCATTAAAATCATGGACATGACAGTTCATAGTATTCAGCATTGATAAAGTTTCTTCATGGATCTGCATAAATTCTCTAAGTTGATATAGGTAATCCTAGCTGACGATAGCCTCAGCTTCATATCATAAATATTCATAAATATCAATACTCCTCTCTCTCTGATCAGATGTGCTAAATGAGTCTAATCATAAGTCGCACGAGGATGGTGTTCCAGGAGTATAGGTCAAGCTGACCTTTACAGGCATTCCTAAGTCTAACCTCGACGTAGGTGCAATCGCTGACATAGCGACATTCATAGAACATAGAACTGTCCTTCGAGCTAAGTATGACCCGTGTACATATTAATCTCAGGTATGAAGATACCTGGGGCGTGAATTCTAGTAGAAGAACCTCTCTTTCTGTAATTCGCAAGTGAGCAGAGATCGACCATTGTCAACATAAAGTTAGATTACAGATTTGAAACATAAATGAGGTATTACCTTGCTTCGAAATCAACACCACAAAACACACGCCTCCAGGCGTTTTTTTGAATCATCAAGGGAAGGACCTTGTAAGCTAAACTAACTCACAATAGGACTCCTAATTCCCTATCAAAAAATCACAGACGTAAAAGCGTCCTCTCTGCCTCACAACTTTCATAGACTCCTCGACAGGAAGGCTTCTCAAGCACTTAAAGTCCGGACATGCGCAGAACGCATACACCTGAGCAAGAATCAAAACGAGACGATGTTGAAGACATTCCAGATAAAGATTTGTAATAAATCGCGCCTTATATGGACAGGAATAAAACCTCAACACCGGTTTCAATCATTCCAAGAAACAGTTGACCGATACTACCATATAAGGAGAATGACCATACATCGTTCAAAAAAATGGACCGACGCGTCCCGTCACAAGAGAATGTAACCATCATTGAAAAATGTACTCACAGTCAAACAAGGGTTATCTAGCTTTGACCGAAAAAAATTAAAGTGTACAATTCAGACAAGTTAATTATACAATGTCTTTAGAAAATAATTATACAATGTCTTCGGAAAAAATTCTGTGCGTAACAGATTACCGCACCCCCCGGGAAAAAAAATGAAACATTTTTTTTTTAAATCCTAGAGCCAGCAAAAACAGGCTCCTAACGCACGTATGATGCGCGGATATAATGCCTAATATGAGGCCAGCTCGACGCATGGAGCGAAACTGAGATTATATCTCAGATCCGTAGAGAAAATATTTCCCTAAGTGTACACGTATATTCCAGGGAGGTGCCACCAACATACGCCACAGTGATGGCAACATCATAATGCAAGCCAAATCATACTCATACAAATCTATGAAATTAAATATATTATCATAGTATTAAACAATGAAGTGTTGTGCAAAGAGCGGTGTCATATACTAATATACCGCACTATAGAATTACACATCTTAAAATAAAAAGTACATTATACAAGCATATAATATCATGATACAATGTATTGTTCTAATTAAATAGATGTTCCTAGAAGATGTGGACATAATCCGCTCCAAATTAGGTTAGGACTTGATATACTTCATGGTTCCACAATGTACATAATCTCGCAGACGTCAATGATGTGCTGCGAAAATATCAATAACACAAATCTTTATGACAAATGTTAAATCTCTTAATACACTAATCAAAATACAATATATAAATGTGGCCATGTGAACTTCTGGCCCATATATTGCTAACTAAGCCTTCTTCCGTTATGATCAAATCGGTAACAGAAAAAGGAATTTATATGGTACAATGTTATAAATTCACAAAAAGTGATAACATATGTGCTGATATGTCATTATAGTAGTGGACTGTATATCAGGAAATATATATGACAGAAGAATTAAGTGGAATCGTGTGGGCATCTGGACAGAATGTCTGCCATCACATTATCCGAACCACGGATAGCTCGCACCATAAAATGAAATGGTTGAAGAGCTATGGCATATCGAGTGGACCTCGAGCTCTTCAAGTTTTTGCTCTGAATAGCAGTAAGAGCTTTCTGGTCGGTTTCCACAATGAAATGTGCACCTAGAAGGAATCTTTGCAATTTGAGAATTGACCATACCATAGCCAATAATTCAAGGTCTAAAACCGAGTAATTCCTTTCTGCAGCATTTAATTTCCTAGAGATATACATCACCAGATGCAGAGTATCAGAATACTCTTGCATAAGTGCTGCCCCAATCCCATTAGACGAGCCGTCACTTCGAAGAACAAAAGTCTTCTCAATAGTAGGTAACCTAAGGATAGGTGGAGATGAAAATAGAGTTTTAATCTGGTAAAATGAGGATTGACATTCTTGAGACCAGCGGATCAGATTAGGCGATCCTTTCTTCAGTAAAGTAGAAAGTGGTGCCATAATGGAGGACAGATTCGGAATGAATCGTCCGTAAAATTGTATCAAACCTAAGAGACTCCGTACTTGTTTCTTCGTCTTAGGGACAGAAATGTTTAGTATTTTTGAAACATTGTGGTCCTCTGTCTTTAAAAGACCATGACCAACTCTATGACCCAGGAAAGAAATCTCGCTAAATCCTATAAAGGCTTTAGAGGGTTTTGCTGTTAAATTATACTCGCGAAGAGTAGACAGCAATTCGTATAAACCCAGATAATGATCTTTTCAGGAATCACTGAACAGACAGATATCGTCTAAGTATGCTATGACATCAGTACGATATGAAAGAATTCGACGCATCATGCGTACGAATGTAGCAGGGGCGTTCATAAGGCCGAAAGGCATGAAATTCCATTGAAATAGACCCCTAGGTGTAGAAAAAGCGGTAAGAGGTTTGGCACGTTCAGTTAAAGGAACTTGCCAATAACCTTTAGACAAGTCTAGTTTGGTAAAGAATCTAGAATTAGAAAGTTTGTTTAGTAGCTCTTCTAGTGAAGGCATAGGTTCAGCATCAAACTTCGTAACTTGGTTCAATTTGCGATAATCAACGCAAATGCGAATGTTATTGTCTTTCTTTCGAACAATAACCATAGACGAGGAGTATGCTGAAGTGTATGGTTCCATTATTTCTAATCGTATCATCTCATCCAATTCTTTCTCGACTTGTGACTGAAAATGGATAGGTATTGGATAGGGTCTGACTCTGATAGGATTATGGTCAGTAAGTACTATGTCATGTTCGATGACATGTGTGTGTCCTGGGATGTCTGTAAGGACATCCTGAAATGTTTGCAACATAGAAGAGACTTGTCGATGTTCTTCAGCGGAAAGATTAGGAGAAACGGTAACGTTTTTCCAAGATTCCGTAGAATGAAGTGGGATCACAGGAAGTGGAAGATTGACATCAGAAAAAGTAGTTTCCTCATCCTGTATAACTGACAGGGATGATTAATGACCATGAGGTACTGGAGAATCGTCCGTCGCCTGGAAAATAGGCTGCAAATAGTCTGGTCGCTCATGAAATTCCGACAACATATTTATGTGGAAAGTCTTATGCTTTCCATCAATATCGACAACATAGTCGACGTCGGAAATCTTGGAGACTATTGCATATGGACCTTTCCATGCAATAAGAAGTCTGTTCTCCCTTGAAGGAAGTAGGACGAGTGCTTTGTCACCTGGACAAAGTTGTCGTAGACATCTATTCTTATTAGCAAATTGCCTTGCCTTTTCTTTGGCAAACTCGGATGACGAAGTTGCTAATTTGCATGCCTCGATGATCTTTTGCCTCAGAGCAATGACATACTCATAAGAAGATTGAGTGTCATCGGTAATATTATCGGCAGTGATGAGATCGTGAAGTAAAGACATAGGGCCGCGCGGTCGCGTGCCAAAGACAAGTTCAAAAGGAGAAAACCCTGTGTGTTCATTGGGGACCTCTCTATAAGCAAAAAGAGCCGCGGGTAAACCCTGTCCCAATCCTGAGGATGATCCTCAGTTATTTTCCCAAGAAAAGTCTTGAGTGTCCTATTCAAACGCTCAACTAACCCATTCGACATTGGGTGATAGATACTGCTGAGAGACCTTTTTATATGTAAGATAGACATTACCTGTGACATAGTGTCGGATATAAGTTGCGTGCCATGGTCTGACAATATTTCTCTGGGGAAACCCAAGCGAGAAAATATCAGCCAAAGAGCGTCTGCGATATCAGCAGTTGAGATGCTCTTAAGAGGGATAGCCTCTGGCCAACGTGTGCACATATCGACACATGTGAGGACAAATTGATGTCCTCTGGCCGACTTGATCCTAAAAGGACCGATAATATCTATCGCTATCTTCTGAAAAGGACGAATAGGAATGTCAGCAGCCTGGATAGGCGCAGCATGTCGTGGTCCTCTAGATTTGACCTCCTGACATACTTTGCAAGATCGACAGTAAATGCGTATGTCCTAGCTTACAAATGGCCAAAAGAAAGCCGCAGAACCCTCGACTTTGTATGGGAAAACCCCATATGTCCAGCACATTGTGAGTCATGAGCATGTTGCAATATTTGCAACCTCATACTCTTAGGCACAAGAATTTGAGAGTGTGCAGACATAGTCGAGTCTTGTACCATACGTACAAGTACGCCGTTCTTCATAGAAATCCAAGACTTTCTATTTTGTATTTTGATTTGGATCACCTTTTTTTGCTAGAATGAAGAATTTTTGTAAAAAAGGATCTTCTTCTTGCAACTTTATGAATGAGTCACGTGAAATAATGCAGTGACTACCTAGGCTATTTACTTCATTATTACTAGTCAATGAAGTTTAGGGTGTCTCTAGAGCTTGTGCTCTTGTGACCACTGCATTGGTAGCATGCATATTTTGATCTTCCCAAGCAGCTATCCGCTGTGGGGTACATTCCCTAACTCCGTGAATACGACCGATAATAAGGTCCGCAATAGGATTAGGTAGAAGACACGCGTGGACATCTCCCGTAAAGAAGGGAGTAGCAATATGTATTATGGCAGTAGGATACTTTTCCAAAGTGCTACCAAATGTGACACATTTGATGACCTTTCCTGTAGCACAGGATGGATTTACAAGAGATTGCCTAACACCAATAGTAGTACACCCAGAATCAAACAGAACTGAGACTGGATTACTATTTACAAGACCCTTATGTAGTATAAGAGAACCTCTCCCGTCATGCGCAACAGCAGCAGGAAGAGCGGGAAGAGGGTGACCACAGCTTAAAGTAGTTACGGTAGTCGGTTCGAACAAAGTACTACATTGGGGGCATTTATTTGCTCTACCAAAGTCAAAAGCAGAACATATGATAGCATTAATGTTTTTATTATCATTAACCTGTTTATCTGCTCCCTGAGACTCTTGTTGTACAGAGTTTGTCTGTTGATATCTCTTTCTCTTATGTAGAGATCTACCGCGACCATTATTGCCTCTGAAATTATCATTATATTCTCTCCTGTAATTGTTATCCTGGTTTGAATCCCAGTTTCCATAATTGTAATTATCATCTCTGTATTGATTAGACATTTGTTCTCGAATGTATTCAGCTTATTCTCCAATGATTTTGCTATTTTCCAACTCTCACAGCCGTATGTTAACACTGAGATAACATTTGAATTAAACAGACGAAGCTTGGTATGTATATTCAATGATCGTAATTTCCAAATGTTAGATAATCTATTGAAGGCGCTAGCTGCCAAAGCAATTGTAGTATGAATTTCTCTTGTTGTGTCACCATCCTGAGTCATTTTACTGCCTAAATAATTGAAACTTTCAACTTTCTGTAGTTTTTCCCCATTCAGGATGATATTAAAGGTCTCGTTAGAAAAGTTCATAACTTTAGTTTTAGAGGCATTTATTTGGAGACCTATTTTAACCGAAAGATGACACAAATTATTTACTGCTTCTTGGGATTGTCTGGGTGTTGAACTTAAGAATGCTAAATCATCTGCGAAATCCAGGTCCTCCAGGAATTTTCCATTTGTCCATTTTATACCTAATTGTTCATTGTGGGTATAGTTTCTCATAACCCAATCAATAGCTATTCCAAAAAGTAGTGGTGACATAATACAGCCTTGTTTCACCCCTGTTTCTACTGTAAACCATTCTGTATTCCCTTTATTTGTTCTAACACAACATCTTGCATTGTCATATAGCGCTTTGATTATATTCACATATTTTGTTGGAAAACCATAGATTGTAAGTATCTTCCACAATGATGGGCGGTGTAGACTATCAAAGGCTTTTTGAAAATCGACGAACATCAGTTGGAAAGAATTCAAGACTAATCGACAAATAAGAGAAGACTCTTAGGCAGAAATATGTCTCCAACTATATAAGGAAAAGACGATGGTCATATATCGGTCATGTCCTACGAATGCAAAACAACAGAATACCATTGCAGGCACTCACTTGGGTTCCTGAGGGTAAGAGGAAAAAAGGAAGACCAAAAGAAACACTCAGAAGAACAATAATAAGAAAAGGAAGAACGTTGGGATTAAACAATGTGCAAGAGCTAAGAGGAGTGGCGTCACAACGTACAACCTGGAGAGCACTGGTTTCTGCCTTATGCGCCGTGTTTGGTGCTTAAAGAATTTATTATTTATTATTATTATTGATTAGAAAATCTAGCAGTTTGATTTTGAGGTCTACGCGAAAAATAGTTACCTCTATACTGACTACCTTTGCGGAAATGTCTAAAATTATTAGGTGCAGAATAACGAGGAATGTCACCTTGTCTCCAGTTATTCGAAGAAGAATCACCATGTGATTGATTGCTATGTTTTTGAACATAATTACGGTTACTCTTTCTATTAATATTATGTTGAGTACCCTGAAATTCACCTCTAAGTAAATTGGACAACTGATAAACATACAGTGATTTATCTATGTTATGTGTTTTACATGCACGTTCGAATCTATCCAGATAAAACGTTATATAGTCACTGGAAGCATTGAATGCAGGTAGTTTAATCTTAAAAGTACTTGCATTGAACTTATCTGACACCTTATTTGCATCATTAGCATTACCAGTGTTCAACAATTTCAACTTTTCTAACTCCAAAGCTAAGAGTTTTTCTTCATGCTCCATTTTTGCTTTTCTCTCATCAGCCTCTCTTTGTAACCTTCTTTCTTCAGCCTCAGCCTCTCTTTGTAACTTTTTTCTCTTCAGCCTCAGCCTTTCTTTGTAACTTTTTCTCTTCAGCCTCAGCCTGTAGTCTCTTATTTTCAGCCTCTATCTCTAGTCTTTTATTTTCAGCCTCTTTTTCAAGTCTTTTATTTTCAGCCTCTTTTTCAAGTCTTTTATTTTCAGCATCCAATTGTAGCTGAATTTTTCTTTCCTCAGCTTCTTTGTCCAATCTTCTCTCCTCAGCTTCAGCTTCTCTTTTCTGCTTTTCCATTTCTATCTGGAATTTTCTTTCATCTGCCTGCATCTGCAGTCTCAGATTCTCAGCATCTATCTTCTTTTGCTCAGATTCTCTGTCTAATCTTTTATTTTCCTCTTTTTGTCTTTTCTCCTCAGACTTTAGTGCTTTAATCCATTGAGTATTTGCATACTCTTCCAATTTATCACCAGTCTTGCCAAGGGATTTCGTTTGCTCAATAAAGTAATCAAGTGTAGACATGATGTCTAATATTATGAGTCACAAAACCTGAAATAATTAATTAACTTATTTCAATCTTAATAGTGACAAGACTTAAATAAGTACTTGTATAATCACAATGTTTACTCCAATCTTTGTGGGAAACAAGTCTTTGACAAAGAACTTGTATTATGCAATGTATAATAATACCACTATTCACTTCTTAATCATAAGGGCACTACTCATCCAACAGTGCATAAGCAATCCATCAGTTATTTATCATAACTGCACTACACATCCAATAGTGCATGAACCAATCCACCAGTTAGTTATTATAAGTGCACTAGACAGCTAATAGTGCATAAGCAAGTATTTAACAATAGTGAATGCTAATTAAGAACTGTATAAACAATAACAAAGATCAAACACAATACGAAAACATTCGCAGAAGTCATAGTAATAAATAGCAAAACTAAGGAAAATATCACAAAGGATGTGATGACAAATGCGAAAAGGTAAACAAACAAATGACGTCACAGTGTATAAACAAAAATGGTGTATAGAACTGAATAATAGGAAGGGGAGATCTACAAATACAAACAAATCAAAACAAAACTAAAAAACAGAAAAATATTACAAAAACAAATATTGCACAGATCGTTACAACTAACAAAAATAGCAACAGATGTCGCTTAGCGAATTTCACTATAGGAAATTTGCACAGTCCCTAAAGAAAACGCTCACAGTAGAAACCTCTATCACGTGGTATATTCTACTGAAAGACACCACCCAACCGAGACCCGCTGAAATATAAACATATAAATATAACAAATAACATATAACATATAACATGTAACAAATAACATATAACATGTAACAAATAACAGCAAGAATGTGAAGAAATACAGAAGGCTCAGTTAGAGTATAAGGGCACAGTTCACAAACAAAACAGGCCACTTAACTTCTATAAGTCCAAACGTCAGCACGGTGCAGAACAGGTGATGATCAGCATTCTAAGGATGGTGATCCAACGTTGATCGTCATCTGAACTTGCTTCCATAAACAGTAATGACGCAGGAAAACGAGCTTCTGATTCAGGAATGAAGTTTCGGAACTTGTTAACAGCAAAACGCTTCACTCGGCACTTGACCTTCTGCGGCAAAATTGATTCAAACGGCACTTGACCTTCTGAATGCAGCAAAATTGATTCAAACGGCACTTGACCTTCTGCAGCAAAATTGATTCAAACGGCACTTGACCTTCTGAATGCGGTAACGCCGGGTAGTTTCAAAATCCATCTAAATGCAGCAACGCCGGGTAGTTTCAAAATATTTCATTGCAGATGTAGATTTCTTGAAGGAAGTGAGTTCAAACTTGAATGCTTTTAGCTGTATGGGTTTGTTGACCCCGTGAGTGCTGGTACCAGACGAACCAGTTATTGGCCACCAAAATGATAAGGGTGGATTTAGGCTGACTACTGACCACTAACACCCGTGTGTTACCGGGGCCCGAAAGGGGAGCAAAGAATAGTAACACTGCACCCTACCACGCATGTCGTAAAAAGCGACTAAGGAGGGTATGGGCATGGGGCTGTTTACCCCATCCCGTAAAAACTTCGCACAGTGGGCTGATCACCTGCTTGCCAACCAATCTGATTACGGAAACAATGATAGATTGTTTGGTCTGTTTTTGTTCCACAAAGACGCCACTAGGCGTGGTGGAAACAGCTATAGATTGATCAATTTGTTGTTGCCCTAAGACGCCACTAGGCGTACTGGCCACATACTGCTTTGTCGGTTGATGGCTAAGGATGGAAGAAGAAGAAGAAGACTGACCACTAAAGATGATAAGCCACAATCTGGCCACTATGAACATTTACAGGTATAAGTCCAAGTCGTTGTTAATTTGTAGCCAAGTAAGTACCACCCCTATAGACACCAGGAATATATATATATATATATATATATATATATATATATATATATATATATATATATATATATATATATATATATATATATATATACTGTGGTGATGGTGTCTGGTCTGGTTTGAAGTAGGTTGCAGTGTGTGTAGGTGTGACGTAGATTCACAGTTCCACAATACAGGAGTTATGACATGTATAAGTCATAGAAATGTTATAACTGCTGGTGACGTTTCCATCATTTATTTCGGACGCCACAATGACAGATAATGATACATCCATTTCATTAAAATCATGGACATGACAGTTCATAGTATTCAGCATTGATAAAGTTTCTTCATGGATCTGCATAAATTCTCTAAGTTGATATAGGTAATCCAAGCTGACGATAGCCTCAGCTTCATATCATAAATATTCATAAATATCAGTCCTCCTCTCTCTCTCTGATCAGATGTGCTAAATGAGTCTAATCATAAGTCGCACGAGGATGGTGTTCCAGTGGTATAGGTCAAGCTGACCTTTACAGGCATTCCTAAGTCTAACCTCGACGTAGGTGCAATCGCTGACATAGCGACGTTCATAGAACATAGAACTGTCCTTCGGGCTAAGTATGACCCGTGTACATATTAATCTCAGGTATGAAGATACCTGGGGCGTGACGTCTAGTAGAAGAACCTCTCTTTCTGTAATTCGCAAGTGAGCAGAGATCGACCATTGTCAACATAAAGTTAGATTACAGATTTGAAACATAAATGAGGTATTACCTTGCTTCGAAATCAACACCACAAAACACATGCCTCCAGGCGTTTTTTTTTGAATCATCAAGGGAAGGACCTTGTAAGCTAAACTAACTCACAATAGGACTCCTAATTCCCTATTAAAAAATCACAGACGCAAAAGCGTCCTCTCTGCCTCACAACTTTCATAGACTGCTCGACAGGAAGGCTTCTCAAGCACTTAACGTCCGGACATGCGCAGAGTGCATACACCTGAGCAAGAATCAAAACGAGACGATGTTGAAGACATTCCAGATAAAGATTTGTAATAAATCGCGCCTTATATGGACAGGAATAAAACCTCAACACCGGTTTCAATCATTCCAAGAAACAGTTGACCGATACTACCATATAAGGAGAATGACCACACATCGTTCAAAAAAATGGACCGACGCGTCCCGTCACAAGAGAAGGTAACCATCATTGAAAAATGTACTCACAGTCAAACAAGGGTTATCTAGCTTTGACCGAAAAAAATTAAAGTGTACAATTCAGACAAGTTAATTATACAATGTCTTTAGAAAATAATTATACAATGTCTTCGGAAAAAATTCTGTGCGTAACACGGATATTTTGTCTCGTTGTCCTCATGAAGCAAGCGAGCTACTACGCCCTACAGAGAATGAAACCTCTACACAGCCAGTTCCAAAATTGTAACTTTCTGCTCAAGGGACTTTGATTCGTGTTATCATTAACTTTTACGGAAGTTTAGTATCTACATTATTTACCAATAATTTTGGACATACAGTTTTCTGGTGATACACTGCAAGAACTGGAAATTATAAATGCCTATCGAGTGAAGTTAACATTTAAAAGTTATAACATTGTATTTCGAAATTAGGATTGTGTATATATGAACAGTCTTCTAATGTGACATTACGAGTTCGTGACTTTCGTCGACAGGGAATTCAGTATGGATTAGAACTTTTGCTTTAAATTGATAGCAATTAAACTTAACTAGTTATGTTTAATATTTAATATATTTCATAGCAATAATATGATGGCAAGTCCATAACGATATTGATTTTCACTCAGAATATTTAGTATATTAGCACTCGTATTTAATTAGTACCACTAATTATTTTTAGACAACTTTAGGAGTGTTGCTCACTTCGCGTTGTTCATTTGCATTCTTTGACTTTATAACTCATCGTTTTGATGCATTCATATTCCATTTATT
The DNA here is from genome assembly GCA_024509875.1 of Oreohelix idahoensis. Classification (NCBI taxonomy): domain Eukaryota; kingdom Metazoa; phylum Mollusca; class Gastropoda; order Stylommatophora; family Oreohelicidae; genus Oreohelix; species Oreohelix idahoensis. The sequence goes on along the minus strand of JAMPIV010015415.1, from coordinate 317,697 downwards.
TGAATTCATTTATTGACATTTTTTGTTGTTGTTGTTTTCACATTCTGTTTACTTTCATCACCCTTAGTACTTTATTTTCTTTATCATTGCCACATTTATCCCAAGTTAGTTAACAGTGGTTGAATATTTTCTTACACTGTATTTTGTTTATTTGAGTTGAGTTCAATTTCATATTCATTTTATCACTAGTAATTAATATTTGGCCTAGAATATTTATCTATATGTGTAGATGATAATTTGATTTACCTCTCCGCGGTTATTTAAGTCAAAACAAAAATTAATAGAATTAATTTTTTTTTCTTACGGGGGGTAAGGTAAACTGTTGCGTCCTTTTTGGATGCCTTAACAGTAGCAAAGTGGACATGTGTCTGGCTGCTGTTAAGATGGTACGCACCAGTGTAAGTAATAAGTATAGGATTGATATTAAATTCATCGCGCACTAAAACGCACATATTTTGTGCGTGGTATTTGTTTGCGCCTTGTTGCTAAACACGAGATGACGTATTTGTCTCTTCAGTGTATGATATTGGCTGATGGAAGTTAGACTGAGGTCTGACTGTTCGAGTCCCTTATTGTGGGAATTCTTCTACTGGGGTCTTGTGATGCGGCCTTCCCTATGGAAGCTATAGCCGTAAGACTTTGCAGTAAGTTGTGTTTAAAGCTCCTGATGATATTTATGAATTTTAAACTAAATCGTATCTAGTCTGTACATATTCATGGGTCATCGTTACCTTCCATGTACCGAAATGGATTTTGCGAATGAAATGGGGTATTAGGATCCAGCCAATTAATCTGTGCAAGTACATACCGATTTATAGTGCATAAAGAAATATTATATGTTAAGAATATTGTTTCCGTCCGTTGGAATACGGAGGACAGAACCAGAGGTCAATCAAGTTGTATACTTGAAGATATGTAAGCACTAGTTATTATGATGCCTCAACTATTATGCACAGTTGTTCCAGATTTTATTGTATACGAGGCCAGTTAAGAATGGAGTATCTACATTATATTATATATCCTTTGATTATGACCTGTGACTGCGCTTAAGGGGTCAACCGTCATTGAGAACATTTATCAATCTATAATCGTACTATGAACTGTTTAGATGTCATGCCTCTTGTGATGATTCAGATGTCTACGTCCATGAATAAATGTTTTTGTCTTGACCAACCCCTTGGAATTCTGTACCCGTTATTTACAGTTGGTCGGAATTTATGACCATTTCTCCATTGATGCATCTTGAATGACTGTTGGTCTGTCTCACTGACCATTGTTTGATTATCAACGAACTTATTATTGTTATGGCTAACCGTGCCACTCCTACCCACGCAGGAAGCAAATATATTTAAACAAAGGCACTGAAATAATGATGACCAAGTTAGCCATCAACAGGTAGATTTTTGGTATTGTATAAACATTTTCTAACACATAAGAAAGGGAAACCCCAGGCTTGTAAACAGTAAATAAATATTAGACAAACATAAAGGTATGTTTTCAGGCACTCGTAAGAAATAAGGAAGTAAAACACTAGTGTGTTTTTCTGTTGTCTGGTGTTCTAATTGTTTATATGACTCCGGTTAAGAATACGAAGCTATAATCTTGCCATCGTTGGTGAAGGCCCACCAGTACACTAATGAAACTGGAAATACAGAGCCATCGGAAGAATATGAAGCCTATGATTTTTCCGATTGCGGAAGTTGAAGGGAAGGGGCTGTAATGTGCTCACGCGCTAATCGATGTTTGATGGGAATGTGTTTCCAGAAGAAAATATGTGTCGAGAGTGGATAGAGAAGGTTAGCTTGAGTGTTGCGACGGTATTGTCTCCCATGCTTTGCAGTAGTGGCCAAAACTCAAGAGTACCTATTATAGGCTTCAATGGAGTCTACCTTTACAAAAGATTACTCTTGGCAGAAATGTAGATAGAAGAGTAGTAAAGCTTCTATCACATGGGAGTCTTCACAAGCTATTCAGATAAGCGAAAACAATGCTGGCTGTCACTAAGCACGTTAATTCTATAATCTGCCGACTTTTATGAAGAATTTAAGCAATGGTTTATTCTAGCTCGTTAAGCCCCCACCGCTGAGTTAATCAGTGGAATTATTATAATAATATATATAGCTCTGTTTAGAGTGTGTGTTTAGTAAATTTGACTGAGACAAACATGTAGTACATTTTAAAGAATTAAATTGTAACATTACAAATACCAAAATGTAATAATCACTTTAAATTTTAACAGTTGGTAAATAATTTGAATATTTATGAAAAGAATATCATCTCTTGGATGGGATTTAACTGAATAAAGGAGGTCACTTTTGGCTGCGGATATTTTCAATTAGCTGCCAATGGTAGTTTTTTCTCCAGCTGGGTCAGCTCCTTTAACTCTGATCTCGCTCGTCTCTGGTCAAAGTTCAGGCGCAGCACGTTCCTAGAACGTCAAGGACTAACGGATACGCTGATTCTGTGTCTGTCTATAAGACCCTCTTATGATGGCGTCTCGCAAAACGTCAGTCCACTTCTACCTTCACTTGGTTCCAGAGATAGTACTTTCTAATTGTACCACCAATAACAGGTAATAGAAATATAAATGAAACGCTCTTCTAAGTATGGCGTTTTCCGACAAATAGTTATGTGCCCCCCTTCTTCTATTCTACCATTCCATGTCAGAATTTACCCTCGATGAGAATTAAATTTAATCCCTCGGGATAAAACTTCCTTTACATTTAAACTGAATAGCTTTAGCTTTACATTACATTTAAATGAAAAGGTTAAACGTACAGATATAATATGTTTTACATTTACATCTCCACTGTTTGAAAAGTGTTCACAATATAAATTCATTTATGTTTCCTTTTTTATTTACACTTGTTGAAAAGTTTGAAACTTCTATTAATTAAAATGAATATGTTTACATAGAAATTTACACTGGTTAACGTTTGAAAACTTACATTAATTTTAAAGTGAATATATTTATAGGGACATTTACACTGCTTTGAAAATGTAAGAATTATTCTTAGAATGTACATCATTTCTTTCCTCTTTCCCTCCCTGTTCCATAGTGAACCTCAAACTACTTTATGCTTTTAGTTCTCTTTACGAAGCTATCAATAAAGCAATCACCAGCCCATGCAGTGATGGTTCAAGAATCATCATTCTAAACGCTGAGGTTGCCTATCCCAAATGACTTTGACATCCAATAGCGAGTTTCACTCAGTAAAATTCACATGGTGATATATACATATATATATATGTTAGTTCACATGTTAGTAATAAAATATGACATGTAAATCACAGCTTACGCCAATCCTGGCTACAGACGTGTTTGTTCAGATGAATAAAAGAGACGAATTGTTCTCTTATGTGCGTCTGGGATGTCTTTGATTTTATAATAGATGGCCCCCTCTAACTCAATGTTTCATCAGTTTCTTAGTCCCAGGGTTCTTTATTAAAATGTAGAGACTTCCTGTGCTTTTGTAAGTCTATCTGGTTCTCCAATAAAATGTCCAGTTAACAAATAGGAATTATGAATCTAGTCTTCACTCTGGCGAGGTCTGGTGTTGTCTTGGCGAGCGGGAAATTCACAGTGAGTTAAAACTGCGAAATGGTCAGGCTATATTCCTATCAATGTTGTATGAATCTAATCAGAAAGATCCAATCATTTTAAATCATGCAGATAGGGTGTGATATTTCAAAATAGTCACACGTGAAATAAGGTGCGTGGCTGCAAAGGTCACGTATTACCATATATGGACATCTGATGCCTTGCATACACTCTCACAAACACATTTGTAGACTCATATTGTCTAAGATATAATAAATCCATGATTACTTTTAACCAAGTGACCGGAAGCGATTATATCACACTTGTGTAAAGTCCACTGTAAGTGCTCATTGTAAAGAAGTGTGGTGTATGGTGTGTTCTCTTTCTTCTGTAAAGCTCCACTATCAATCACTGTAGCATGTTGTTTGTGGTGCCACTACTGTATATGTCCATTGTAGTGTACAGAGTTGTTGAGATCAGGCATGCTCCAGTCTACCCAGCTGTAAATGGGTAACTCACCCTAGTCCTGAGTTAGGGAAGACAAAGGCAGCTGTAAACAGTAGTTTCCCTCTAAGGCTCCAGGGGAAGCAGGCCCTAAACTTGGTCAATTCAACCGACGCAGGGTGGTGTATAGATGGAGTAGAAGTGTAGAGTGTGGTTAACGCGAATGGTGTACTGTTCGTGTTCTGACCAATCTAAACACTCATTCACTTGTGTCTACAAGGCACCAATGCAGACTGCTGGAATCTTTGTTTACATAGTTTATTTAGACGCACACACTGGGACATAACGAGTAAATCATGGGTATTATGTTGACACATCAATTTGCAGGCATACATGGTAGATCCCATGTCATGACACATTCATAAATAATAGGTAGTACATCAATAGCTTCCAATGTCATGATACATAATGGCCGCATCCCCTATCTGACTAAGCGCGTCAGTGAAGGCGGATCGGTAAGTAACTAAAGTTGCTTTATGTTCACAGTTTATATCATATTATGAAACCACGATAAGGGGTTTCTATCAAAATTGAGATCTCCTTGCCACTGTCCGAATAATAAGATACATGCCCCGTTCTTTGGACAGTGATTCAAAAATATGATGACAGGAATGTAACATGGCCGCCTTCCTGAGTTGTCGCTCACTCACTCACAGGAGGGTATATATAAGCCAAAGTTAATTTGAACTACATATGCATAATTTCTTAAAGTTCCTCCATACAGATCTACAGTAATCCAGTTACTTCACGTAGACATAACTACTGTATGGAAGCCCGTCATCTTCGTCGATACAAACATGACCCTAGCGTTGCGAAGCACAAAATTCCAGCTAGGTCTAACCGACCTGAGATCATCAAAAACAGGGACTGGCATTACCTGGAGTCCGAATCATACATGGTACCGTACATTAGGAGAGTCTCTAACACAAACTCTAGTAGAGACACAATCTCCTACAGAAGAAAAACCACTTCATAAATCATTTTTACTGAAGAATGTCCCAGCCCTGGAAAATGCGTAACCGCCATTGTAAACGGTACCTCGGAACTCATCACGACTAGTCAAGACAACTCCTACTTCCGCTAGAGCGGCATAACAAGAATATAGTCCTGCCTACCCATCCAAAATATATAATATAGGACTGATTCTACTTGTACTAATAATATGTAATACATATGAATTCAGGCCATAAACATAATAAGCAAATTAATATATTTTCTGGCCCTAACAAAAAAGTACGGACATGGGTGTCATATCCATGCGCCGAATCAATATCAAGAACGATTACTCCTATAATCAAAAGTGTAAAACAATCATGGATTATCTAACTTTCCCATAGACAGCATTTTCATTCACAAATGAATGAATGTCTATATTTTTTCCATATTAAATAGCCATATCGATTTTTGTAATATGTGCGTCAAAATATGCACGCAACAACTTGTCTACCCACATGTGTCACACAGACAGTAATCTCGTTATCTGCCGTATGAGTACGCAAACTCCGTGTCTTATCGGTGATTAAGCACTGGCCGATGTACGTTTTAATCTACCGCCATATAACCACAAATCTGGTTAGCGCCAAGCAAATGTGATGTATCATATCAGTCGCTCCTTGCAAGTGTGAAATTTATCACCTACATGGTGATTTTATAAAAAAATATCTGCTACTTAGCAGAAAAAGAAAGAAAGAAAAGTGCGATAATTGACAGCACATAATAAAAATCAGTACCACAAATGTACCGATACTGCCAGAGAGAACAAACGATCGATAGAGGCCGTCCATTTCGACACAGGTGTGTCGAGAGGCTAACGAACGTTTCGAGTGTTGAAGGGGCATAAATCTCCACCTACTGTCTCCTGACAATTGTAACATCCCAGGTGCTAACATTTTGCGTTTGGAATCCATGAAACACTCCATGGGACGCAGGGAAAATAAAAACTATCGTGTTACAGGCTATGCGAAGGGGAATATCTTTTATAATTGTTTCAAATTGATTCTTGTAAAAATGCACACAAAAGCCCCCCCCCCCCCCCCCCCCCCCCCTGAATGGAAGTAGCTACCCCCAATCGTTGCGACCCATCAGAGCGCACCCAGAAATCTTGAAAACGCCCGTCAGTGGCCAGTACCGCCCCCGTTGAGAAACACTGCGGTAGACCTGACTGGATGCTGGATTAGGGGCATTTCCGAAAAGTATAAGAAAATCTCGAAGACGGCCGGATATAGTGCTGCATTTTTTATCATTGCATCAGGTTATATTGATTGAAATGACAGTGCCGTTTGAATCCAGATTAGAGGAGCAACGTTCGTTCAAAGCGGCAAAGTATAGTGATATGGCCGCGGATCTGAGACACGATGGGTTCACTGCAAGGGTCATGGAAGTTGAGGCTGGTACAAGAGGGCTCGTCGCTGCGACAGTGTTTGATTTATTGAAGCTGTTGGGGCTGAGGGGACAGTCGAGAACAAGAGGCTTAGTGAAACTGCGGAAAATGCATCATGCTGGCTGTGGAACAACAGCAATGGGCTATGGAACTCGGGACAGTAAAATCTAGCACCACCTGCAGTACAGGAAACATCCTGATATTGAAATTTTCCCAAGTCCGCAATACTCTGAGCTTTTCGTTGTAGTGTTGAAAGGACGGCGGCTCTATGAGTAACCCGCAGTTTATTATATTTGGTGTCGGGTGCAATCGGATTTCAGTTGCCAGCGCGTAATGGCTTCACACTTCGTCGGCTTCACGCAGGTATGGTAGAGGTGTGCTGCGGAACCACCGCAATAATTTGTCTTCACTTTGTTACTTTCACAATTGCCTCCGCCTGGCGGAATTGTGAATTTTAAAGCCGCAACCAGGGACCCAAAGATGCAGCAATAGAGAATGCAGTCAGCGACCCATAGCTTGACTGCTTGCATCAGAGTCAGCGAACCAGAGCTGACTAAGACCCTACTCCACCTCCATGTGGTTGTCCTGGAAACAGTTTGCATCACTGCAGTCTGGCTGAGCGAGTAGAGATCGCAGAGGGAAGGCAAACCCGGTCCCAAAAACTGCCGTGCTGAAGTCGGATGTGTCGACCGAAAGGTGCAGATATCACAGCTCCGGCGTAAACAGACACAATGCAACCAACGTCCTTTTCAGGACGAACGAGGAAGAAGAAGAAAGCCGCAACCAATGTGGAATGGGTTCATTTTCTACACAAGACAACAAGAGGCTGAGACACTTGAGAGTCATGGTTCAGGTGGGCCCGCCCCTTTAGAGTGTAAAGGAGAATTAAGGGCCGAAACACTTGTTCGACGGGCCTACTTCTGATGATCATATTGCCTCCTGTTGTATCGCTCTGTATAGAGTTTCCTATCATCTAGGTGTTTTGTGTGTGTGTGTGTGTGTGTTTTTTAAAGAAAAATATCCCGTTCAACCTCTCATGGGTTATGTGAGAAACTGCAGATCTCTTGAGGTTCTTGTAATAAATTTTGGTCACGACAGATGAATAGTGAATTGAGTGTCATCCTTACCATCCCGGACGTTTCCTCATTAATTACATGACAGGTACAAAGGGAAAACATACACGCACGCACATCCACTCAATTTGACACTCGTGATTAACTATATTCGGACTAATTGGAGGGGCGAAATAATGCCATATTCAGATCTTTGAAATCAAAACCATTATCTTGAATCTGCGACACAATATTTCCTCATTATAGACCATCAGAGGTTTGGCGGAACATTTTTTCCCATCATGAATTTAAAAAAAAAGTGTTTTATTCTTTATTTGTCATGAGCAATATTATAAATTCTTTAAGCACCAAACACGGCGCAAAAGGCAGAAACCAGTGCTCTCCAGGTTGTACGTTGTGACGCCACTCCTCTTAGCTCTTGCACATTGTTTAATCCCAAAGTTCTTCCTTCTCTTATTATTGTTCTTCTGAGTGTTTCTTTTGGTCTTCCTTTTTTCCTCTTACCCCCAGGAACCCAAGTGAGTGCCTGCAATGGTATTCTGTTGTTTTGCATTCGTAGGACATGACCGATATATGACCATCGTCTTTTCCTTATATAGTTGGAGACATATTTCTGCCTAGAGTCTTCTCTTATTTGTCGATTAGTCTTGAATTCTTTCCAACTGATGTTCATGAGTTTTCTAAGACATTTGTTCTCGAATGTATTCAGCTTGTTCTCCAATGATTTTGTTATTTTCCAACTCTCACAGCCGTATGTTAACACTGAGATAACATTTGAATTAAACAGACGAAGCTTGGTGTGTATATTCAATGATCGTAATTTCCAAATGTTAGATAATCTATTGAAGGCGCTAGCTGCCAAAGCAATTCTAGTATGAATTTCTCTTGTTGTGTCACCATCCTGAGTCATTTTACTGCCTAAATAATTGAAACTTTCAACTTTCTGTAGTTTTTCCCCGTTCAGGATGATATTAAAGGTCTCGTTAGAAAAGTTCATAACTTAGCAATAGTTTTTACTAAAATATAACGCATCAGAGGTTGAAAGAGATATTTTTTATCATTACATTAAAAAAAAAAGTTTTACTAAAATCATTCCGCAGGGGGTGCCACGTAGCGAAAATAAAATTAAGGACGTGCAAAAATGACGTGATGGTATTGCAAAGAGGTATTTTCACCGACATGTAATAAAGAGCGCATGCGTGTAAATACGCCAACTTGTGTAGTCGATTTCAAGACTTATTTATGTTACCCTATCAAAAATAGTGATGGAAGGCATGGTCCCTGGAAAAAGGGGAAGGGGTCGACCTAGACGACGGTGGACCCAGGACATCACAGAGAGTCTGAACTTGTCTTTGGCTGATGCAGGTCGACTTGCCCAGAATCGTGATGCGTTCAGAGCAGCTGTAATGGAGACAACGTTCTGGAAAGAATATGTCACATGATGATGATCAAAAATAGATATAAAGAGATCCTAGAAAGTAAAAAAAAGAATAAATAAAGATCAAAGTTCGACAGCTAAAATATTTTGGCCATATAAAACGACATTACGCTTTGCTGAAGATCATAATGGAAGAGTAGAAGGCAAACATGCAAGAGGAAGACAGCGTTATAAGTGATGATAACATCAAGAGATGGACAGGAAAGAGTCTGTCAAAGTGCACCATCAAGGCAAGAGACAGAAGACGTTGGTGATCAATTGCAGCCGCTCTTCACTGTGGAGATGGAGGACGATGATGATCAAAAATTTAATTCTTCCTGCAAAAAGAAAACAAAAACACTTGGAATAGTTAGGTACTCGTGTGTACGGCCTTAATATTAGAGCTTCGAATACGCCTATCGAAGTCCGATATTGAAACTGAAACTATCGTCATTCTTGAGACGTAGATCAGAGTTGTGGAAGGCGTTCTGCCTTTTCTCCTAAAATAACGAGCAGTGAGTCTTAATAGGTTAGTCTATTATTCAGATATACTTTTGTAGAAAAATCACCAGACTCGAATAAGTTAAAGTAAAAAAACATAGACCTATACGCATATCTATGGACGTAAAATTGTTATCCATGTCATAGATTTGAATGTTACTCGTCGCCATTTTGAGAGATCTTCAAGATCTTCCTCATACTGAATTCGTGACATAGGGCCTAGGCCTACCATAGAGCAGGGGTCAGGAACCTGTGGCTCGCGAGCCGCATGCGGCTCTTTGAGCCATCTCGTGCGGCTTTTGAAAAATTGTGTTTATTATTTCAATTATAGGCTATAACATAGGACTAGGCCTATATATTATTATTATATATATGTAGGCTATAGGCCTATAAACCAAAAAAAAAAAAGGTAGCCTACGGACGTTTCTGGTTTTACCCTTCGTCAGCCACAGTTGCAAACAGGTGACAAGGACAAGAATTACAGATAATAATAATAATAATAAATTCTTTAAGCACCAAACACGGCGCATAAGGCAGAAACTAGTGCTCTCCAGGTTGTTCGTTGTGACGCCACTCCTCTTAGCTCTTGCACATTATTTAGGCCCAACGTTCTTCCTTCTCTTATTATTGTTCTTCTGAGTGTTTCTTTTGGTCTTCCTTTTTTCCTCTTACCATCAGGAACCCAAGTGAGCGCCTGTAGTGGTATTCTGTTGTTTTGCATTCGTAGGACATGACCGATATATGACCATCGTCTTTTCCTTATATAGTCGGAGACATAGGCCTATTTCTGCCTAAGAGTCTTCTCTTATTTGTCGATTAGTCTTGAATTCTTTCCAACTGATGTTCATGAGTTTTCTAAGACATTTGTTCTCGAATGTATTCAGCTTGTTCTCCAATGATTTTGTTATTTTCCAACTCTCACAGCCGTATGTTAACACTTGAGATAACATTTGAATTAAACAGACGAAGCTTGGTATGTATATTCAATGATCGTAATTTCCAAATGTTAGATAATCTATTGAAGGCGCTAGCTGCCAAAGCAATTCTAGTATGGATTTCTCTTGTGTCACCATCCTGAGTCATTTTACTGCCTAAATAATTGAAACTTTCAACTTTCTGTAGTTTTTCCCCGTTCAAGATGATATCAAAGGTCTCGTTAGAAAAGTTCATAGATTTGGTTTTAGAGGCATTTATTTGGAGACCTATTTTAATCGAGAGATGACACAAATTATTTACTGCTTCTTGGGATTGTCTGGGTGTTGAACTTAAGAATGCTAAATCATCTGCGAAATCTAGGTCCCCCAGGAATTTTCCATTTGTCCATTTTATACCTAATTGTTCATTTAAGGTATAGTTTCTCATAACCCAATCAATAGCTATTCCAAAAAGTGGTGACATAATACACCGTGTTTGGTGCTTAAAGAATTTATAATATTGCTCATGTTTCACCCCTGTTTCTACTGTAAACCATTCTGTATTCCCTTTCTTTGTTCTAACACAACATCTTGCATTGTCATATAGCGCTTTGATTATATTCACATATTTTGTTGGAAAACCATAGATTGTAAGTATCTTCCACAATGATGGGCGGTGTAGACTATCGAAGGCTTTTTGAAAATTGACAAAGGTGATAATAAGTGGCGATTGCATTTCCACTGATTCTTCTATAATTGTTCTTAGTGTGAATATTTGATCAATACATGATCGTTTCGGCCTGAAACCCGCTTGTTCTTCTCTGATCTTTTCGTCAGCATGCAATTTAAGTCTTTCTAACATCATGCAACATAATAATTTTCCAGGTACTGATAATAGAGATATACCGTGCCAGTTATTACAGTCTGATAGATCACCTTTCTTCGGTAACTTTACAATAATACTGTAATAATACAATAATTACAGATAGGTACTACAAAAACATGCTATGAATGATGAGAAACATACACCAAATGAGCGATACCAGCAGATGGAAAAAGTAAACACCCACAGTGATGAGCGAAAAAAGAACAATAATGCAAGAAAATCGTAAAACCTAAAAGAAATACCTAAACAAGAAAGTAAATAATCAACGAACCGAAAAAAGAGAATGAACAAAACTTATGAAAAAGTAAAGGTCACTTAGCTAGATCCGTAGATGCTTGGAATTGAACACTGAGGTAGCTTGTCCAAGAAATCGTCTTAGGAAGTTTTTTTTTTTTAAAGGTTTCCCGAGGTGCGTCCCATTCAACCTAGTCGGTTATATTAAGGCGCATATCCAAATATAAAAGACCCTTGGGTCTAATATTATACATGTCTTAGGAAGTGGGTTTGATGTCTTTGGGGGTCATGCACATGTGACCAGAAATCCCGGTCGATGACGTGTTCGCAGTTTCACCAGTTTAATTTTCTGGTACATATGTAGTCGAATTAAAAATTATCTTTACATTTTAAATCATATTTTGAAATGTTATTAAAAAATTTCGGAATTTTTTTACTGTCTGGTTAATCTGCAACCCGGTTAATAGGCCTCCGGATAATCGAGAGTCTACTGTTTTATATACATGTATAATAAAAAAAATCAATTAAAACTGGTTAACTCTTTGAGGACGTAGGGGTTTTCCCATGTTTTACGCAAGGAATATTTTGCGACTCAGGTTTTTCATGTAGTGTTACCATGTAAGTGTCAGTTATTTCAAAGTTTTTAACAAATATAGTCATGTTATATATATTTGAAAAGGAAATTGAATGAAGATTCTGAATATATTCATTTTATAAATTTACAATTTTTTTAATGAGTTAAAACAAGTTGGAGACTGGGAAGAAATAAATTTGACAAAAAAAACAGAATTACCCACATCACTTGTGTTATCCAACATACAAATTTTTGTAAACTACATCCATTTTGGAAATAAAACATATGGTTCAAGTTTATACTCTAACTACTTTTCAATTGGCATCAAGAAAAGGAAAGACACTATTGTCACAAATTTTCTGCGACACAGGTTTTTCATATAGTGTTACCATGTAAATGTCAGTTATTTCAAATTTTTTAACAAATATAGTCATGTTATATATATATTTAAAAAAGAAAATGAATGAGGATTCTAAATATGTTCAGTTTATAAATTAAAAAAAAATTTTATGAGTATAAAATAGTTGGAGACTGGGAAGAAAAAAATTAGACAAAAGATAACAAAACAAACATATCAGACTTACCAATTGAAGACAGCTAACCCATCATCCAAGATAGAAATCACTGTAAACTACATCCATTTTGGAAATAAACCACATATCAAGTTTATACACTAACTACTTTCCATGTGTCATCCAGAAAATGAAATACACTCTACTGTCACAAATTTACAAATAATTGAAAAAGAACACAAAATGTGATATATATGCTGAACTGCTCTCACAAAGAACACTCATTACACCCCAAATTAGAGATATGTGCAACTTAACTTTAGTGTGCCATTTACAACTTTAACGTAAGCTGCGATTTTCCAACTCCAACTGGTCTTCTCAATTTGTACAAAATGTAAGCGTTACATGTGGCTATTTCTAATATCCAAAAGAAAATCTCAGTCCACCACTTCAAGAATTTTCTGTTGAAGAAGCCGTAATACCCTATCATCTGATCTGCCTTGTCGCAACCATTCATGTTATGGTTATATTCATGAATGATAAGAGGTTTCTCCTTTCCATTCACCATTACATGCAGCAGATCCATTTGTGGTAATAATTGTGACAAGTTTTTTAGCTTTTTTGTCCTTCCAAGCAGCAACTAGCATCCTTTGCTCCGAATTGATATAATACTTAGTCTCCATATGCTTTAGGCTCAAAGACTTCAGCTGCTGTGGAAATCCGACTCTGTTCGCTTGAAGTGTTCCAGTGTAATATTGTTTCCATTTAAGCATTTCATTTACAAACAGTTTTGTAGAGTACCACCTGTCAGCATAAATGTGATAGCCACTTCCCAGACAAGACAAAAGTGTTCCAAAATTTTTTACAGAAATGGCACCAGCAGAGTCCCTTTTTACTGAAGAATCATACGAGGTGTCTGATTCAAAATATGTAAGCAAGTTTAGCACATAACCTGTTTCACTGTCTACAAGCCCAAAACTTTTAATGTGGTATTTGTGTGGCTTTTTTGCGTTATATTGCTTATATTTCCACCGACCTTTCCATCATATAATCATCTCATCAATAGCTACGTCTTGGTTCGGAGTGTATGCCGCAACAAATTTAGAGCATAACATTTGAACGAAGGGCTCTATTTTATTTTTCCCTTCTGCAACAGGCTCACAGATATGTAAAATAGTTTGCAATATAGACAAAAATCTGTCTCTCTCCATCATTTGGGAATAAAATGGAGTGTGAAACATAGGCTCTTGTGAGGAGAAATAATCTTTTATGCTTGGCCTTTTGTCGATACCCATTGCTTGATACAGAGCAAACAATTTTAGCAGCTCATAATTGCTTACTGGGTTCCACCTATTGTATCTTGATCGTTTCAGTGAAGGTGTGTGCTTCTGCACTTCAATTTCTGCAAAGCAGTTTATGTTTTTTAAAATTTCCTTCCTTACATCTGAAGATAAAAGGCTTTCAAAACACTGGATCGGGGTAGATGATTCGTTTAGGCCTAAATTTGCTGCCACACCCACTGCTCTTCCATCTTTCGGTTGGAATCTAAAGCTATTCGTTGTTAGTGCACCCAAGTTTGTTTCCTTACTTACTTAGTCGTTCCCCTTCTACCGTGAGGTGTAGAGTGTTTGTTTCCTGCCATTCTACATTTCTGACACACTCCTGTATTCGTCTTTCCCCTTCTTGTAAAACTAAATTAGGTCCTACTGGGTCTGATGTTGAAGAGTCAAAGTTAGATGATAGAACTGCGCCCACTCTTTCTAACATAATAGGCCTACCTTCATTCTCTGAATCGACATCACTGGAAGACAAATTATTCATCGAATTAACACTAAAATCACTACTGCTATAGCCGTCCTCATTTTCGCAGGAGCATAGGCCTTCAACAAACACATGCCACGTCCTCCTGTCACGTGCCATCATCTCAAGTTCTTTCCATGTTCTCCTCATCATTTTCACCTCTGTTTCCAACTCTCTTCTCCATGTACTTCTTGGTCTTCCTCTGCCTCTCTTGCCCTGCGGGTTCCAGAACAAGGACTGCCTTGTAATGCTATCAACAGGTTTCCTCAGTGTGTGTCCTATCCATCGCCATCGTCTTCTTCTCCTCTCTTGTTCCACTGGCACTTGTCTAGTTCTTGTCATCAGTTCTACATTGGTAACCTTGTCATACCATTTTAATCCCTCTATTCTACGCAAGCACCCATTTATGAAAGTCTGTAGCTTTTTGGTTGTTGTCTTTGTTGTTCTCCATGTCTCAGAGCCATACAATAGGACTGACTTCACATTTGAGTTGAAGATTCTTATTTTCGTGTTGGATCCTATTTCTCTTGATCTCCATATATTTCCCAATGCAATGAAAGCTCCTCTTGCCTTTTGTATTCTTATTTTGATATCGCTGTCTGTCCCTCCAACTTTGTCTATATTACTGCCAAGATACGTATATGATTCTACATCTTGTATTGGTGTTTCTTCAAGTTCAACCCTATTATCATTACCTGCATTTATTCTCATTATTTTTATCTTTTCCCTGTGTATTTTCAGACCCAATTGCTGTGACCTCTCATCGAGTGTTTTCAATTTGTCCTGCATCTGATTACGGTTATGGGACAGAAGAGCCAAGTCATCAGCAAAATCCAGATCATCCAACTGCTTAGTCAGAGTCCACTGGATTCCATTTCTGTTGTGTGTTGTCGATGATCTCATAACCCAATCTATTGCCAGCAAGAAAAGAAATGGAGACAAGAGGCATCCCTGTCGCACTCCTGTTCTTATCCCAAATGGTTCTGTAAGCTGTCCTTCATGAAGAACTCTGCATGTCATGTCTTCATATGTTTTCTTTATTAAATTAATGATCTTCAGGAGAACTCCATAATGCCTCATCAATTTCCAAAGTGATTCTCTGTCTACACTGTCAAATGCCTTTTCATAGTCCACAAATCCGATGTATAGTGGTGAATTCCATTCCAGACTTTGTTCAACTATTATTCTCAAAGTGGCTATCTGGTCTGTACATGATCTGTTTTGTCGAAAACCTGCTTGTTCATCTCTCAATTTCTTGTCTATCGACTCTTTTAATCTCTCAAGGATAATCCTGTTTAATACTTTTCCTGGCACTGATAGTAACATTATTCCTCTATAATTTGTGCACTCTTGTAAATTTCCCTTCTTAGGCAACTTAACCAGATATCCTTCCTTCCATTCTGCTGGTATCTCTTCCTTTTCCCAGACTTTACCAAGTAATTTATATAACATCTCTGTAGCCGTGTCGATATCTGCTTTGATGGCCTCTGCTGGAATGCCATCAGGTCCAGACGCTTTTCCATCTCTTAGAAGCTTTATGGCTTTCTTTATTTCTTCCTTCGTTGGTCTTTCACCGTTAATTTGTAGCTCTTCTTCTGCTGGCTGGATGTCCAGCGGGTTTTGTGGAGCTGGTCTATTGAGAAGGTCCCCAAAATATTCTGTCCACCTCTTCATTTGCTCTTGTATATTGCTGAGCAGTTTCCCATTCTTGTCTTTTATGAGACAACTTGTTTGCTTGTATTTCCCTGTTAACTTCTTTGTGCTGCTATACAGTTCTCTCATATTTCCTTTGGCTGCAGCATCTTCTGCCTCTCTTGCCAACTCCTCAATATACTTCCTCTTGTCTCTTTTGATACTTCTTTTTACTTCTTTGTTTGCTTCTGTGTACACTTCTTGAGCCTTGGCTTTGGAGCTTCTAGTTTTGCTTGTGTTTAACTCTGCTTTCTTGTTTTTCCTGTCTTTTATCTTATTGATGGTTTCTGTTGTTATCCATGCTTTTTGTTGTCTTTCCCTTTTCCCCAGTATTTCTTCACATGTCTCCTTCCATACTGTTTTGACCTGCTGCCAATAGTCTTCTGTATTCTCTACATCTTCCAGCTGTTGTAGCACTTGGAATTTGTTGGATATCTCTTCTTTTTACTTTATCCATAATTTCCTGTAGTTTAGTATAAAATGCTTCTTTCACAGACTCTTCTTTGTCATTAGTTGGTGCATAACATTGGATGACATTTACATGAATTTTCTTTTTAGCTGTTTTGAAAGTAGCTGTTATTATTCTGGGTCCAACAGCTTCCCATTCAATGAGTGCTTTCTGTGCTTCTTTAGATAACATAAGAGCTACCCCTTCACTGTGGTGTGAAGTTTCGTCTTCATGTCCTGAGGACAGCACCAATTCACCTGTGATGAGTTCTTCCTGTCTACCCCCTTCCACTTTGTTTCACACATTCCCAGAACCTCGATTTTGTATTCCCTCATTTCTGCTGCTACTTGCGCCACTTTCCCTTGTTCGTTTAATGTCCGAACATTCCAGGTGCCAAATCTGGAAGTTCTCCTAGAAGAAAGAAGGTTAGTCAGCAACACAGACTCCTTTCGGCTTTCTCTGTGTTGCATCATACGCCTCCTCGCGAGAGGACCTTCCCCTGTCTTGGATGGCTGTGTTTTATTTCCTTTATTTGACTTGTCCATATTTGTTGAAGTTTTTTGTGGTTTAAATTTTTTTTTACAGGATGGGGTAACCGGCCCCATGCCCAACCCTCCTTAGTCGCCTTCTACGACATGCCTGGCAGGGGACAGTGTTACTATTCTTTGCTCCCCTTTCGGGCCCCGGTGACACACGGGTGACTAGAACTCTCCCGCGTTAGAAATAATAATAAAAATGGCTATACTTCCGCTTCCCAGTCATCGAAAACTTCTAACTGGGATGAAACGAAACAAAACTCAGTTCAAAGCGACCGACCAAGAAAACTGGCCGCCTGTCTTCAGAGCTTAGAAACATCGACCAAGAAAACTGGCTCGTCGTCCTTTAAGAGTTAAAGGTCATATCAGTTTTCTACTGTTTCAGCTGCGATAATAGTAAAAATTGTAGGCCTGCATCAGAGAGTTGCCTACATATTTTTAGTGATGTCACATTTCTCCCCCTATCATCACACTTCGTCACAAAATCTTGGACCTCCCTCCCACAACACTGTGGTGTCGTGTGGATGACCCCTTCCTAGTAAATCGCAATTGTCATTAGGGTTGGGGTTGAGGGTTAGGTTTAGGATTCTTAACTGCATTTCTGAATTCTTTTTTAAGGCCGTATCCTACATACAGCCCACAGTTGTTCATCCCAACCAAGTGGGACGTGTTCTTCAATGTTGTCCTAATGCCGCATACATTGTTAGGGTAAGGGTTGTTGCAAACATAATACCACTGGATTTTAGACTTTAACATGCAGCTCTGAAATAAGACAAGAATATTGAGGTTTGAAATGAGAGACAGTGGGACGTGTTCTTCAGTACCATCAAAAGAAAACACTCGTATCGTTGAGGTTAGGAGGTTGAAATGAACAGTGGGCCTTGTGTTCAATAAGGCCTCAAAAAAAAATTCAGAGACACAGTATTAAGGGCTAAGTTTAAGTGTAGGAAACCCAACCTTAATCCTAACCCCAACAACATTGGCGACTTATTTGTGTCACTTGAAAGAACGTAACCCACTTTTCTTCATTTCAGCCGGGTTAAGAAAATGGTTTCGTGTTAGTTTTAGGATTTCTAACCCTTACGGAACACAATTTCTGAACACTGGGAAATGACATCAGAGCCATGATATATATTGACCTATCTGTAGAGGGCGTTGTATATACTTTAGAAACTAGTAGGAACACTGCCCCAACCTAATGGAGTACAGTACCATCACATAAAAAGGCTCGATGCATGCAATATGAATGTGGTGAGGGATTTTAACACCAGCATACAGAAGGCTGAGGTGGTGAAAGACTGGCTACAAAGCCAGTAGACAAGTAAGGAGCCACCTCGAAAATACACATATACTCCCAGATACCCAGGGTAGCTGTAGACCCTTGAAAGTAACATGGGGCAATGTTAGAACATTTGCATATGAGGGGTTCCAGTGTAAACAATGAACTGTTGCTGTGGCAATTTGCCTTGCTGATGAATACAGCAGTGTTAACCTTAATGGATTGCTTGATGGCATGTGATGTAAACTCTTAGCTAACAAGATGGATAAGAGCTACCTAATGGAGAGATCAGTTGCATTTCGCTTCGGAAGATGGACATCAGAACCAATGCACATTTGCCGGGGATTACGCCAGGGCTCTCCGCTATCACAGGTGTTGCTTAAAGGAGGTCTCTCCACATGTAAGCCTACCTTGCCGTGGTTGGAGAGCTTGAGCGCCTCAATGATCCCGGGAGCTATGCCGGCGGGAGTTTTACTCCTGGCAGGGTCACCCAAGCCGGACAGGTCCTGGGTGAGGGGCCAGACTAAATGGGCTGAGGAGTGGGTGGAACCCTATAGGTGTAGATGCAGAACCCACCGGCGAGTGGTACATGCTCTGGTCTGCACCAATCCACCCCCACTTCATGGGTTAAATGCTTTCTTGCCTCATTCTTCACTGTTTGTCGTCTATCACGCCCATGGCGACCGTTGCCTCAATTGGCTGTGTGTGGTGTACCCGGAAACGGGGCCTCCCAGTACTGAGGCAAAGTTAAGTCCCCGATGTCACTTATCGGTGCAGAATTGAGAGAGATGGCTGAGCATCACAATCCCTCCTGTGTTGCAGCATGATGAGAACCCAGCATTGCACACTGAGCTTGGGGGATCACTTGGGCACCAGACTTAATACTGGCTCTTGACTGGATGGCCGCATGCAGGAGATTTCTACAATGGAGGGTTGGCAGGTGGTGGGTATCGGGAAGTGGCTCTGTGCAGGACGTGAGGATTCCTTGGGAGAGCCCAGAACCAGAGCACAGCATTGTGCAAGCTCTGCATAGTTGGAGAGCCCCCTGGATGACGGGGAATGCACAGTGTGCTACCCCACCTATCCCCAACTGCTAACTTAGAACCAGAAGTGGGGTCCTCTGTATGCGTGCCAGGCCAGGATAAAATGCCTGGGAAAGAGACTGGAGCTCAGAACTCCCTAACTCAAAGTTGCAGGATGGCAGAAAAGCCACGGGAAAGACAGGGCTATTTTGAAGATAACGCAACCATATTTTCACCATACGAGCTCGGACGCCGCCTCGGTAAACAAGGTCCGCGCAGAGCAGTGACACCCCCAGGCTGCTTGCGAATAGTCTACTACTGGGAACATAAACAGATTAGGGATGAGCCCACTCTCCCGTTGAACAGGTGCTAAAGTCGTAGATACTGGGCCAGAAGGCGCACCGGAAACCACAGTATCATGCAACTCGCTTTTTTTTTTTTTTCTATGGAGAGTACACCGTCAAATAAATCTCGTTCTGGTGCTCGCCCTGTGGAGCTCCACCAGGCAGGTGCAGTGCCGGGCTCTGAGCCTCGACAGAGCCCACCCTCAGCTACTGGAGGACCCTCTAGACCGTCTTGTGGAGTCAACAGACGGCGGAGGAGAACTACTGACCAAAACAAAACAGAAAAAGAGAAACCCAGAGTGCCACTTGTCATGATGCACTGGAATGCAGAGGGAGTGAACAGCAAGCAGGCTGGATACAGCAAAAAGACAGAGCTGGAAAACATCTTGTATGAGAAGCAAGTCAGTGTTTGCTGTATCCAAGAGACTCACTTGAAAGCAGATCAAACCTTTAAAATAAGGGGATATCAATGCTTCAGATCCGACAGACAAGATAGACGAAAAGGAGGAGTACTTACTCTTGTAAGGAATAACATTCCTGCACACGAAAGGAAAACCTTCATGGATGGAGCAGAATATCAGCTGCTGCAGATAAAGGTAGACAAGATGGAAATAGAACTCCTGAACTATTACTGTCCGAACAACAAACCCCTGAGTCTCAGCTCTATACAGGTACCAGCCACCAACTTTATAGCAGTTGGAGACTTTAATAGCCACTCCCAGAGCTGGGGCTATAACCATCTGGGTCACAGAGGTGAAGAGGTTGAAACTTGGCAAGATGATCACTCCCTAATCCTAGTCAATAATGCCACAGATACTCCTACCTTCTACTCCAGAGGATGGCACACAACCTCAACACCAGATCTTGCCTTCTCCACACCAGATATAGCTGGATCTATTAGTAGAGAAGTAGGAGACCAACTAGGGGGAAGCGACCATCGCCCAATCTTTCTTACTGTCCAGAGTGCAACTCTCAGTACAGGCCCAGCCATTACAAGATGGAACTACAAAAAAGCCAACTGGGGTTTATTCAGGCATCAGGTGAACACGCTGCTGTCTACCCTCAAGGTACAGAACAGAGACATTAATGAAGTGGTAAAAGACTTCAACAGATGCATACTACAAGCTGCAAAAGAAACCATTCCCAAAGGATGCCGGCGTAACTACATACCATACTGGTCCAGCACACACCAAGAACGTCAGGAAGCTATGGACAAGGCTAGAAAGGACGCAGAGTCTCAGCCTTCACTTGAAACTCACAACAAATGGAAAAAGGCTGTAGCAGAGTTTCAGAGAACAAAGCTAGAAGAAAAGCGGAAAAGCTGGAGAACTAAAACGGCATCGCTGAACCTTGAGAAAGACGGCAGGAAACTTTGGAGATTAGTCAAGTCTCTAAATGAAGAGCATTCCTCACCAAGGCAGACTATCACATTGGATGAAGGTGGCAAACTTTTCAGAGGAAAACAAGCTGCAGACTTGTTTGCTAGAAGATACAGTTCAGAAAGCAACTTACCCATTAACATAGACCATCAGAGAGAGATAAGAAAAGAAATACTGGCAACCATGGGACAGACAGATACTCCTGCCCCAATGAGGGAACCCATCACACTAGGAGAACTACAGAAGGCTATTTCCAAGCTTAAGTTTCAAAAGTCACCCGGCCCAGACAAAATCAGCAACGAAATGCTAGTAAATCTGAGCTCAGCAGCAAAGACAAAACTGCTTGAGATATTCAACCACAGCTGGTTGAAAGGAACGGTACCCCAAGTATGGAGAGAAGCCATCACAATACCCATACTAAAGAAAGGGAAATGTAAGACCGAGGCTGCAAGTTACCGGCCAATCAGTCTCACAAGCTGTGTTGGGAAGACTATGGAGCGAATAGTCAACCACAGATTGAAATGGTATTTAGAGTCTGAGCAGATCCTGGTGCCGGAACAAGCTGGATTTAGAGAATGCTACAGTATAGAAGACCAAGTTACTTACTTGTCTCAAGCAATAGAAGATGCCTTCCAGGAGAAGAAAAAGGTCCTAACGATCTGGGTCGACTTCAAGCAGGCCTTTGACAAGGTGTGGAAAGATGGCCTCATTGCAAAACTTAGGAGAAGTGGAATCCAAGGCAACATGATGAAATGGATCCAGTCATACTTGCATAACAGGAGAACTAGAGTCACTCTTGACGGTCTGCAGAGCAGAAAAGTGTTGCTCCATCAGGGGGTACCTCAAGGAGGAGTAATTTCCCCAACACTCTTCCTTGTTTACATCAATGACCTGGTGAAAGATCTCCCTGCAGGAGTTAAAGCTGCCTTATATGCAGATGACCTAGTACTCTGGTGCGCTGATGAAAATGTCACCACAGCAAATTATAGAATGCAGCGGGCAGCAGACATGCTAGTGTCATGGGCAGAGAAATGGCTTATCACAATAAACACAGACAAAACCTCCACAACACTGTTCTCCCTCGCCCCCAAGGACAAATCAGCTAACATACACCTAGGGACAACCGTGATCAAGGAAGAAAGCTACCCCACCTATCTTGGGTGACATTTGACCAAAGGCTTACATGGAATAAGCATATTGAAAATGCAGAAGGAAAGGCCCGAAGACGACTAGGCATACTCAGAAAATTAGCAGGTACCAACTGGGGAGCAAATGAACGAAATCTAAAGAAGATTTATAATGGAGTAATAAGACCACACTTAGAGTTTAGCTCAGCAGCATGGTCATCAGCTGCTAACTCACATCTGCAGTCTTTGGACAAGGTGCAAAATCAAGCTCTCAGGCTCATTACAGGAGCCATGAAAACTACACCAATAACAGAGATGCAGAAGGTTGCTGGATTACAGACATTGTCCCATAGAAGAGACACAAAAACCATGATCCAGATGGAAAAGTACAACAGTATGCCAATGCACCCAATGAAGGCAAGACTAGATGATCTGGCATTGGGACGTCTAAAGCGTAGCAGCTTTGTGCATCGGGGGAAAAGACTTATAAGACAGCATCAAGAAGACCTATCCATGAAGACAACACCACTGAAGCCCACCCTATACCCTGTACCATGGGAGCAGGCCAGCAGTGCCCTCCAAATTAATACAACAGTCAGTGGTCTCACAAGTGGATGTGAGTATAATGATCTGCAAAAACGAACTGCTACATTGAGTATGATCCAAGAAAGCTATCCCGATCAATCATGGATACATGCCTATACAGATGGATCAGCAACTAATGCTGTTAGGAATGGAGGTGCCGGTATCTTTATCTCATATCCTGACAACCACTATGAGACTAGGCACATTCCCACTGGTAAATTCTGTTCCAACTATACAGCTGAGGTTCAAGCTCTAGAGCAAGCTGCAAATATGATTTATAACACCAACTCTGACTGCCACCAGGTAGTCATCCTCACAGATGCACTGTCTGTCCTGCAAGCTCTCAAGGGTGGTAAACTCCCGCATCTGAGAAATGAACTAAACAAGGTAGCTGCCAAAAAGAGAACCATACTTCAGTGGGTACCATCTCATTGTGGTGTACCCGGAAATGAAAAGGCAGATAAACTTGCAAAAAAGGGAGGAGAATGTGAACAAGAAGATAATGAAGTCACATACTTTGAGAAAAAGAGAGCTATCCAGACTATCAGAAGAGAACAGAACCAACCCAAAGACGACTATCACACTCTCGACCGGCAGGGACAGACAACTATTTTTCGACTCAGGACAGGGCATAACAAACTGAATAAACACATGCACAAGCTACGATTGTCTGCTTCACCACTGTGCACATGTGGATTAAACGAACAAACTGCTGAGCATGTTCTACAGGACTGTCCTCTGTATGACCAGTTAAGAAAGATATACTGGCCCAATGACTCAACACTAAACTCAAAGCTATATGGAGTTAAAGAGGAACTTCAAACAACAGTCGAATTCATCATGAGAACTCGTCTGACGGTGTAATCACAAAGATGCGATCGCAAGAAGAAGAAGAAGAAGCTTAAAGGAAAGGAGAAGGTTTTCCATTTGAATCTGTTAAAGAAATTCTTGGAAAGACCGGTGCCGACCTCCGAACATCTCCTGACGATTGCCAAAAGTGACGAAGATAACGATAGTGGCAGGGAAATTCCACTGCACACACACGAAATCTTTCAAAAATGTCAAAAGCGGCAACGCTCTTTCAAGCGCGCACGGAAGACATTCCAGAGAAAGGAAAATTTGCGAGTAGACTTGAGTAGGAATTGGACAGAGACGGAGGGGGGAAATGAGAGGGAAGAGAACAGACACCCTGAAGCTACGGATATAGGAAATTTATTTCCATAACGTAGACATAGAGTGCTTCCATATCTTAAAGGGGGGACGTTCTGTCGCATAGAGATTTATGATGAATAAATTTTCTATATTCTTTTCTTTTTCTACCCGTGTCCTCTACTTTATTATCGCTGTTTTATCCTTTTCCAGTTTTTTTGCATTCGTTCGTTTGCGACAAAATATTACTTTCCCATTCTGACTTTTGCCGTTTCTTTCTCATACTAGTAACGCATTTTATTGCGTAATATGTCAGTCCCTGGATGTGAACGAAATAGTGTGAGAATTCGTCTAGTCAGACATAGAGAGCAGACATTTGTCTACATTTTCATCTGCCACGAGTTTCTTTGGCTGGTTTCTCGTCGTAGTAGGTGTGAAGACGCGTTTTGGCAGTTATGGCCAGCGTCTAAGTTAAATGTGAAGTGTTAAGAGAGAGAGGGGGGGAGAGAGACTGGCACTATTTCGGGTTTTTGTAATAGTGTGGGGTCCGTATTCATATATCTACACGAGTAGCTTAGACTATTCATTCAGTTCTCCAAATTTTGCAGTAGACAGGTTGCTCGTGCTAAGGAAATAAGCTTGCATAGCGAAGTTCTTAGTTTGACTCGACATTTTGCCGAGCTTCTAGACTACCAATAAATATAAGTGTATAATTCTAAGTTTGTGTGATCGCCTGTAGTTCTGCTTGGAGGTAAATATTATATATATATCTAGTAGTGTTGAGGGATTTAAGTGATAAATCGCCTATTTTATTTTACTAGTTAGATTTATGTGCAGAGAAATTAAATTTATAAGTCTGTTATATTCTCTAGTTGACGTGTTTCAGTGGATAGCAGAATAAATTATAATTTCTAGCTAAACTCGTGCAGTTCTAAATGAATTTAATTAAACTGCTAATAATCAGTCGAGAATATTTTAAACTAACTTATAACTTGCACTGGATAAAGTAAAAAGAAGAGACATTACAATTTTGATGGGTGACATGAATGCAAAGATATTTGCAGTCAACACCGGATTTGAAGAAGTCATGGGAAAACACGGGCTAGGAATAATGAATGAAAATGGGGAAATATTCGCAAACTTCTGTGCTTCAAACCAACTGGCTATAGGAGGAAGCATGTTTCCACATAAGAGAATACACAAGGCAACATGGATATCACCAGACCATAGAACAGAAAATCAGATTGATCATATATGCATAAACAAGAAGTTTAAATCATCATTGCAGGATGTAAAGGTATATAGAGGAGCAGATGTGGCATCAGATCACCATCTTCTGATAGCCAAAGTAAAAATGAAACTCAAGAGATATGCAACAATGCAAAATTATAGACAACAGTTTAATGTAGGTCAGCTAAGAAAACAAGAGACAAATTTGCGGTCACAATATCCAACAAATTCCAAATGCTCCAACAGCTGGAAGATGTAGAGAATACAGAAGACTATTGGCAGCAGGTCAAAACGGTATGGAATGAGACATGTGAAGAAATACTGGGGAAAAGGGAACGACAACAAAAAGCATGGATAACAACAGAAACCATCAATAAGATAAAAGACAGAAAAAACAAGAAAGCAGATTTAAACACAAGCAAAACCAGAAGTTCCAAAGCCAAGGCTCAAGAAGTGTACACAGAAGCAAACAAAGAAGTAAAAAGAAATATCAAAAGAGACAAGAGGAAGTATATTGAGGAGTTGGCAAGAGAGGCAGAAGATGCTGCAGCCAAAGGAAATATGAGAGAACTGTATAACAGCACAAAGAAGCTAACAGGGAAATACAAGCAAACAAGTTGCCTCATAAAAGACAAGAATGGGAAACAGCTCAGCAATATACAAGAGCAAATGAAGAGGTGGACAGAATATTTTGGGGACCTCCTCAATAGACCAGCTCCACAAAACCCGCCGGACATCCAGCCAGCAGAAGAAGAGCTACAAATTAATGGTGAAAGACCAACGAAGGAAGAAATAAAGAAAGCCATAAAGCTTTTAAGAGATGGAAAAGCAGCTGGACCTGATGGCATTCCAGCAGAGGCCATCAAAGCAGATATCAACATGGCTACAGAGATGTTATATAACCTTTAGCACGCTGCATAAAAATTCAGAAAACTTGCCCAACCACTGCATTCTTTTTCACAGCGTCCCGTTTTTATAGTGGGTGACTTGTAATGTCTATAGTTTTTGTGTTTCTTGGTCAACTGCTATCATTTTTGGAATTTCTATAAATAAATGAATGGTGAATCTGATGATATAAAATTTGTTTGTGTACATGTTAGATGTGATAGGAAGAGAGGAAAGGAAAGATGAAAAAAAACGAAAAAAAAAATTAAAATAATAAAAAAATATTTTTTTTTAATTTTAAAATTAAAAAAAAAATTTTAAAAAATAACCAGCAAACGAAGGGTCCATATCCCTTGCATCTCAATGAGAGTCATTTGACCAATAGACCAATACAAATCAAATGACGATCTTTTCGTTACACCCATCATCAGTAGCAAAGCAACAAACGCTCTCGTCAGCTGTGACATTCGGCCGAAATTCTAAATCTTTCCGATATTCCTAGTCCTAACCCCTAACATTATACATACTTGAAAGGCCATTTTACTTTCGTTTCCATCTCAGCCATCAAACATATTCTGAGAAACGATATCAGCGCTTATAAAGACAA
Source organism: Oreohelix idahoensis (assembly GCA_024509875.1). Taxonomy (NCBI): domain Eukaryota; kingdom Metazoa; phylum Mollusca; class Gastropoda; order Stylommatophora; family Oreohelicidae; genus Oreohelix; species Oreohelix idahoensis. The sequence continues at coordinate 291,078 of JAMPIV010015415.1, read as the reverse complement.
AAATCTTATCCCCACCGCATGGCGTCAGAATCCAATAAAATTAGAGCAAAATGGCCGCGTGTCTGATGCCGATTCATTTCGATTTAAAAAATTTACAAAAAATAAACGCGGATACACCCATCACTTTTTTAAGATCGGAAACGGAAGCTAACTTTCTTGCAAATAAAATTACAACTTAACATCCGGGGCTGAAAATCACGTGTACACAAGTCCTCATGCTAGAAACGGTGATATCCGTAAGGTGCAACATTGCGCCTCCAGCATGGAGAACATAGGTTACGTTCGGCGCAACGCTGCGCCCGGAGCGTGCTAAAGGATAAATTACTTGGTAAAGTCTGGGAAAATGAAGAGATACCAGCAGAATGGAAGGAAGGATATCTGGTTAAGTTGCCTAAGAAGGGGAATTTACAAGAGTGCACAAATTATAGAGGAATAATTTTACTATCAGTGCCAGGAAAAGTATTAAACAGGATTATCCTTGAGAGATTAAAAGAGTCCATAGACAAGAAACTGAGAGATGAACAAGCAGGTTTTCGACAAAACAGATCATGTACTGACCAGATAGCCACTTTGAGAATAATAGTTGAACAAAGTCTGGAATGGAATTCACCACTATACATCGGATTTGTGGACTACGAAAAGGCATTTGACAGTGTAGACAGAGAATCACTTTGGAAATTGATGAGGCATTATGGAATTCCCCTGAAGATCATTAATTTAATAAAGAAAACATATGAAGACATGACATGCAGAGTTCTTCACGAAGGACAGCTTACAGAACCGTTTGGGATAAGAACAGGAGTGCGAAATAGGGATGCCTCTTGTCTCCATTTCTTTTCTTACTAGCAATAGACTGGGTTATGAGATCATCGACAACACACAACAGAAATGGAATCCAGTGGACTCTGACTAAGCAGTTGGATGATCTGGATTTTGCTGATGACTTGGCTCTTCTGTCCCATAACCGTAACCAGATGCAGGACAAATTGAAAACACTCGATGAGAGGTCACAGCAATTGGGTCTGAAAATACACAGGGAAAATACAAAAAATAATGAGAATAAATGCAGGTAATGATAACAGGGTTGAACTTGAAGAAACACCAATACAAGATGTAGAATCGTACATATATCTTGGCAGTAATATAGACAAAGTTGGAGGGACAGACAGCGATATCAAAATAAGAATACAAAAGGCAAGAGGAGCTTTCATTGCATTGGGAAATATATGGAGATCAAGAGAAATAGGATCCAACACGAAAATAAGAATCTTCAACTCAAATGTGAAGTCAGTCCTATTGTATGGCTCGGAGACATGGAGAACAACAAAGACAACAACCAAAAAGCTACAGACTTTCATAAATGGGTGCTTGCATAGAATAGAGGGATTAAAATGGTGTGACAAAGTTACCAGCGTGGAACTGATGACAAGAACTAGACAAGTGCCAGTGGAACAAGAGATGAGAAGACGATGGCGATGGATAGGACACACACTTAGGAAACCTGTTGATAGCATTACAAGACAGTCCTTGTTCTGGAACCCCCAGGGCAAGAGAGGCAGAGGTAGACCAAGAAGCACATGGAGAAGAGAGCTGGAAACAGAGGTGAAAATAATGAGGAGAACATGGAAAGAGCTTGAGATGATGGCACGTGACAGGAGGACTTGGCATGTGTTTGTTGAAGGCCTATGCTCCTTTGGGAGTGGAGGGTTATGAATGAATGAATATAACTGCACTGATTCATCATTGAGTATTGACTAAATACGTATTTCTAATTCATGATGACTGATTTTATGAATATATAACTTATTTCACGGGAGATTTAAACGATAAGACAAGCTCTACGCTTACAGTTTATAATGTAAGTTATAACCAAGGAATGGTATGTATAAGTATTTTATATGTTGTTGTTCTTTATTCAGTGAAACTGGGGTAGCCCAACTTTACCAACGGTTTTAGTACAGAGAAATATCTGTGAAGAACAAAAACATTTTTTTCTTAAAGACTTGGGTGTATAAAGTAAAACCTGTCTGGCATTGCGCTGGCATTCAGAACGACAGAGTACCCATTACATGAACTTTAAGATTAAATGAAGTAACGGGCCCATCGAGCCAGATTTAATTCTTCCTGAGAAAAACCTCAAGTACATTTCAGCCCTTGTGGCAAGTAAAATATTACTATCAGTAACATTCCGACGGAGTTCTTTCTAGTTGTGGTGTGACCAAATAAAGTCCTATACTGACATTCCTCGTTACTAGAAACATAAGCTATTGACACTGTGCTCGCTGTTAATGTTCGTGCCTGGACAATTTTTAATGTGACCTAAACAGACATCCAAAAATAAGAATAACCAAGGAAACGTTCCCTGAAGTAGTGAATTCAACCTATCTTTGCGGAGCTGGGGTTCCCTTGGCCAAAACTAGCCCTAGAGATTCTGTACGTGCATGTCCTAAAAATTGTTTTTCCAGAAGTTGCTACCAAAGCTGTAAGTACGAATGCAAGCTAGTGATCACGGCTGACTGAATAGAGTGAATGCAGGACTGAGTGATTCCTTTATTGTTGTATTTTGGCACCCATTTTGCTGTATTAAATTTCTTTATGCAAGGTTTTTGTGGCTAACAATATTTTCCTTAGGATAGATTAGAGTATCAAAGTCTGTTCATACCTTTAAAGGGAAATCTTAGACTAAAGCATATGTATCCATGACTCTTTGGGGCTATCACTTTTCTTCTAACAGGACTGTGGGCTATACATCGAGGGAAAAGATCATACCAATGGGTCTATCATTCTTGTAGAAATTCATTGACTTATGACTATTTGTATATGGTTTGATGTAATTTTATGTGTTGTGATGGAATTTTATTATGAATTAAAATTCACTTAAACTTATTCCAGTGTGTCGGTCAGTTCGTTCCCAATTATCTATATTGAAATTGTCATAGTTTCACGTCTGCGTGTCTATTGTAGTCACTTAGGTGTGTGTGTATGTGAGGGATATATACAGGGTGTCCATAAAGTCTCTTTACAATTTAACAAATTTATTACAAAGGCAATTGATGAGATATCTTAATCAGATTTGTTCTATGTACTCAGTGGTTATCAAAGTTTTTAATCACATACCATAATGTGAGAATCTGGGGATCAGAACATCCGCATGTGACTAGGGAACTTCACCGAGATAGTCCAAAGGTGAATGTGTGGTGTGGGATCATGTACAATCGAATCATTGGTCCATTTTTCTTCAACGAGACATCAATTACTGCAAATGTTTACCTTGACCTTTTGACTGAATATGTGGCACCACAACTAGATGACCTTCAACCAACCATCATTTTCCAGCACGATGGTGCACTACCACATTGGGGACTGCATGTTCGTGGGTTCCTAAATCAAACATTTCCAGACCGGTGGATTGGAAGGGATGGCCCAATTCCCTGGTCACCTCATTCACCAGATATCACTCCCCTGAACTTCTTTCTATGGGGTTATGTTAAAGATATCGTATATCGAACAAAGATATGGGACATCACTGACCTAAAGCAAAAGATCACTGATACCATTGCCACCATTGATGAGGCTATGCTACAGCGAACATGGCAAGAAATCGAGTACCGTCTTGATGTGCTTCGTGCAACTAATGGTGCCCATATAGAGGTGTATTAAATGAGGCCAAAAAAACTTAAATATCTACTTCTCATTTTGTAATAATTTCCACATATTTGTCTTTTCATTTGCCTTTGTAATAAATTTGTTAAATTGTAAAGAGACTTTATGGACACCCTGTATATTACTATATATTATACTGGACGGTCTGACAAATCTTAATCTGTTGTAGATGATAGGCTGACTGAGAGAAATCATCTCGAGGGTCAGAGACCGACTCTAATATATTTCCTCCATCTCACTCGTGAAATCTATTTCTATTTTTCATCTCCCACTGAGCTACCACTTGTTTCTATTGCTATTCAGAAGGGACCAAACCAAGTCTTAATTCACCTATCACAAATCTACGACACTGACAGAGGTCTAGCGCGAACACCACGTGATCCGGATATGTACCATAGGACGACGCAGACTAATTATAGACGCAATCACTTCTGCAGTTCCACTATACAACAGCATAGGCCAGATTACACATGACAAAGGCCTTAATACTGTGTCCAGCAAATGATAGAAGAATGAGAATAAGTAAAGTATAGAATGTAGGTTTCTTGGTATTTTATAAACGCATAAACATATAAGGAGGGGAAACCCGAGGCCTGTAAACATTAAATAAATAAACAGATAACACACAAAGGTAGTTATCAGGCACTCAGTGAGAAATAAAGAAGTAGAGGACCAGACAACAGAAAAACAACAGAAGTGATAATCTGTCCTAAGGAAAATATTGTTAGCCACAAAAACCTTGCATAAAGAAATTTAAGACAGCAAAATGGGTGCCAAAATACAACAATAAAGGAATCACTCAGTCCTGCATTCACTCTATTCAGTCAGCCGTGATCACTAGCTTGCATTCGTACTTACAGCTTTGGTAGCAACTTCTGGAAAAACAATTTTTAGGACATGCACGTACAGAATCTCCAGGGCTAGTTTTGGCCAAGGGAACCCCATCTCCGCAAAGATAGGTTGAATTCACTACTTCAGGGAACGTTTCCTTGGTTATTCTTATTTTTGGATGTCTGTTTAGGTCACATTAAAATTGTCCAGGCACGAACGTTAACAGTGAGCACAGTGTCAATAGCTTATGTTTCTAGTAACGAGGAATGTCAGGTCGGTGCCTTATCTCAGTATAGGACTTTATTAGGTCACACCACAACTAGTCAGAACTCTGTCGGAATGTTACTGATAGTAATATTTTACTTGCCACAAGGGCTGAAATGTACTTGAGGTTTTTCTCAGGAAGAATTAAATCTGGCTCGATGGGCCCGTTAGTTCATTTAATCTTAGAGTTCATGTAATGGGTACTCTGTCGTTCTGATGCCAGCGCAATGCCAGACAGGTTTTACTTTATACACCCAAGTCTTTAAGAAAAAAATGTTTTTGTTCTTCACAAATATTTCTCTGTACTAAAACCGTTTGGTAAAGTTGGGCTACCCCAGTTTCACTGAATAAAGAAAAACAACATATAAAATACTTATACATACTATTCCTCAGTTATAACTTACATTATAAACTGCAAGCGTAGAGCTTGTCTTATCGTTTAAATCTCCCGTGAAATAAGTTATATATTCATAAAATCAGTCATCATGAATTAGAAATACATACGTATTTCGTCAATACTCAATGATGAATCAGTGCAGTTATAAGTTAGTTTAAAATATTTTCGACTGATTATTAGCAGTTTAATTAAATTCATTTACAACTGCATGAGTTTAGCTAGAAATTATAATTTATTCTGCTATCCACTGAAACACGTCAACTAGAGAATATAACAGACTTATAAATTTAATTTCTCTGCACATAAATCTAACTAGTAAAATAAAATAGGCGATTTATCACTTAAATCCCTCAACACTACTAGATATATATATAATATTTACCTCCAAGCAGAACTACAGGCGATCGCACAAACTTAGAATTATACGCTTATATTTATTGGTAGTCTAGAAGCTCGGCAAAATGTCGAGTCAAACTAAGAACTTCGCTATGCAAGCTTATTTCCTTAGCACGAGCAACCTGTCTACTGCAAAATTTGGAGAACTGAATGAATAGTCTAAGCTACTCGTGTAGATATATGAAAACGGACAAAGGATCCCACGCTATTACGAAAACCCGAAATAGCGCCAGTCTCTCTCCCCCCCCCCCCCCCCCCTCTCTCTCTCAACACTTCACATTTAACTTAGACGCTGGCCATAACTGCCAAAACGCGTCTTCACATCTACTACGACGAGAAACCAGCCAAAGAAACTCGTGGCAGATGAAAATGTAGACAAATGTCTGCTCTCTATGTCTAACTAGACGAATTCTCACATTATTTCGTTCACATCCAGGGACTGACATATTACGCAATAAAATGCGTTACTAGTATGAGAAAGAAACGGCAAAAGTCAGAATGGGAAAGTAATATTTTGTCGCAAACGAACGAATGCAAAAAAACAGGAAAAGGATAAAAGAGCGATAATAAAGTAGAGGATACGGGTAGAAAAAGAAAAGAATATAGAAAATTTATTGATCATAAATCGCTGCTACAGTCAGTGAAGCATTATTTTTGTAATGCGGAGCTGGCAGAATGGATAGTTGCGATTCGCTCTTGTGGCTAGGCAGTGGGTGCCGTTTGGAAGGTCCTGGTTCGATCCTGGTAAGCCTATCACTTCTGTTGTTTTTCTGTTGTCTGGTCCTCTACTTCTTTATTTCACCTTTGTGTGTTGTCTGTTTATTTATTTACTGTTTACAGGCCTCGGGTTTCCCCTCCTTATATGTTTATGCGTTTATAAAATAAAAAGAAACCTACATTCTATACTTTACTTATTCTCATTCTTCTATCATTTGCTGGACACAGTGTTAAGGCCTTTGTCATGTGTAATCTGGCCTATGCTGTTGTATAGTGGAACTGCAGAAGTGATTGTATCTATAATTAGTCTGGGTCGTCCTATGGTACATATCCGGGTCACGTTGTGTTCACGCTAGACCTCTGTCAGTGAAGCATTTTTTTTGTAATGCGGGCTGGCAGAGTGGATAGTTGCGATTTGCTCTTGTGGCTAGGCGGTGGGTGCCGTTTGGAAGGTCCTGGTTCGATCCCGGTAAGCCTATCACTTCTGTTGTTTTTCTCTTGTCTGGTCCTCTACTTCTTTATTTCTCACTGAGTGCCTGATAACTACCTTTGTGTGTTGTCTGTTTATTTATTTATATGTTTATGACTTGATTCAAGAGTTTTTTAATACTCGAGTCAGGATTTGGCTATTTCACTTGTTGACTCTAGCCAATAAACTTGAGTCAGACTTAATTCACCACAGTGCCTTGACTTGAGAGTTTTTATTAGCTGCTCAACTTCACTTGTAGGTTGTTAGGAAAAACAGTTGAAATGAAGTTGTTGTTGTTATTTATCCAGCGGCACTTGGGCTCTCGCCCTTCGGCCCAATGCCATGTAGTGATATCTGCATGTTTTCGCAAGTTGTTTTGTATCTCCGTACAAGGTGTTCCACTTATCTGGCCTGGGAGGAAGAAGCATTTTTCTAACATCATCGAGTGCTGGGCACTCAAAGAGGTGGTGGTCAACAGTTTCATGGGGGTAGTTACATAGCTGGCACCCTGGAGGGTGTTGTGGTTGGATTCTGTTCAAGTGGCTGTTGAGTGGTATATGTTGTGTTCTGAGTCGAAAAATGGTGCTTTGGTCCCTCCTTGTGAGATGGTTGATGTTGTCGTTAGGATCAGTGTAGCGAAAGGTTTTCCTATTATGATAAAAGTGGTAGAGCAGAAGTAGAATCTCTCTCCAGAAAGTATGAAGTTCCAGTGCCCGAGAAGTACACTGGTATCACAAATGAGTTACAGCTGTGAATACTCTGAGCTGGACAATAGATTTAGGCTTCAGAAGTATAAGTTGCTACTTTCGCTATCGTAACCCTATGTGATAATATAATTAAATTTGAAAAGGTAACTCAAAATTTTAACAGTTAAAAATTTAACAAGTCAAATGAGTACAATTATCCAATTTATTATGTACATCTATATATTCTTGTAATGAGAAATGGTTGTTGTAAGATGGTAAAATGTATGATTATTTACAGTTACAAATCAAATAAACAAGCTAAAAAGTCTTGGATTTATCTTCCACTGAACTTATAAAACAAGTTTGTCACATTATCTCTTGCCATCTAGTTGTCATCATTAAACAGTCGTTTTAGAAACTGCTCACAGGATTTGTTGGATGGATACACAGAAACTCAACTTTAGCCACGTCTGCTCGAGGTTCCTCCGACATACTGGAGTACGGAAGACTTTCCTTCAGCTCGCCCTATAACTACGGGGGACTAAGGTGTTGAAGATTGGTTGACCTCTATGCTTCAGTGAGCTGGATCAACTTCTTCAAGTCTTTAATTTCTCGATCAGGAATGATCATAAACATTGATCATAAAAACCCTCTTAGGATTAATAAGCTCACGGTGAGACTGTATTGGCTTAATTTAATCTGCCCTGCATGCAGCGTGAAAATAGAACTTTTCTTGCAGATGCTGTCTTCCAGTTTCTCACTCTGGCTTCTGGATTTGGTGTGTGTGATTTCCAATGCGCCGCTCTGTCCTTATATTTCAGTCTCTCGCCCGTACGAGAAAGCACCTCCCAAATTCCCCAAAAGATTTTAGTTTCATCTCCTGATTTGAGGCGATTTGAAGCAATCTGTGTTTTTCTTGTACTTGTTTTTCTCTTCTGTTCACTACACACTTATATTCTTCCGTCCTTCCTATGTATCATTCCCTTTTCCCCATATGAGGCTTTCATTCCATATAAGTTTTATCCAAATCCGTTGAGGCTTGTTAGTGTAATAAATTTTTAAAGATTATTAGCTAACTTTTAGCCGATGTGATGAAGGTGAAAAATATTAATTATCTTTAAAACTATTTATATTTGAATAATATCCTTTTGGATATAATTCCTAGTCTATCTCCTTTGTTGAGTTATATTTATTTAATATTATTCCAACCGGGCGTTCTCCGGTAGTTAATAATATAATTTAATTTTCAGTAAATGCATACTTTTAAAGTCTGCCATACATTCCTATATAGCTATTTCCTCATTCTTTAGTAATATTGTCTGGCTTCAACCGTAATTCACATTTCCCGTCCTTAAACTTCAAAGAAAGACTCGCTGAGCCGACCTTGCACTGTGTGTGTGGGTGTCGCGTGGGCGTGTGTCGCGCTACAACCAAGCAAGTGTTAACAAATCTCGCTACAGAGCCCTCTTCTTTAAAACAGTGCCTGCACGGTTAACTTTTTGGTAACACATGCTGCAGTTCCTCCTTAATTTTCTGTTTCTCTATATCTCCTGTGATAGGATGCCTACTTAAAAAATCGGGTCCAAGATTGTCCCGTCCTGGTATGTATCTCACATTGAACGAATATGGAGATAACAGTAAACTCCACCTTAAAAGTCGTGAATTTAATTTTTTAGACACTGCTAAAAACATCAAAGGCTGGTGATCACTTTCCACAATGAAGTGTTTCCCGTAAAGAAAAGGGGCGAATTTGTTGATCGACCAGACCAAAGCGAGGCATTCACGTTCAACGGAAGAATAATTTCTCTCAGCTGTATTTAACTTTCTACTGGCAAAAGCTACTGGTAATAGCATATGTGGCGGTGTGTCTGCCCGCTGTAGTAATGTTGCTCTGATGCCTACATTGCTAGCATCCGTTCTTAGTACGAATTCTTGTGTGAGATCGGGAAGGGCAAGGATAGGTTTATTTGTCAGCTTATTTTTCAACTCTGTATAAGCCTGTTCACACTCCGCAGTCCATTGTATTTTATCCGGCTGACCTTTTTTGGTTAAGTCGGTTAATGGCGCGCACAATGAGTTAAAATGGGGTATATATTTCTGATAAAACCCGCACAGTGACACAAAGGATCTTACATCCTTCTTAGTTTGTGGTCTTGGTGCTTTTCTCATTTTCTCTACATTCTTTGGGTCCGGAGACATTTGCCCTGTAGAGATAGTGTGACCTAAAAATTCCAATGTCTCACATCCAATATGACACTTAGTTGGACGTGCTGTCAATCCCGTTTCTCTCAATCTATCCAACAACATGGAGAGTGCTACTACGTGTTCCTCGAAGGTAGTGGTAGCAATCAGAATATCATCCATGAAGTTGGTGATATGAGGATTTTGTAATGGTTCCAACAATTTCCTCATCATTCTGGTGAAGATACTTGGAGCATTCTTTAAACCAAATGGGAGTACATTGAACTCGTAATGTCCATCCGGTGTACTAAAGGCTAACAGTTTCCTAACTTCTGGTTTTACTGGTATTTGGTAGTATCCCTTGCTTAGATCTACTTTTGAAAAATACCGAGCCTTACTCAATGTAGCAAACAACTGATTGGTGTCAGGTAATGGGTCTACCTGAGATTCAGTGATAGCATTTAGTTTCCTATAATCAATGCATAACCTGTGTTCACCACTAGGCTTCCTTAGTAGCACTACACTTGAGCTGTAGGGAGATTCAGACTTTGAAATAATTTTCTCTTTTAAGAGATAATCAATCTCATCCTTGAGTGCCTGTCCTTTAGCATAAGGTATAGGGTATGTCCGCATACAAACTGGTGTAGGGTCAGTAATCGTCATGTCATACTCTAACAGATTAGTACACCCCGGCTTATCTGTGAGTACATCAGCATGGATTTCTAACACCTCCTGAACCTTTTTCCTCTGCTCAAGAGTTAAATGTTCACTTACTTTAACCTGAGCATAACTTTCTGTAGTTGTTAGGGGGTATTCCATGGAGTAAATTGGTTCATCCTGCATTTCTGTTGCAATGGACAGGGTCATGATATGTGCAACTTCTGATGCTTCCCTGTCATAATACTTTTTAAGAAGGTTGACATGATATATCTTCTCCTTTCCTTTCTTGTCAATCTTATAATTGGTCCTGGAAAGTTTTTCCAATATGACGTAAGGACCCTGCCATCCAATTTGCAATTTATTATTGCTGCTGGGCAACAGTAACAGAACTTTTTCTCCCACCTCAAGTTCCCTATCTTTTGCTGTTTTATTGTAGTAAGCAGCCTGCTTCCTCCTGGCCTGTCTCAAGTTATCATTTGCCAGTTTCCAACTTGTTTTCAATTGAGATGTCAACTCGTTGACGTATTGGTATGAAGAAGTCACGGTTTCTTCTGCTTTTTCATCAGTCCATGTCCGCAACAATGCTTCCAGTGGACCTTTGATTGGTCGTCCAAACAACAACGTAGCTGGAGCCAATCCTGTGGAGTTATGTGGGACTTCCCTATAGGCAAATAGTGCTGAGGGTAAGTATGTGTTTCAGGTTTCTCACTAGCCAACTTTCTAAGGATTGAAATGAGCGTGCCATTGAACCGCTCTACTTGACCATTCCCTTGGGCGTGGTACGGGCTACAGTGATAATGTCTAGCTTGAAATAACCTGAATACTTCTTGTGTTAGCTTTCCCCTAAACTGAGAACCATTGTCAATCAATATTTGATGTGGGAAACCTAATCGGGTGAATATTGTTAACAGTGCCTCTGCCACATGTTTCGAATCTATCGATGACATTGCTACTGCCTCTCCCCACATAGAGCAAGTATCGACCAAGGTTAAGATATAAGCATTTCTCTTCTTGGTCCTACTGAGGGGTCCAACAATATCCACGGCAACACGTTCGAAGGGCGTTCCCATGATGGGCATTTCTCCCAGTGTTGCTGGTGCAGTCCTATGTTTAGGAGCTACTCTTTGGCATTCTGGACAGGATCTCACATACCTCTTTATGTCCTCTGTGATCCCTGGCCAAAAGTAGTGACAGGCTATCCGTTGTCCAGTGGCCCCTATTCCCATATGTCCACTGAAGGGTATAGCATGTCCTAGCTTCATAACCTGCTCCCTGTATGATTTTGGCACTACAAGCTGTCCATGTCCTTTAGGTCCTGTTCCAGCTTTTCTATATAATAGGCCATTTTTCATATATAAGTCTCCTTTCTCTGGAGGGTTATGTCTTTTAGGTAATTTGCCAAAGCAAGGCTTCAATGTACTGTCAGCAGTTTGAGCCTTTCTCATCTCTTCTGGATGAGTATTGATGATAGTGTCCTCCTCTTTCTTAGAGCTTGCCCTGGTCTGGACTGTTGCCATCACTATGGGTCTTATAGGTTCTCCTAGAAAGACATATCTACATCCCAGTATTAATGGGTAGATAGGGTTGTCCATCACTGCTGCTTTGATCTCTCCTTCCACATAGCGAGATCTTATGTTGATTCCGGCTATGGGCAGTGTCATGGTTCCTGCTCCCTTGACTGGTCCTCTGATTTCCACTGTTTCTGTGGTTATCTGTTCCGGACTCACCAGAGAAGAGCACACTACTGAGTCAAAGTCCAAGCCTGTATCATATAAGCACAGTACTTGGGTGCCATTCAAGGTCACTTCCTCACAGACAGGGGGATGATGGAGGTCCTTCTGACTATCTGCCAGGTCCTTCCCTTGTTCTCTGTTGTAAGGCATGCAGCGTGATGAGGAGGGTTTTTCCGTCTGCATTCCGCAGTATTGTGGTTACTCATTTGGCAAGATTTACACCACTTTCCTTCCTTTCTTGGAGGTTTCTTTTCTGATCCTAGAGGGTTTTTGTCTTTATAATCAGTTCTGTGTTTGTTCTTGTTGGAATTGTCACTGTGTTCGTAGTTGGTAAAGTTTTGTGAAGGTTTGAAGTTCTCACCCTGCTTCTTCTTATTTCCTGACACTTCTGACTGAGCTGCTTGATATCTTTCAGCCATGGTTAAAATATCTTCCAATCTCTCTGCTCCTTGCTCCATAAGAAATTTTCTCATTTCTTGAGGCATTGATTCTCTCAGTTGTTCCATCATGACCATTTCTTTTATATCTTGACATTTTCCTAAGCTAATCCATTTTGTCAGATATGTTTCCAATTTGGCATAAAACTGGTGATAGTTTTCTCCTGGAAGTAGCTTAGCAGTTCGGAATCTCTTTCTATAAGATTCAGAATTCTTTTCGTACCTGACCAGTAAAGCTTGTTTTAAGATTTCATAATCTTCCTGGTCTTCTTTTGAGAGTTTTAAATAAACATCGTATGAAACTCCCCTCAACCCCTGAGATAGCTTAAGGCTCCATTTTTCCTTTTCCAATCCATAGGTAGAGGCCAGTCTCTCATATCTATCCAGGTACGACTCAATGGCATCCTCTTTTTCAATAAATGGATCCAGGTGGAAAATCATGGCTCCATTTGCCCCGCTATGGTTGGAGCTACTCTGAGTGAGGTGAGCTAGCACCATGATGGCTAGCTGCTCCCTGGAGTTCAAGTTCCTTTAAACTTAACTCATGAGCTCTGTAACCTTCTTTCTTCAGCTTCAGCTTCCAACATTAGTCTCTTCTCTTTCTGCTTCTAATTTCTTACCTTCTGCTTCCATTCTTTTGGCTTCTCTCTCTGCTTCCATTCTTTTGGCTTCTCTCTCTGCTTCAGCTTCCATTCTTTTAGTCTCTCTTTCAGCTTCAGCTTCCATTCTTTTAGTCTCTCTCTCTAAATATTTATCCACTTCAGTTGTGATATGCCGAATTAGAGCATCTCCTGTCATACCCAAGTCTTTTCCTTCCTGCATAATCACAGCTCTAAACTTCACCAATTCAGCCATGATGCTTACTTACCAGAGGGTATATAATTTTATCTTCACTAACCAACTAACTTAATTAAAATCAATTAATTACTTTGAACAAGACAAATCCTTAAAACCTTGTGAGCGTTTCCTATTTACTTCGTACTCAATGGTACTACTATTACGAAAAAAATTTCTAAGTTTTAGAATTTTCTCAAAAAAATTTATTTTTACAAACTATTTGTGGCTCAAGATAGAATACATAGATAGTGGCTCAGGATAAAAAATAATATCCCGCGAAAGAGCCCCCAGTGTAGCGAAAGGTTTTCTTATTATGATAATAGTGGTAGAGCAGAAGTAGAATCTCTCTCCAGAAAGTATGAAGTTCCAGTGCCCAAGAAGTACACTGGTATCACAAGTGAGTTACAGCTGTGAATACTCTGAGCTGGACAATAGATTTAGGCTTCAGAAGTATAAGTTGCTACTTTCGCTATCGTAACCCTATGTGATAATATAATTAAATTTGAAAAGGTAACTCAAAATTTTAACAGTTAAAAATTTAACAAGTCAAATGAGTACAATTATCCAATTTATTATGTACATCTATATATTCTTGTAATGAGAAATGGTTGTTGTAAGATGGTAAAATGTATGATTATTTACAGTTACAAATCAAATAAACAAGCTAAAAAAGTCTTGGATTTATCTTCCACTGAACTTATAAAACAAGTTTGTCACATTATCTCTTGCCATCTAGTTGTCATCATTAAACAGTCGTTTTAGAAACTGCTCACAGGATTTGTTGGATGGATACACAGAAACTCAACTTTAGCCACGTCTGCTCGAGGTTCCTCCGACACACTGGAGTATGGAAGACTTTCCTTCAGCTCGCCCTATAACTACGGGGGACTAAGGTGTTGAAGATTGGTTAACCTCTAGGCTTCAGTGAGCTGGATCAACTTCTTCAAGTCTTTAGTTTCTTGATGAATAATGATCATAAACATTGATCATAAAAACCCTCTTAGGATTAATAATCTCACGGTGAGACTGTATTGGCTTAATTTAATCTGCCCTGCATGCAGCGTGAAAATAGAACTTTTCTTGCAGATGCTGTCTTCCAGTTTCTCACTCTGGATTTGGTGTGTGTGATTTCCAATGCGCCGCTCTGTCCTTATATTTCAGTCTCTCGCCCATACGAGAAAGCACCTCCCAAATTCCCCAAAAGATTTTAGTTTCATCTCCTGATTTGAGGCGATTTGAAGCAATCTGTGTTTTTCTTGTACTTGTTTTTCTCTTCTGTTCACTACACACTTATATTCTTCCGTCCTTCCTATGTATCATTCCCTTTTCCCCATATGAGGCTTTCATTCCATATAAGTTTTATCCAAATCCGTTGAGGCTTGTTAGTGTAATAAATTTTTAAAGATTATTAGCTAACTTTTAGCCGATGTGATGAAGGTGAAAAATATTAATTATCTTTAAAACTATTTATATTTGAATAATATCCTTTTGGATATAATTCCTAGTCTATCTCCTTTGTTGAGTTATATTTATTTAATATTATTCCAACCGGGCGTTCTCCGGTAGTTAATAATTTAATTTTCAGTAAATGCATACTTTTAAAGTCCGCCATACATTCCTATATAGCTATTTCCTCATTCTTTAGTAATATTGTCTGGCTTCAACCATAATTCACATTTCCCGTCCTTAAACTTCAAAGAAAGACTCGCCGAGCCGACCTTGCACTGTGTGGGTGTGGGTGTCGCGTGGGCGTGTGTCGCGCTACAACCAAGCAAGTGTTAACAAATCTCGCTACAATCAGGACCAGCCATGTCTGTAAACTTCTCTTCCAGTGTTTCCCATGGCCCATCTGTTCAGCCAAGTTTCTTTGTTTATTGTTCGTATGAGTGTTTTGACTGTTTGGAGAGTTGTTGCTGTGAGTGGTTGTTCTTGTTTTGTTCCTTTCTTTGCCAGTCTGTCTGCTCTGTCATTACCTGGTGTATTTGAGTGGCCAGGGATCCACTGCATAACTATTCTGATGCCATAGGAAGTGATAAGCTGATCAGCATCCAGGATTAGTTTGGCTAATTCAGTTTTACAATGTCCACTGGCTTCCAGAGCTTGTAATGCAGACAATGAGTCGGTGAAAATGACAATGTTTTGAGCCTTTGAGGGAAAGGCATCAAATACAGTCTTCAGATGGTATACAGCTGTTTCCAGTGCAATGGTTTCAGCTTCATAGTTGGAGCAAAACTCCCCGCATGCATCAAACAGCTCATCGGAGGATCCGCCTGGATAACATATGTAAACTCCGTAACCTGCTTTGATGGTGGCCTTAAATGCAGATCCGTCAGTATAGACATGTAACCATTCTTCAGGGTAGGCATCAATGGTTCTTTGTGAGGCACTCATAAGACTGACTGGGTCGGCCTGTTTGGTTGTTCCATCTACTAATTTCATCTGTACTTCTGGTGTTTTTAAGTGGGTATGGGGTGGTAAATTCCTTACTACTTTCTGTATTTCTTGTCTTCTTTCTGGGAGGTGGTATCCATCTTGTATTTCATGGACATGGTGCAAGACTGACTTGTGCTTTATTCTTTGCTTGTGTACCCAGTTTTCTACAAGGTGTCTGTTAGGGTGGTTTCGGTTCATTCTCTTACATCTTTCATAAACTTCTAAAGCAGCTTTATCTCTCCGTAAACTGGGGGGGGTTCCACATTTGTGTGTATTTCACATGCAGCAGTTTGCGTTGATCTCATAGCTCCACTGATTAGACGAAGGGCATTGCTTTGCACTCTGTCGAGAGACTCCAGGTTTGTCTTGGAGCAAGTAGTAAGCAGTGAGTTATTATATTCTATCACAGAACGGACATAGCCAAGGTACAAGCCTCTCAGAGTATCCTTGTCTGATCCCCATGTAGTGCCAGCAAGCCTCTTCAATAGTTGTAATCACCTCAGTGCTTTGTTCTTTGTATTCTCAATGTGGTTCTTGAGGTTGAGCTGCCGATCAAGTGTGACTCCAAGATATGTGGGATGTTCTTCTTTTGTCACTTGTTGTTTGTCTAGCCACAGACTGATATTCTTCTTGGCTACTTTATGGCTTTTGGTGAAGATAGTGTACACAGTCTTTGTATAGTTGACCTTTAATTTCCATGTTTTGCAGTACTCATGTAGTCTTCTAAGGTCTCCGTTTAGTCTTTGAGCTCCACTTTCTAGATTCTCATGACTCTGCCATATCGCCAGGTCATCAGCGTACAGAGCTTTTTCAGCTTTGATCTGGTCTGCTAAGTCATTGATATAGATGAAAAATAGAGTGCAGCTCAATGAGGAGCCTTGTGGTAAGCCCTCCTCTAAGACTTCTTTAGATGAGATTGCATTGTTAATCTTTGTCTGGATTGTTCGATCAACCAAAAAATATTTTATCCAGTTGTATAACCTGCCATGTATTCCCATGCCAATCATCTTCATCAGGAGGCCTTTTCTCCATACACGGTCATAGGCCTGCTGGAGGTCGAAGAAGATGGCCACAGTATGTTTCTTACTCTGGAAGCCATCATGAATTCTCTGCGTCAAACGGAAAAGCTGGTCTTCTGTGCAGCTGCTCGTTCTGACGCCTGCCTGTTCATGACATAGAATACTGGAGCTCTCAAGGAACCAATAGAGACATGTGTTTATCATTCTTTCAGCAATTTTCCCCAGGCATGATGTTAAAGATATCCGATGGTAGCTTTTGGGTTCATCTGGGGGTTTGTTGGTTTTTAAAATGGGGACAATATGTGCATTCCTCCAGGCTTTTGGAAGTTTGCCTGATCTCCATGTCTTATTGATCAGCTTGAGGATTGCTTCTCTCCCAGATGAGCCCAGGTGGAGTAGCATTTCATTGTGGATCTTGTCCGGCCCTGGGGACTTTCTAGGTTTTAATTTCTTCAGGGCTTGCTCTAACTCCTTCATGCTGAACTCTTCTTCGAATAGGGAAGCATTGATCGTTGAGGCTTTCTCTTGTTTCCTTAACTGGTGTAGTTGTTTCCTGTCCAGCTCTGAGAGTTTACCTGCTCTATTCACATTGGCAAAGTAACGGTTGAAGTGTTCTGCTTTCTTTTGGTCTTCAGCGATTGTCTTCCTTCCATCTATCACTGGCTTTGGATTCATCCTTCTACTTTCTCCAGAAAGATTATTAACTAATGCCCATGCTTTATTTCCATTCTGTCTGAGATCTAAGTTGGAGCACGTTTCTGTCCATTTATCTTTTTTGGCCTTCTTAACTGTAAGTTTTACTCTGGCACATGCCTTATTGTACAGAATCTTTGCCTCTTGTGAATGTGTGGTCTCAAGTGTTGTTCTGGCTTTGTTTCTTTCAGATATAGTAGTTTGTATTTCTTTGTTCCAGAATGGTTTATATAGCTTCTGGCTGCCCCTTGGGATGGACTGCGCTGCTGCATTCAAGATTGATTTTGTTAGTTCTTCACTGAATGTTTCGACACAGTTGGTATCAATGTTTTCTAGAAGGCAATCTAATGTTTCCTGGAATAGTCTCCAATTTGCTTTTCGAAAATTCCAGCGAGTTCTCTGCTTGGAACATGCTTTACTGGGGGGTGCCTATAGTGGTGAGGATTGGTTTGTGATCACTTCCAATATTGTCCAGAACCTGAGAATGACTAAGATCTATCAAATCAGATGAGCAGATGGTCAAGTCAGGTCGGCTGAGAGAGAGATGGGCCCTGTGCAGCAAAGTTGGTGGGGACTCTGTATCCTGTAATACTGTCAGGAATCAGGGTAACCCCAACGGGGTGAGTGTTCGTTGAAGTCCCCTACAAGAAGGGTTTTGTGATACTGTGTCTTGTATAGTTCTGGTAAGTTGCATGTTGTCTGAGGTGGGCTGTAAACATTGTATATAGTATATTTGCCTCCATTGTGCCAGATATTGGCTTTTTGTACATCTGTGGGATGGGCTGTTGTTAGCTGAGTGACATCTCCTTGTATGTCATTTCTGATCTAAGTTACTATGCCACGGCAACCAATGCACTTACAGGCGTAACTAGTGTATCCTGTGCAGGTCAAAATCTTTGTGTAAAGTTTCTTGTAGAGCAGCCACATGTACCCTGTGACTGTCTAGCAGTTTGGCAAGTTCAAGCTTTTTATTTCTTATGCCACAGATGTTTAAATAATAATAAATTCTTTAAGCGCCAAACACGGCGCATAAGGCAGAAACCAGTGCTCTCCAGGTTGTTCGTTGTGACGCCACTCCTCTTAGCTCTTGCACATTATTTAGGCCCAACGTTCTTCCTTCTCTTGTATAGTTTCTGAGTGTTTCTTTTGGTCTTCCTTTTTTCCGCTTACCCTCAGGAGTGAGCGCTGTAGTGGTATTCTGTTGTTTTGCATTCGTAGGACATGACCGATATATGCCATCGATTTCCTTATATAGTCGGAGACATATTTCTGCCTAGAGTCTTCTCTTATTTGTCGATTAGTCTTGAATTCTTTCCAACTGATGTTCATGAGTTTTCTAAGACATTTGTTCTCGAATGTATTCAGCTTGTTCTCCAATGATTTTGTTATTTTCAAACTCTCACAGCCGTATGTTAACACTGAGATAACATTTGAATTAAACAGACGAAGCTTGGTATGTATATTCAATGATCGTAATTTCCAAATGTTAGATAATCTATTGAAGGCGCTAGCTGCCAAAGCAATTCTAGTATGGATTTAGAGCAGTGTCACCACCTGAGTCATTTTACTGCCTAAATAATTGAAACTTTCAACTTTCTGTAGTTTTTCCCCGTTCAAGATGATATCAAAGGTCTCGTTAGAAAAGTTCATAGCTTTAGTTTTAGAGGCATTTATTTGGAGAATTTTAACCGAGAGATGACACAAATTATTTATTGCTTCTTGGGATTGTCCCTGTTGGTGATTGAACTTAAGAATGCTACTCATCTGCTCCAGGTCCCCCAGGAATTTTCCATTTGTCCATTTTATACCCAATTGTTCATTGTGGGTATAGTTTCTCATAACCCAATCAATAGCTATTCCAAAAAGTAGTGGTGACATAATACAAGATAAAGGGGTGTTTCTGCCTCTCTCTCAGATACGTAGCCAAGGTAGGGCTCACAGTGCTCATTCCCCGCCACCAAATTGCCTGCTGGTTACGCCGAGTTCTCCGAGGCTCTAGGCATGTGACCAAGAGTTGAAGGCAATAGGATCGTCATGTCCTGAGTCTCTGTGCCTGTACGATGGGTTCCGATCTTCAGGAAGTAGTTCATACTCGTTCCCACTCCTAAGACTTGTTCAGTATCCATCTGGCTCCCTCCCACCCACAGAGGGCGTGTACGGTGTAGTGCACCGGATTTATTATCGAGGTTTACTCCTCTAGATCCGTTGTGTTTTGCCTGAGGATTCGCACCCTCAGTTACCGGGACTACCTCGGGGAGGGTGTGGCTCTTCACCACGCACAACGATCTTGGGGTATGAGAGGTTTTGCTAGGCCAAGAGACTGACACCGCAATGGTCGCTCCTTTCATGAAAGAATTCACTAGGCCTAGGGTGAAGCAAGGGGGGAAATCCACTACCAACAACACCAACACATCATACCCCCTGTCTGTAAGACTTTGCCCCGTTGAAATGAAGAAATTTTGTAAAAGTTAGGCATTATCATTATTAAAAGTTTTTACCTTTGCAATAGTGGACTATACATTGAGTAGAAAGTATGTTTAACATATCCTTGAAAATTGTGTGCTTAAACCTTAAAAAACCCTTGAAAATTTTAAAAGAAATTTGCTACAAGCCCTAATTCTACTAGTGCATTTTTTTTAAGAGTACAGAAGTTGCTGATTTTATTATTATTATTATTATTTTTTATGATGTCACATTTGTGACAAGGATTTTCACTTAGCAGTAAAGAATTGATAGTGTCTAACTGTAACTTTTCTTATATTAGTCTGGGTATAAAATGCATGAAGTGCTTAGATGCAGGCTTTCTGTAAGGATGCCATTTGCAGTGGTGTTCCTCTGAAATTTATAAATATACATGTGTTAGTTTAAATAGAGCAGTATACTTGTGTGACTTATTTTTAGTTTTTAATGTTACTTTTTCCCTTCAGAGCTTCCAAATGCCTGGAGTGTTGCAGCCATCTAGTAGTTCAATGGACAGCTATCTGAGGCAGGTGACTCCAGTACTACAGACATGTAGGAATGCAGTCAATGAAATTGCACAAATGAAGTTGCCATTACACAGTAAGGAGCCTGGATTAGTGTATTTTTCAACCACAATACGCATCACTCCTTTTGTAGTCGTTGTGAAGAATGAAATAATGCGCTCCTGTTATTTCTCTGGTGATGTTATTAATACATATAAGGAAGCATTATGTTTGGTTGAATTTGCAAAGGTATACAATGAAAAGCTTTTAATTGTAGTGGAAAAGGCACTTGATGTGGAGAAAGAACTTCAGAAACAAAATAGCACGTTGTCAAGGAAAGTAAATAAACTCACTCAGTTTAAAAGTAGCCTTGATGAATTCACCAGAGTCTTGGACAAAATTATTGCACACTACTCAGCAAAAGTATTAGGCTTCTTTCCTACAGTTGACCTTCCTTCACTTGATGATGTCAAAAGAGTGAAAGAAGAATTTAACAGCATCAAAAAGCATTTGAAGAAGGAGGAACTTTCTGCTTTGTTTACTAGGTATGATAGTGATTTCAACACCAGAGAAGAAGTTATTTTGTGCACAATCCTAGGTCTCAGTGAAGACTATGGTGACTGGCTTTTTGAGATGGATCCAGATGTGTTCAATCATCAGTCTGTAATGTACTACCTTCAAAGGTCAATAGAAGAAAGAGAGGATGAAATGGATGAGGATGAGATCCTATGTCATTCTGGGACACAGGGCTTGGTGGAAAATCTTCAGAAGCTTGGATTTAATCAACAAACTGCAGAAATAATCTCTAAGAGCATCCCTAATGATTTTGTTGAGTTGCAGAAACCTGTATCTTCTCATGAAAGTCAGGGAAATACTCTAGTTGAAAAGTTTTTGAAAGAACAGAGTGAGGATAAAGAATACAAACTACTTTACCATGGAACAACACATGAAAGTGCCATATCACTTGTTACGGATGGAATCCTTGTAAGAGAAGGCAGTAAAGATCAAGATTTTTCTAGTGGAGATGGCTTCTATTTATCATATGAGTTTGAAAATGCCAAGGCCTGGAGCAAAGCTGGCAGGGGAGATCATCAGGCAGTTGTTGTTTACAAGGTGAAGTGCAGCTTGCTAAATGCGACACATAAAAATGGTTTGGACTTAAGTCAAGACAGGTCTCAATGGGAGAAAGTGGTGAGATGTTGTCGAAATGGTTATAGGGATAGAAAGAGTAAAAAGACTTTTGCAAATTATACTTTTATTCAAGGACCAGTTTGTAAGAATCCACAAAGTGTTGGAAAGAATGAGCCATTGCAGGTCTTTGAGGAGGCTGGTATTCAACTTTGTATCCGTGATTATGACTATGCTGAAGAATTTGAGAGCTTAAATAACATTGCATGTGTCATTTTTTATTAAATCTACTTAATCCCTATCTGTGAAAGATTGGCTGTTAGAGATTACAAAATATTTTTCATTTCTTTATGCAGCCATCTTTCTTTATCTTTCCACTGTCGCTCATCGTCCTGGAAAGTTTGAGTTCTGTTCTTGGGCATTTAATGTGGCTTGTGTGTTGACATGAACTCTGATAATGAAAGTTTCAACTGTATCCATCTTCCTTGTTGTTCTTGGTTTCATCTTGCCTTAAATTTTATTGCTTTATCATATAAAAAATATAATGGAGGTTGTTGAGTTTGGTTTTGGCTACCAGATTTTTCATTAGTTGTTGCTTCCAAGCAAGATTAGGTTTCAACTTCAGCTCTTATTGTGTTATTTACTGTCAGCAGTACTTGACCTATTTATCCCAGTTAGTTCATCCTAATTTCATAAAATTTTCATTCCTACCAGATCTGAATGTCTGGGAACAGTTACATCATACATGATTTGACTTTGTTTACTATTGCTTTCATTTCTCACTAAGAATATCAATATCATGTTTTATTCTGCTTCCTGCAGTTTTCTGCTATTTTAATTTTTCATTGACAGAGACTTGTGGGGGAAAAACGCTTTTTATCATATGTTACTACCAAGGCTACTAACCAGTTCTGCCCCCCCCCCCCCCCCCCCCCCCCCCCCCCACCCCCCCCTGCAAGTTTTAAATTGGCGCCCCAAAGCTACTTGCAGGCGTTAGCATTACAGACTGATGCACTGTGAGTCGCCATATCTGCTCGCAGATAGAAGCAATTCTGAAAATTGTATATGTATAATTTGTAGATTAGAAAAAAAATGGTCTTGTGTATTATGAAAAAATCTTTATTTAGCAATAAAACAAATGAAAATGCAGTTATGGGTTGTTCATAAAGGATGTCACAGAAAAATTATCTATATTAGCCTAAAAAAATAGCTACCAAACATTTCTGGATCAAAATGTGGCGTCCTTTAAGAACAACTTCTTACAACAGTTTTACTTTACAGGCTTTCATGTTTGCAAATTTTAAAATTAATTCTGTGATGTCCAAATGTTACTCAATATGTCATACCACATAATAAGCGAGCATAAGAATTGGAAATCCTTTTGTTTATTGCAAAGCACTTGTGCTTCATATTGTGTAACCTTGTCACAACTTTCGTCTTCATAAATTTCAAATAAAGCGTCATAGACTTCTCCTGTTTGGTAACTTATAGGCTTTAAGGCATCAGTACGACTACTCTATCTAGTATCTGACAATGGTTTTAATGTAAAAAGAAATGTGTTTCTTAAGAATTGACCAACGTTTTGTTGCTGCAAAAAAGTTGTAAATCTTGCACTATTCCAAAAAAGCTTATTTTAACAGAATTTACATTAGCAGCATCATAAGCTTTAAGCAGCGCATAGCACAAAAAAAAAGCATCTTAATTGAGGTTTAAAATGCGATTTTGTAGACCCTTTTTATTTTTTGCCTTTCAAATTAAAACCATTATACCCTTGGTCTTTCATGTCTTCTGTGCTAAGCTTCCAATCATTTAATTGTTTGTCAATAGTATCATATAAGCCCTCACCAGTTGAGTCATTGATTGGTAAAAATCCAATAAAGTGCTCTTCCACAAGCACTGACTCTTCTTTACATGGCAGAAATCTTATAATAACAGTCATCTGCTCTGTGTGGCTGACAACTGGTGTGCAGTCCGATGTAATAGAATAGTATTTTTCTTTTCTAATAGCGCACAAGATCTTATCTGTAATGGTTGTACCCAATATTTCAATCATTTCATTTTGAATATCTTTACTCATATAGTGAAAATTTGAATCCGATTTAATGGTTCTTTCAGTGTGTCTCACCATAATGGAAAACTTTACCAAATAACTCACCTAATTTAAGGAAATTTCCATTGTTTCTTTCAAACAGCTTATCAGAAGAACCTCTAAGAGCAACATATTGAGATCCAAGAAACTTGATTATTTCAGTCTTTCAATCACATCTGACCAGTGCTTCTTTTCCAGCTCGTATAATCTTTGGTTTTGTGTATCAGTTGTAGTCTTATTCTTAAGGTTACTTCTAAAGTTGTACCACATTTTCACACGTTCTATATATGTCAAACTAATTTCATGTGAATGAAGCACTTTAGCCAAACTCCATTGTTTTGTAACCTGTTGATACGAAACTGCTCCAACTAGTCGAAGATACACTTGGATAAGAAGGGGAAAATAACTTGCAACAAAACCAAAATACGCTGTCTGCAGATGTTGAATACACTAACCGAGATCTCGGGACTGATTCTCCATTGACCATTTTTTTTATTGTAGTGTCTCACTAAATTTGCGTCCACTCAAGTCTTTGGGTACAAAATACCTCTTTTTTTGTACGGGGGGCCTGACACTCAACATCATTCGCAACCTATCAGTAAGTTTTGGCCATTTGTAAAGATCATCAGTTTCAAATAAAAGTGAATCTGTTGTTGGTTATAGCTCAGACTGAGAGGTTTCTAATGGTGCATTATCAAAAATTGTTCATTCTAAAACATAAGTTTGATTTTCGTCGTTGCATCCATCATTGAAATGGAGTTCATCAAGAGCGTGTTCAAGAGCATTTTTCTGATACACTTGGATAATTTTCTCATTAAGAGCAGGGATAATTGATTGTCTTCAGTTTTAGGAGCCTCAAATGTTTCTTCAAGGCACTCATGAGTTACCTTTGACTTTGTGAAAAATTCATGAATTGCACCGGCTTGCTTCTTCAACTCCTCATTTCTAGCTGCCTTTCACTTTCTATTTTCTGAGAGTTTCTTTTTATCTGAATCCATAGTACTTATTGTACTAATTTTAATAAGGATCTGACAATAAAAAAAGTCATAAATGTTTTATTCACAGCAACAATTTAAACACTTCTATAATTAACTAACTAATACATGAAACTGAATGCTAGAGGCGCCCTTTTGAATTTGGTGCCCCTAGCCATCAGCGTCCACTGATTTGCAGACTTCGCATATAGGCAAGCGCCAGCCCTGATTACTACACAGCATAGTTATTAAATTTGAAATTTGTCAGGAGCTTGCATTACCTAAGAGAAATGGAGCAAGGTTTGCCCTTGTAAGAGATGAAACTTTAGTATAGTGTTTTATTTTTCTAGAAAGGTGGATATATGCATGTGTGTACCCTGGAAGGAGGGAATAATCCTTAAATTTGGCTAACATAACTCTTCCTGTTACAGGAATTTTTTTTTTTTAATGGGTTCTGCCCAGGCACCAATATGGATGCCATTTCTTTTTCATAGAGATATTTGAGATAGTATTTCTTGGAAAGAAAAAGTGGCAAATGTCGAAGTGTTGTCACATGCTGGCCTCCAGAGCATGTATACACTGCGCTGGTTTGGCCATGTCTGCAGCATCAGAGATGCTTGAATTCCAATAGATATCTTCTATGGACAACTGTCAGATGGCAAAAGAACAGTTGGGCGACCTCAGCTGAGATTCAGAGAGGTGTGTAAGATAGACATGAGGACACTGGACATAAATCCAGCAACATGGGAGGATGAAGCTGCCGATCGCACCATACGGAGATGCTATCTACGGCACCATCCCAATTGGGGCGAAAAGAAGCTCTCACAGCAAACAGAAAAGGGGAGAAAATGTCGAAAGGAACACCAGGAAAATAAACATCTGAGGGCTGTCACCTCGTCAGTTTTGACTGAATGGGCCATTATTATTATAATGAAAGGAAAAGGATCCCGTTACACGCCCATTGAGGCATATTGGGAATATGGTGTTAGGCCCATATTTTCTTGACCATCGGCACACTAGGGGTGATGTGGTCAGCATCACGCCGGCCGCCTTAACCTACCCAGAGGTTGCTCTGGTACCCAATTGAGGCTGGGTCGACCCAGGAGCCGTTTGCGGCCTAAAAAAAAGTAAGTGGTAACATTCCACAGAGTTATGTTAAGCTGCTTGCTGGGAGGGAAAAGACAAATTTTACTGATCTGTACTTAACTTCTGCAGTTGGCAGTTTTCTTAGCAAATCACTTTGTCATTAAATTGTATACTGTGTATTGTGAAATATACATCTCCTAAGGGAAAAAAAGATAATAATCTTGAAATGTTAAAGAAATGTACACTAAGCTGTTCCATGTCGCTTAGCTTTGGGTATAATTTTTTGCTTTGGAAAAATAAATATACCGTACTTAAATGCTTCCATAAACTATATATTTGATGTGGTTATCATAACATTGTATGCATGCATTTCACATTATTTTGCTCTATATGTGACAAGAATTGTCATTTTTCCCTTAAATGTAGTAGATCTTTGATAACCTGAAAGCCAGTCATCCGAGACTTCATTAATCTGAATGAGTCCACATTAACTTAATGCTGGCATAAAAAAGTGAGGAGTATGCCTGAGCTAAACCAAAATATATCCAGATGGTGAGAGTTCTTGGTGGGAAAGAGTATCTGTTTTTAACTGTCCCATTTTTCTGTTCAGTTTGCTTAGTGCAAGAGTGATTTCTAGTGTTAACAGAGTTTTACTTTTAACATTATGTCATCATAGTGTCTTCTTCTAAAAGGTGGCAGAAATTTCAACAGTAAAATCAAAGATTGAGATTTTAATTGGACATAAAAAGAGAGCAGATCTTTAGCCAGATTGTACAACTTCGGAAAGTCATCCATAACAGATAGATACTACACAAGCATCAGATAATATATCTTTAGAGTTAACATCAGTAATTTATTCAGATGACGGGTCTGCTCATGCAGGGGTATTTGCCAGGCTAGAGACTGCATTGGCTTGGTACATGCTTGCCAAAACAATGACTTGCTGCAAAGAGAGAGACCTGGCAACAAAGAAACGCAGTTCAAAAATAGCGCAGTTGAAAGTTCCATTTGTCCCGTTATCACTGAATAAAAAGTACACCACCATATTTTGTTATTACGAAAACCTGTTTTTAAGTCTCTAAAACGGTATATTTGAAAGGTTCTTAAGTCAGAACAAATAAAATATCTAGCAGCACATCCTCGTCCAAGATAGTTCCCCATTTCATTTTTGTGTCAGCTATAACTTTACATCATTTTCTACTGCTAGTTTTCCTTGGAATCAGTTTTGTTTAAATCTCACATGCTCCATCACTGTCTCCTTCTCCTCTCCCTCCATCCCCCATATTTTAATTTTGTATATTTATAGTGCGTATGTACGGAGACAAGAAAAAAATGTACATGCTTGCAGTATATAGAACCATTCAGAAATAATTTTGTATTTGTAGAGCAGAATGATGGTAGCATTTGCAGGTAAAGCTTGCTTGGCGTGGAATATGTACATACGTATTCTTGTGTGCGTGGATGTATATATATATATATATATATATATATATATATATATATATATATATATATATATATATATATATATACACACACTCACACACACACATATATTTATATATATTACCGGTGGTTTTTCTTTACTGGACTGTCACTGATGTTAGGCTTACAATATGTGGCCGACGTATTTCTTAGTGACGCGAAGTAATGTGGGCCATTTCTTTGGCGTATGCTGATGACCTGGTTAATGACAACAAGACCCGGTAACGAAGCAGGATGGGTCAATACAAGGTGACCAGTTGGTACGGATAAACACTATACTCGTTGGAAGAGTTAGTGTTGACAACATATGTATTATTGACGAAACTTTACATCAGGAACTCGGACATTACAGTGACTTGACATCAATAGTTGCATGGTTGTAATGTACATAGCAAGTGAAGATAACTACGATTGTTGACTGACCCCACTAACCGACATCACGTCAAGGCAGATGCTCTACGGCAACGACGTTGTATGCTGGAGTCCACGATAAATGACCATGTCAAAAATCTTGGAGCATATATATATAATTACGATCAAACATAGCTCCTCGCATAAGCTGGATGCACTAGCAACTTGACATATCTGGTCAAGTTGAAGCTCTGCTGCCATAACATAACAGGAGACTAAGTATCGGAGGCGAGATATTTAAAACGAGCCGTTTCTGGCTAAATATTCACAATAAAAGCTTCTTGGATCATACGTTGCCCGTGACGTGCATATGAGGATCTCAGACATTTAACTGCCTGTCTATAAATATAAAATAACTTAACTATATATATATATATATATACACACACACAGTTTTCACCTGATTTAACCAAAAAAACTGTTTTTTACATTTCATTTCAGCCGATAGACGGCGCAAGGAATGAAAATGGCGATGCCACAGCAGAAGTCGTGTTGTGTATTGCAGTTTGCCAAATCACACTCGGTAATCACAGTGCAACGTGAGTTTGGAAAACAATTTCACATTGATCCACCATCTGATAACAACATTTGCAGATGGTATCGACAGTTCCAAGATAAAGGATGACTTTGTAAAGGAAAAAGCTCTTGTCGACCAAGAACATCAGAAGAAAATGTGCAGAAAGAGAAGCTTACCTGCGGAGCCCGCGAAAGTCAACAATGCGAGCTAGATGCGAATTACGAATTCCTGAAACAACAGTGTGGTGCGTTTTGTGAAAGCGATTGATAATGAAAAGCTATAAGTTGCAGTTACTGCAAGCTCTTCATCCTGCAGACAAGGAGAAAAGATACGACTTCTGCACATAAATGTTAGAGGAAGATGAAGCATTTTTATCCCGCCTGATTTTTTTCTAATGAAGCAACTTTTCACTGAAGCGGTAAAGTGAATCGTCACAATATACGAATATGGGGCACAGAAAACCCACACATAACCATTGAGCACTAACGGGATTCACCAAAGGTAAATGTTTTCTGTGCCATTACTTGCACAAAGGTGTATGGGACGTTCTTGTTTGCTGAGAGGATAGTGATCGGAACGTCGTATCTGGACAGCTAGAATACTGGCTGTTCCCTCAGTTAAATGAGGAGTCTGAAACTACGTTTTCCAGCAAGATGGGGCACCGCCGCATTCTCATAACGAAATCCGGAAGTCTCTGAATGAGGTACTCCCACATCGATGGATAGGACGCGCATGAGCAGATGACCTTGCTCTATACTTTTGGCCACCCAGGTCTCAGAATCTTTCACCGTGTGATTTCTTTTGGTGGGGCTACGTAAAAGACATCGTCTACATGCCACCTTTGCCCCGAGATCTCCGAACACTAAAGAATCGAATCACGGCTGCTGTGGAAAGAATAACAAGGGATCAGTTGGAGCGAGCGTGGAGAGAATAGGACTACCGGTTAGATGTGTGCTGTATAACATGAGGGGCACACATTGAGGAATTGTAATGTAAGAGATTAAACTTTGACAGTTTTACTTTCTTTTGGTGCAAACTGTATATTTTTAAGTGTTCAATAATCAAAGTTATATGCATCTAAAATACCTATATTCTTTTTGAAACACCTTGTGTATGTATATATATAAGGTGGCATGCAAAATGCAACATGTGGGTAAATAAAAAATATATAAAAGTACTTAAAATAGAGATTTTTTTTTTTTTTTACATTTCATAGATATTGTTTTCATTCACGTCAGCGTAACGGGCTTTACAAAAGCAGAGAACACCAATATGTTGTGTGTTTTCTTTATTAATTGTACCTCTTGATGTATAAATTGATCGGTGTGTATTTCATTTCCTTTTTTTTATGTAAAAAAAGGGTAAACTCAACACCCACTACCTTCTGTAAATGGTATAACCTGTCAAATGTTGCTGAGGTGAAACGTGAGGATTTTGATAATGCTTCTGTTGAATAATTTAACATAGAACCATTGTTTATATATACATGAATACCTGTACACTTTTTTTCAAAATAATAAATATAAGATATGTTGACGTATTTTAATGGATTACTGACCTTTACTATATTAACTAACGGTAGAAGTGACTTGATAAACAAAGAAGAGTATTGCAGATTGGCTCACAGGGTAGAGTTGTAAATAAAGACTCATTAAAGACACCCTGAAGGAACTGAGAGTGGCATGACACATTAATCTCATCCTCAGGAATTTGTCATCTGTTCTGACTCATGGAGGGAAGAGACTTATAAGCGAAGGATACAATTGAGCCATTGTATTAATTATTAAAATGATGATTTGTCTTTTAAACTTTCTTATGATGAATGTTAGTGTTTCTGTTTTGAATACTTGCAGTGTTCCACCACAATATGTGCATATTAAAAAAAGGGGGAGGGGTGTAAAATAATCAGATGTAAATTTTGTGACACATGTTGGTACTGCCATTGAGCCTCCAGAGATGCGTTAATAGCCTATGAATGTAGTAGACAGGTTATAATGGACAATATATTTTAGGCAAGTACAGCTCTCTTAGCATTGATGTCTTCTTGTGCAAGTGTTGAAGGAAATGAAAAGGCCAATAGAATGTCAGATAAATATAGTTCTGGGCAGAACAGAGATAAACGAACAACAGAGGAATGGACATTAGCAAAAAAGACTGCCTAAAAATGTCATGCACATGCTATGTGATCAAAGCCACGGCAAGAAAAATAAACATGTAAAGTATTATTTATGTAGATTAACTAGCCATTTCTGTTCACAGGATGTCTATCTAGTACCATTATTAAACTTCCTACAGCCCATCTTTCAAGCATTTCATATAAAATTAAATAGTATGGAATTGAACACGTCTGTCTGCATTACTCAAATATACCATAACCTTCTGTTGATCCTTCTAAAATACCTGATATCTTCACTGAATTTAGTATCATTTCTTTTACTGTACTCCATGTGTAGGCTGACTAAACCTAATCGGTAGCTTCTCTTTTGTCGTTACCACTTTCCATTTTGTAAATACTGTATTTTGGAAGAAGTTGGGGATAGGATAATAAGTGTTTATAAGCTTGCTGTCTACTGCTGTTGCTGTGAAAGATCACAAGCAAGATTGCATATTAGTGTCCTTCTGTTTTTAAGGAAATGGGAAGAGAGTGGAATAGCATAACGAGCTTTATTTGCCTCTGCTCATCCACTGCCTCGACAGAGAGTCTACCATGTTGTTCAACCTAATTTTTATGTTATAATTAGAGTGTAGAGGTTATTTTCCGTTTCATGGTTATTTACATCGGAATGTATTTTACATTTTATTGTATTTTGTTAATTACGTACATCATATTTTGTTTGTCTTTAATTCTTGACTGTTTACATTATAGACATTTTGTTGTTGAGAGTACATTTCTTGAAATTTTTTAAATTTCAATTTTGTTAAATGCTTTTGTTTTATTTAGATAATTAGTTTACAGTGTTCCTATGCATGGAGGCATATCTTGAGTCATCCTTATATGACCACCAGCTATGCACAATGCTACAATATATGTACGTGGAAGTGAACCAATGTCTGTGAGGCTAATTACATCCTCATTGACTCTTGAAATCATCCACACACTTCCAGGTATTCCCCTGTGGTGAAACTTGTTGAGAACCCAGCATTGCACACTTTTCTTGGTGACGTCACTTGAGCCTCAGACGTAATTCTTTGACTTGGTTGACTGCATGCAGAAGGATCTCACTATGGTCCCAGTGAAAGGCAGTGAAAGTGGCTCTGTGCAGGACGTGACAATTCCTTGGGAGAGCCCAGAACCAGAGTACAGTATTTTAGCTCTGCATAGTTGGAGAGCCCCCTTGGATGGCGGGGAATGCACAGTATTGGAGAATTGTTATAGCACGTTTCACTAACTTTGCCCAACTTCAAAATGCAATATCTCAGCGAATATATAACGCTTATAAGTGAAATTTTGTTAGTGAATTTGAAGTGGTATAGACCCTAAGAATTAAACTTTTATTAAAATGCAGCCATTGGTTTCAATTTTCGTTTTTTGCGATATAATATCAAAAGTCTCCTTGCCAACACACATCACACACACACATTTTGAAATTCTACATTAAATTCTACGACCTCATTTGCATATG
Organism: Oreohelix idahoensis; assembly: GCA_024509875.1. Taxonomy (NCBI): domain Eukaryota; kingdom Metazoa; phylum Mollusca; class Gastropoda; order Stylommatophora; family Oreohelicidae; genus Oreohelix; species Oreohelix idahoensis. Next base: position 259,386 of record JAMPIV010015415.1, on the reverse strand, counting down.
ATTGGTTTATCAAACAATTGGCATGATTTTAGCGTGAAATTGCACTTCTTGAACATAAAACGGTTTATATCCGGTGTTACTCACACATTGTCAATCAGGGATGTGTCTACAAAAAGTATTGTGTGGTTGAGTAGGAAAAATGAGTCTGCGAGTACATTTCATGACATTACAGCAAATCACAAATAGGAGTTTTAAGTTTTTCTGCAATGAAGCTACTCGAGGAAAACTATATCATTCTATTTCAAACCCACAGAAGAGGACTATTCATGCCTTGGGGATAAGCAAACGATCTTTGCACCGCTGGATAGCGACATCTGAAATTTCTAATTCCAGTATTTTACACACGAAAATTAGGCCAAGAGTGATGGATAATTTTGACAGAGAATTGATCCGCAGAGAAATTTGCAATATGTTTCACAATAATGAGGCAGTGACTTTAAGGAAATTGAAAATTTGGTTAAGAAAGAATAATTACATTGATATTTCCAAATCTACGCTATAGAGGACTATTAGGAGTTTGGGATTCACTTTTAGAAAATACGTTGGTGGTAGAAGCCTCATATAGTTGCAATGAGAAGCAAATATTTACGCGAGGTCAGAGAAATGAGAAAAGATTGTTATGATTTTGTGTATTTACATGAAACTTGGACCAATGCGCACCAAAGTAATGAACGAGAATGGCAATCATCGGATGGGACAACTAAGAGACTAGTACCAAGCAGCAAAGGACAGCGCCTAATAATTGCACATGCAGGAAGCATCCATCACGGGCTTCTAAATAATACTGAACTCATTTGTTTCAAAATCCACAGATAAAAGGGATTATCATACAGAGATGAATGGCAAGATTGGATTGTGAATCATGTACTTCCTTCATTGGATAGACCGTCGTGTTTGATAATGGACAGTACTTCATATCACAACGTTGTGGCACCAGAAGATAAAGTTCCTAATTCATCAAGTACTAAAGATGTAATAAAGATTTGGCTGACCAAAAACAACATTCCATTCAACAAAATGTCCCTGAAGCCTGAATTACTTGGAATTGTAAAAAAGACACAGCATACAAAGATATTTCACATAGACAAGGCAATCCATGAACATGGTCACATATGTTAAAGATTGCCTCCTTACCATTCTCACTGAAACCCAATAGAATTAGTATGGGCTAAAATTAAGGAACAGGTAGCAACAGAAAATAGAACGTTCAAATTAAAAGATGTTGAAATACTTACAAAAGCCGCCATCTCCAATACAGCCAGGGATTATTGGAAGAAATGTGAGAACCATGTGTTACAAGAGGAAGAGGAATATTGGAAGAATGATAGTTTGTCCTTCATTCAGCCGAGATTGAGTATCAATTTCTCAGAGACATCTGATTATGATTCGGATGAAGTTTAATTTCTTTAAAGATGATCTTACAGTTATTTACAAACACATTAGAGGAGCAACGTTCCATTATGATATTTATGAACCGCAAAGAGGTGATACCTATTGAAATAATTAGATCAATGAAGGTCCAGTTTGGTAGCGCACTAAATGTCAATGACAAACAATGTCACAAGTATCTCGCATGCAGATCATTTAAGAAATCATCTTCAACAGGTATTCACATGCAAACGTGATGGCCACTGTTACGCTGGGATAAAATTAGAGGATCGTGCATGGATACGCGAATGATAGCAGATGTTCTTTCAGGACATTAGGGTCTGTATACATAACAAAAGCCGGTAGGTGAACAGGTCCACGGGAAACATGGTTGACATTTAATAAATAAAGTCACTTCACAATAACGTCCATCAAAACATCAAAAGTACATGGCAATAGATAAGCGTAGTAGATTATCCCTGGTCCGTCAATAAGTTTCAAACGTTAGGCATCCTTAAGTGGCAATAATATAATAATAATACACTCCTCTCATCTCCACTCAATCCTGGCCGTTGTACTAAAGGTTCGGGCAATCCACGAAAACCAAAGTAATGCGGCAGAAGCAATCAGGCCAAACATAATATTAGTTGCCTCATATCTTAAAGTTACTTGTAGTAAATTATGGTATGCACTTCTAGATAAGTTCATTAACCATCTTGCACATAACGTGTCGGCCTCCGAAAATCAATAATGCCACAATGTATATTTATATATCACTCTCCCTTTATCCCGGACCTCGAAAAATTACATCTTTCTCGGACGCAAACACGAAGACGGAAGGCCAATTAATTAACACACTGAACCCCACGACATGTGACGAAACCGTCACTAGTTGACCGTCGCTCACCACCGGTGAACGCTTCATGCAAACAGTAGTTTGACTACAGGCGAACACAATTCCTCACATAAAAATGGAAATGTGCTTGCGTGTAGTAACGTGCCACACTATTTTATCTCCATCCCACATCTATCCTTAACAACCACATTATTGTAATAGTAGACACGCCTATGCCTAATCAATTCACAGAAGCTGTGACTGACGTGGTAAAATTTCTTTTCTCGATACACAATAATTAGTATGCCGACAAAGATCAAAGGATTTCATCCGTTTATGGGAACTGGACAAGATGCACAGATATAACGTATATATTTGTTGGGTCTAACCCAATATAACATCGTATGCAAAAAATGGCATTAATACGTTCGACGGTTAATCAGATAATTAAGTTTGTTTGTGGGCATAGCTAGTGAAACGCGCTATAAGATTATATCAGAGCTGTGTGCTTTCTGTGCTTCTCTATAGTGCGGAATGCTGGAGAGTTGCAGAGAAGGAAATGTCGAAACTGTCGTCTTTTCACACAACATGCCTAAGAAAAATTCACCGAATCTTTTGGCCGAATACCATCACCAACCAAGAACTGCTTACTCGGAGCAAGCAAGAGTACATGCACACCATCATAGCTGGCAGACGCTGGAGCTGGGTTGGCCATGTCCTCAGAAGAGACGCCGATGCCATCACAAGAACAGCTATGCTTTGGACCCCTGAAGGAAAACGAAAGAGAGGCCGACCACAAACAACTGGCGGAGGACTGTGGAGGCTGAGATGCAAAAAAATGAACCAGAGTTGGGGCACTGTATGAAGGATGGCCTCCGATCGAGCAAAGTGGAATCAATTTGTTGTTGCCCTACAAGACGCCACTAGGCGTGATGTCCACTGACTGCTTTGACGGTCGGAGGCTAAGAATCAAAGAAGAAGAATTAACAACGAAATTAATATCTCATCTGTGTGTTTTGTGTGAATCGTTTTCTACCATCATCACGTTCTAACCATTACTAACACTATATGTGTAGATATTTAATTAATAAACCCAATAATCGTTTGATCGTTGTCTAGTTTGTTAATGTATCACCCGTGCTGTCGGTGTTAAATATTTACATATAGGAACATTTCTACACTCAGATGAGGTTGTTGGCTTTTTCTGTTACAGGATCTAAGTGCAGAAGCTAAGGTCGTTGGGAAACAGAACTCTTTCCATAATTAACCAGAGAACACGGTCCAGTGGAAAGCATTCGTATTCCCTTCTTCTTGTCTCAATCTCGAATATGTCTTTATTCTTTCTTAACGACCCAAATTCCTGGCAAAAACTACTGTCGTAGTTGCCCCAATACTCATCACACGACAGTTATGTCAACATTTTTGGCATTTATTGTGGAATGTTTGGTTACTTGATCTGGAGATGTTAAGGCGGGAGATTTTAGTTGTTGGAAGACTACTTTAAATGGTGTGATGGTGTTAATGGATTATATCAGTGGCAGTATGGCCTGTTGATAATGGGAGCATCCAAGAAAATGTAAACTATGTTTTCCTGAACAATGTGCACATTTTCTGTTTGTACGGTACTTATTGTTTCATCATACTTATCTTCCTGTGCTAGTTTGCATTTGCCATAGCTGCAGTCTTCTGCGCTATATTCTGGATAATACCAGGAGTGAATTTGGAAATTGCAAACAATGCAGAGTGAGATCATGGTATATGTCTTCTCTAAGACTCAGCTTCATTATCAGATCAGTTTGTGATCTTGAACCATCAGCTCTCAAACCCTACGAAATGGGGGCAATTTAATGATCAGTGCTCCCTTGTCCAAAAGAAATACTTTCATATTGAGAAGTAAAAGCATTTAACAATTTTTCTTAAAACACTCTCCATCAAAGGAGATCCGAATCTTCTTCATCTGCGTGGGTCCTGAAAAGCACGTTTGTTACGTTGTGTCGCCGTTTCCAGCAAAGCTGCAATATTTGCGCCTTTTGGCCCAACACATCCGGTATCAGCATGGCATTTTTGGGAGCGGGTTAGCCTTCCCTCTTCGATTCCTACTCTCTCAGCCAGACTGTAGTGATGCAGCCTGTTTCCAAGACCACCACTTGGAAGTGGAGTAGCGTCTTGGTCAGATCTAGTTTGCTGACCCTGACGCAAGCATTCAAGCTATGGGTCGCTGACTGCATTTATCACTGTTGCTGCGTCTTCGGTCCCCAGATCGGAATCTAGAACTGCAAAGATATTCTTGTTTGCTCAAGTTTGTTGAAAGGTGGTCAAAGACCAATGCTAACCATGCAATCAGTGTCCACCAGCAAAAACTATGACTTCACAGAGATTCCTTTCATTTTCACAATTTCGTTCCTGAAGACGTTTCAGTGGTGCATGCGAACTTAAAGTGCCAACACAGGCACTTAAAGAGTTAAAACCTGTGTGGGCCCACCCCTTACTGTGTAATGGGGAGTAAGTTACACACATGTTTTCTTTCACAACCACATGTACCATAAGTGGACAAAGGAACACAGCCAAACACCTCCGTACGCTGTAGAGACCACTCACGCGTAATCACATTCGTGCGATATAGTGAATTACGTATATCGATGAGGGTGCTGCATGGTTGACAAAAAGTTGAATCAGCCCTCGCTTCCGAGCGTGACCCATGGGCCGTGCTTGAGAATGGTGGAGAAAAAAATTAGCATGTGAATTATTGTCTACAATACTCACTTGAAAAATTGTAATAACCTATACAGGAATGCATAGCACGTAACGAACTAACAATATGTAGTATACTCTAAACAGTTTCTATGTCCGAGCTGTAATACACAATATATGTATATAAGATTTTCACTTGTTCCGTTAAAAGTCCACTTGGGCCATTCGACATGTAATTATAAGAGTGTCTCAAATGACTGTTCAAGTCAAAAATATCACACATATGAAAAAAACAACACTATAAATGTCAAATTATACATCAACTGTTACTAGCGTTGTGTGATAGTATGTCCGCCAGTCAATTTTCGGCCCCTCTTTTAGGCATTATGGTGAATGAAATCACTGCATCAACAGAAACCACAGGCGTAGGGTATACGTGGATTGTTGAACGATTTGGAAGTCATAGACATCAAGATACTGTGGTTGATCTGTAGGTAAAAAATGAGTGCTTATCAAATATCTTGATAACTTTAAAATACCCACAGCGAGGAGTTCTCGTTCTTCAGTTGCATAACAATTCTCCGCCGGAAGAAGTTTCCTACTGACGTCTAGGCACGGAGGAGGGACATCCTTCATCTACTATATCAAGAAGCCTCCGATACCAAGCTGCGATGCGTCGGTTCTGAGAAGGATGGATGACAGATGTTAGGCAATAATAAGATCCGCGATTTAGAAAAGATGTGTTTAATATTACTTAAGGACTCATCGCATCTGTCTGTCCATTTAATCTTATTGGGTGCGCCCTTATGAGTTAGCGAAGATAAAGGGGCTGACAGAGTAGAGAAGTCAGAAATGAACTTATGACAACAATTGATAAGTCCCTACAGACTTCTAAATTTTTATGTTTTTTAATGCGTTTGACAGTTTTGTCATCTTTGACAGTTTTGTCATCAGGATAAAGATGATGGTGACCAATATGGTGACCAAAGAAAGAGATTTCCTGACAACCTCCTGTACCTTGGAAGGTCACATCGCCAAACCAATGTTTCCGTAGAAGCATGAATAGAGAAGATAGTCTATGTGCTGAGAGCTATGAAAGAGGTAAATATCAATATAAGTTATGACATCTGTTCTGTCGCCTAGTAATCGGAGCATCATGTGCACAAATGTCACAGGCGCATTGACAAATCCAAAACAAATATAGTTCCATTGGAATAATCCAAATGGTGTGACAAAGGGAGTCATAAGTTTGGCATGTTCGGAAAGAGGGATTTGCCAATATCCCTTAGACGAACCATATCTTAGGTTGAACAACTTGCACAAAGCAAAGTGTTATTTAAATAACAAATACTGAAACAGAACGCAAGGTATTTTACATTTCGACATGCGCCCTAATATAATCGATGGACCCCTTGTGTAGGTTGAACAAGTCAGCAAAAGGAGTCAAAAATTTTTTTAAAAGAAATAAAACATATAGTTAGCAATCAGTATGTTATCTACAGCAAAAAATATTTTAACAAGGTTAGAAAACAAATTTCATTTTGTGTTCTGATGCAGCAAATTCTAAAATATGGAATCCGGTTGTAACAGAACCTATATCGACTTTTTCAAAACTGAAAATCTATTACTCTTTTGTTCTGTATGCATTTAATTGTTTTAATGCGTAAGTTATTTTATACCAGCTTCATTTTCAGATCAGTTTGCGATCTTGAACCATCAATTCTCAAACCCTACGAAATGGGGGAAATTTAATGATCAGTGCCCCCTTGTCCAAAAGAAGTACTTTCATATTGAGAAGTAAAAGCATTTAACAATTTTTCTTAAAACACTCTCCATCAAAGGAGATCCGAATCTTCTTCTTCTGCGTGGGTCCTGAAAAGCACGTTTGTTACGTTGTGTCGCCGTTTCCAGCAAAGCTGCAATATTTGCGCCTTTTGACCCAACACATCCGGTTTCAGCATGGCTTTTTTGGGAGCGGGTTAGCCTTCCCTCTTCGATTCCTACTCTCTCAGCCAGACTGTAGTGATGCAGCCTGTTTCCAGGACCACCACTTGGAAGTGGAGTAGCGTCTTCGTCAGATCTAGTTTGCTGACGCAAGCATTCAAGCTATGGGTCGCTGACTGCATTTATCACTGTTGCTGTGTCTTCGGTCCCCAGATCGGAATCTTGAACTGCAAAGATATTCTTGTTCGCTCAAGTTTGTTGAAAGGTGGTCAAAGACCAATGCTAACCATGCAAACAGTGTCCACCAGCAAAAACTATGACTTCACAGAGATTCCTTTCATTTTCACAATTTCGTTCCTGAAGACGTTTCAGTGGTGCATGCGAACTTAAAGTGCCAACACAGGCACTTAAAGAGTTAAAACCTGTGTGGGCCCACCCCTGACTGTGTAATGGGGAGTAAGTTACACACATGTTTTCTTTCACAACCACATGTACCATAAGTGGACAAAGGAACACAGCCAAACACCTCCGTACGCTGTAGAGACCACTCACGCGTAATCACATTCGTGCGATATAGTGAATTACGTATATCGATGAAGGTGCTGCATGGTGCAACCACCTCGACAAAAGTTGAATCAGTCCTCGCTTCCGAGCGTGACCCATGGGCCGTGCTTGAGAATTGTGGAGAAAATAATTAGCATGTGAATTATTATCTACAATACTCACTTGAAAAATTGTAATAACCTATACAGGAATGCATAGCACGTAACGAACTAACACAATATGTAGTATACTCTAAACAGTTTCTATGTCCGAGCTGTAATACACAATATATGTATATAAGATTTTCACTTGTTCCGTTTAAAGTCCACTTGAGCCATTCGACATGTATTTATAAGAGTGTCTCAAATGACTGTTCAAGTCAAAAATATCACACATGAAAAAAACAACACTATAAATGTCAAATTATACATCAACTGTTACTAGCGTTGTGTGATAGTATGTCCGCCAGTCAATTTTAGGCCCCTCTTGTAGGCATTATGGTGAATGAAATCACTGCGTCAACAGAAACCACAGGCGTAGGGTATACGTGGATTGTTGAACGATTTGGAAGTCATAGACATCAAGGGACTGTGGTTGATCTGTAGGTAAAAAATGAGTGCTTATCAAATATCTTGATAACTTTAAAATACTCCAGACCACAGCGAGGAGTTCTCGTTCTTCAGTTGCATAACAATTCTCCGCCGGAAGAAGTTTCCTACTGACGTCTAGGCACGGAGGAGGGACATCCTTCATCTACTATATCAAGAAGCCTCCGATACCAAGCTGCGATGCGTCGGTTCTGAGAAGGATGGATGACAGATGTTAGGCAATAATAAGATCCGCGATTTAGAAAAGATGTGTTTAATATTACTTAAGGACTCATCGCATCTGTCTGTCCATTTAATCTTATTGGGTGCGCCCTTATGAATTAGCGAAGATAAAGGGGCTGACAGAGTAGAGAAGTCAGAAATGAACTTATGACAACAATTGATAAGTCCCTACAGACTTCTAAATTTTTATTTTTTTAAAATGCGTTTGACAGTTTTGTCATCAGGATAAAGATGGTGACCAATACGGTGACCAAAGAAAGAGATTTCCTGACAACCTCCTGTACCTTGGAAGGTCACATCGCCAAACCAATGTTTCCGTAGAAGCATGAATAGAGAAGATAGTCTATGTGCTAAGAGCTATGAAAGAGGCAAATATCATCAATATAAGTTATGACATCTGTTCTGTCGCCTAGTAATCGGAGCATCATGTGCACAAATGTCGCAGGCGCATTGACAAATCCAAAACAAATATAGTTTCATTGGAATAATCCAAATGGTGTGACAAAGGGAGTCATAAGTTTGGCATGTTCGGAAAGAGGGATTTGCCAATATCCCTTAGACAAACCATATCTTAGGTTGAACAACTTGTACAAAGCACACTGTTATTTAAATAACAAATACTGAAACAGAACGCAATGTATTTTACATTTCGACATGCGCCCTAATATAATCGATGGACCCCTTGTGTAGGTTGAACGAGTCAGCATGACTTTAAATACCTTGCAGCAGTCATAGACCGGAAGGGACCCTGCAGACCCAAGTAGAACAGTCCCAAGTAAGATGGTTTGGCCATGTCTGCAACTCGGATACCACGACAAGCATGGGAAACAACGAGCCAAGGATCCAGACCCCGAGGACGACCCAGAGTCCGCTGGGAGGACAACATTAGACAATCTTTGAAGGACCGAGGACTAGAATGGAACCAGGCCAGGAGGAAGACAGCCGATAGGATAGTTTGGCGCTCTCTCTTCCAAACCTCTACACCTCACGGTAGAAGGGGAACGACTAAGTAAGTAAGTTAGCAATCAGTATGTTATCTACAGCAAAAAATATTTTAACAAGGTTAGAAAACAAATTTCATTTTGTGTTCTGATGCAGCAAATTCTAAAATATGGATTCCGGTTGTAACAGAACCTATATCGACTTTTTCAAAACTGAAAATCTATTACTCTTTTGTTCTGTATGCATTTAATTGTTTTAATGCGAAAGTTATTTTATACCAAAAAAAAATTAAAATATAATATTTGTAAACGTTTATAATAATTTATACACCGAAAAATTTTTCAAACAGATACAGGAAATACCAGGACTGAACATCAGTGGAAGGTCAATAAACAACCTTAGATATGCAGATGATACCGTGTTGTTAGCTGAAAGCGAACAGGAGTTACAAGAACTAGTGAAGCAAGTGAACAGTATAAGTCATGAATATGGACTCGACATTAATATTGAGAAAACAAAAACTATGATAATTAGCAAAACAGACGATAAACCCACATTAAAGATAAGCGTAAATGGGGAAATCCTGGAACAAGTCAAGAGCTACGTATATCTCGGTCATATAATAACAGAAGATGGCAGATGTGAAACAGAAATCAAGAAGAGAATAGGAATGGCCAAAGCTACATTCAACAACATGAAACATATACTGACATCCAAACAGTTATCTCACAAATTAAAACTGAGAATCATAAAGTGTTTCATACATTCTGCATTTCTGTATGGTGCAGAAACATGGACGATGAATAAGCAGTTGGAAGAAAGAATTGAGGCTCTTGAAATGTGGATATATAGAAGAATGGGGCGTGTCTCATGGAAAGAGATGAAAACAAATAAGGAGGTCCTAGAAAATCTAGGTATGAAAAGAGAACTAATGAGGGAGGTCAAAGTTCGACAGCTAAAATACTTTGGCCATATAAAAAGGCATAACACCTTGCAGAAGACCATAACAGAAGGGAAAGTTAAAGGCAAACGTGCAAGGGGAAGACAGCGCTATAAGTGGGAAGATAACATCAAGAGATGGACAAGAAAGAGTCTATCAGAGTGCACCACCAAGACAAGAGACAGAAGACGTTGGAGATCCTTTACAGCCAACCTTCGTTGTGGAGATGGCAACTGATGATGATGATGATGATAATAATAGCCCCTTCAGTCGTAACTGACCATAGGAATGAGCTCCGGAGGTGACAGCCTTCAGCTGCTTGTTTTCCTGTTCCTTTAGACGTTTTCTACTCTCTTCTGCTTGTTGGGTAAGCTATTTTTTTTTTCGCCCAATCTCAGATGGCACCATAGACAGCATCACCACTTAGTGCGAACGGCAGCTTCATCCTCCCAGGTTGCTAGATTTATGTTCTCTCCAGGGCGCAAGCTTGGGCTCAGTTATATCAAGATCAAGATATTGCCCATGCAGCATGTCCCCCCTCTCCACGCAGCCGGTAGATCCAAAAGAACGGCATTAGCCGATACAGTTTGGTACCAGCAACGTCGCAGGAGTTGCCAGAATAATGTCCAATCAACTAATGTCGGATTTGTCGTCAGGGTTTACTCCCAAAGCCTTTCCCATAAATGGACATTCCCGCAAGGCAGCGGGGGTTTGAATTCAGAGTTTTACTCTCTCTGAGATAGGTTACCAACCAAGGATCACGAGCCCTATCTGCCCGAAGCTGCTGGTTTTAAGGCGCCAGTGACTCCCTTTCTCCCGTCAGTGGAAACAGTTCCACCGGGCTCAAATTGAGCCACACTTGAAGGCTGGGAGCTGGGCTTGGTTGTCAGAGGCTATTTGAGGCTCGTGCTCAGAAGTATTTATCTGCAGTATTTATCTGCAGAGCTTATCCTCACTACAACTCCCGGCAATAACAACCTTTGGAACCCGTAAACTTTGTAAGCGCTTAATGATCGCTTAAATGGAAGTAGTTTGGTCGCCAAGTAAAAATAATGTGGTTTCCTACAGCTTTCGTTGATGGGTTTTTTCACACAATATTTAGCCAATTAAATTTGTGTGGATTGTAAGATTATTTTTAACCGAAAAGAATATTTTGATGCATTTATTTGCTTCCACTGATGGTAAGTCGTTGCTTAATAATTGTTCTATTCTATCTATGTCCCTGCATAGTATTGAAATGTAGGAAATATATGGCTTTAGACTGACCGTTTGGTCAACTTGCATAAGTTAATCACAATTTTTAAATATTCATTATGCTTTCTCATTATAGCCGCCAACCCAGCAAAGTGGAAGCAGTTTGTTGCTGCGCTACAAGACGTCACCAGGCGTGATGACTAATGGCCACTAACTGTTTTGACAGTCGGCGACTAAGGAGCAAAGAAGAATATTTCTCATCGTCATTTGTAACGTGTTAAACATCAGAAGAATTAACGGATAGTTTAAGTATCTTCTGTAGGGATTAACAAAATTTGGAGTCAATTGACATATTAAAATATCTTCCATATTCGGTGAACGTACCGCGGGAGGAATCAACTGACATATTTAAAATTGCAACATCTTGCAAATTCAATGAGCTAATTTGCAAAAATGACCCATAACGTTTACATTTTTCCAGCACATCCTAAATTTAAGATGTCAAAACACCGTGAAACTTAACAGATGCATATATTCTACTTTTTTCCTCATTTTGCTCCTTCTAGTAGAGAATGAAGCCACCACTGAGCGCTGACCTCCTTGAAGGAAGACTGTATTAAAGCATTCATATGCTCTCACTGTGGTTGTGTCTATAAGAAGTTATCTTGCATAAAGAGATTGCCAGTCACATAAACAAACAACCTCATATTAGTTGACTTTTACAACGTCTGAGGTTGCTGTATAGTTCTATTCTTTGTTGTTCTAGAAAATTACCCGGGGCGACATGGGGCATAACATTTACTGTGATGTTTATGCTGAAATATTGACTGTTTTGGAATATCTGTTTTAAAGGTTATATGCATTATACACATGTGGTTAAACATGAAGAAGGGAATCTCCTTCTGTGATCCTTAGCAGCCGACTGTCAAAGCTGTCAGTGGCCGTCACGCCTGGTGGCGTCTTGTAGGGCAGCAACAAACTATTTCCATTTTGCTCGGTCGGCGGCCATCCTCCGTGCAGTACCCCAGCTCTGGTTCTTTTTTTTGCATGTCGGCTTTCTCAGTTCTCCACCAAGCTGTTTTAGGTCAGCCTCTCTTTCGCTTTTCTTCAGGGGTCCATAGCATAGCTGTTCTTGTGATGGCATCAGGGTCTCTTCTGAGGACATGACCAACCCTACTCCAGCGTCTGCCAGCTATGACAGTGTGCATGTCCTCTTGGTTCTTCAGAGTAAGCAGTTCTTGAGCGGTGATAGTATTCGGCCAAAAGATTTGGTGACTTTTCCTTTGACAGATTGTGTTGTGGAAAGAGGACAATTTCAACATTTCCTTCTCTGTTACTTTCCGTACCATAGAGAAGCACAGAAAGTACACAGCTCTCATATAATCTGAATTTGGTGTTTGTATTGTATTCAGAGGACTTCTAGATGTTGTTGAGACTAGCAACGGCTGTTCTCGCTTTATTCTTTCTGTTGTTGATGTTTTTCTGCCATCTGGTGTTACTATGTATCCTTGGAATGTAAATGTGTCTGTCTGTATGTAAATGTGTCATCTTCTGGTTCCTTATTGTTATGGGTTCAGGATTGCCCACACTGAATGTCATGACCTCTGTCTTCTTTAGATTGATGTTCAGACCCACCTGCTGGCTAAACTTATTCAGTCTATCTGTTTTTCTTGGAAGTTGATGTAGTGTAGCCTGTTTTCATTTTGAAAAAAACTTTCCAGAATTCTGCTGTTCATGGATGCTAGAAAATTTACACAGTCAAGTAAAAGAAAACATGTTTTGGACAAGGTAGAAATACTTCAACTGATTTGTTAAAATAGGAGGAATTAGGGAAGAAAATTACAGAAAATTATGGTACTGAGGCGGCCAAAATTTCTGACATTTAAAAAATAGTGAGTGAATTCTTCAGTTCATTTCAGTATTAGAAAGTGAAGCTGGTAGATCTAAACGAAAGAAAGAAATCTAAAAAAAAAAAGGCTGACAATGATAAAGTAGAAGAAGCAATACACAAATGGTTTATGCAAACAAAGATCCACCCGTGTGTTACTGGGCCCGAAAGGGGAGCAAAGAATAGTAACACTGTACCCTACCAGGCATGTCGTTAAAAAGTGACTAAGGAGGGTTGGGCATGGGGCTGGTTACCCCATCCCGTAAAAAAACTTTTTACCAAAACACTTCAACAAACATGGACAAGTCAAATATAGAATATAAATCAACACAGCCGCCCAAGACAGAAGGTCCTCTGGAAAGGAGAAGCAACCCAGTGAAAGCCAAAAGGAGTCTGGGTTGCCGACTAATCTTTTTTGATCTAGGAAATTCTCCAGGATTGATACCTGGAATGTTCATACTCTATATGAACAAGGGAAAACTGCACAGGTAGCAGCAGAAATGACAAATTACTGGATTGATATCCTGGGTCTCTGCAAGACACTGTGGAAGGGCATAGCGAGCATAGCGAGGAATAATTGATCAAAGGAGAAATGGTGTTGACCTGAGGACATGAGGAGGATAGTGCCCCCCACAGTGAAGGAGTGGTTCTAATGCTGTCTAGTGAAGCACAGAGGGCACTTATAGAATGGGAAGCAATGGGACCCCGAATTGTAAAAGCAATGTTTAAAACTGCAAAAAAGAAAATAAATCATCTACAGTTACGCACTAACAAATGATAAAGAAGAATTTTACGCCAGACTACAACATGTCTTGAATAAAAAGAAAAGAAAGGACATCACAATTTTGATGGGGTACATAAATGCAAAAAATAGGAACAAACAACACCGGCTTTGAAGAAAGCATGGATTAGGTAGGATGAATGAGTATTGGGAACTATTAGCTAACTTCTGTGCTTCAAGGCAGTCCTTGTTCTGGAATCCCCAGGGAAAGAGAGGCAGAGGTAGACCAAAAAAACACATGGAGAAGAGAGCTAGATACAGAGGTGAAAATGATGAGGAAAGCATAGAAAGAACTTGACACGTGACAGAAGGATTTGGCATGTGTCTGTTGAAGGCCTATGCTCCTTGGGGACTAAAGGGTACTGATTGATTGATTGACTGATTGAAACAAAGATCAGCTCGACAAATAATATCAGTACTGATTTTAAATGAGAATGCTATAATTACTTAAATTCTTTTTGCTTTTTTGTGAATAGTTTTTTTCATGAATCCGATTATCTAAACACCCCCTGTCATGAATTAATTTGGATAATTGGAGTTCTGCTGTGCCATATCCTGGCACAGTAATGTTTGTGAGGTAGAAAGAGATAAGCCAAGACTTTGTAAATTCTTCTGCCTGTATATTTTGCTAAAGTGACAGCTGAATAAAGACCATACAAATTTTTAATCAAATACTCATTACTGCATGTTCAGGAGTGGGTGATGCTGAGTGCTTGAACAACTGTTCAACTAGCATTATTACACAGAAATAGCAGATATGCCCTCTTTGTCCATATTCAGTCTCTTTTCTCATATGAAACAACCACATTTTCATAAATAACATGAAAAATTAGAAGCTTAAGCAATGTTTAAGAAACTAATAAAATATTTCTAAACAGAAATAAAGCACAATAAAACTGGAATTATTGAAACACTGATATTTAATTATGTAATAAAACAGACTGTAATGAAATGCTCCGTTTTACCCCTTCCGATCAGATATAATATATTACAGCATTGGACTTTTTCCACTGTTGTCGTGGAAAACCTATAAATAATTCTATATTTTACCTTAGTTGAAGGCCAATACTACTAGATGTTTAAATTATCAAGGGTCACTATACAATCAAACTGTAGAAAGGAAAAATTAACTAACGCATTCTAAGAATCTATTATTAGTTACAACATGTGAAATTTTGCCTAGGCATCGCTTATTTAAAAGCGGGCAACCCCCCCCCCCCCCTTTCTGACACACACACGCTGTTTCCTCTATCCGTACTAATTGTTTAAAACGACCGCTAGACAAGTTGGCGGCGGGCAAACGCGGTGTTAGTTTTCTAAGAACGACAGAGAGGGGAGAAAAGTGGTAGACTGAATTGAAACAATACTAGTCTACTTGTAACGTAAAGTGAAACTGAAACCTCAAATTGTGCAGAGAGAGAAAATAGAGCAATATTGTTTAAAATAATATCCTATAATAACTTGTATGACCTTAGAAGATTGATTACATAAATATTTCAGTTGAATAAAAGAAAAACCATAAATTAGAGGAAAGTATAAAAATGCTAACGAAGATAAAGAAGAAAATAAAACCTATCTAGAAGGTTAGAGAATAGTCGTCTGATTACACTGGCTAACAAAAAAAAATTTTTTTTTTTCTTTCTCTAACATTTCTATGTTTTTCTGGTCAATTTTAATGCGCTGTTTTTAAATCTGTAAACCATTTTTCTCTATCAGGTCGGGATCTCTAGAAATACGCAATTGAAGTTTTTTACAACGCATACAGTATTACAACATCATTTGTACAAGAAGTATAACAGTTATGTAGGCTTGAATTTCTTTGCAGTCGACTTTCGTCGGTGAATGGCATGTGGTACATCGCGATGAAGCATCCAACAATAATCGGCAAGCATGGTCACACTCCACCGTCCTTGATAACGTGACTCCATTACGGCGATATCTTGATAGAATCGTTCTCGATGTTCATCGCTGACTTCGCCAAGGTTGTCAGGGAAAAAGTCAAGATGATAATCGAGCAAATGGATTTTGAGGGACATGTTACAGCCCTTATAATTCTGTATGCATCTATGCACTGCTTAACAATATGCACATAGTCGACAGATTTGTGATTTCCCAGAAAGTTATCGTCGATCGATTTGAATGCCATCCATGCGCGAAGTTCACTACCATGTAACAAGTTCTCGAATTGTTTGTCTGCAATAACTTTCCTAATCTGAGGTCCTACAAAGATACCTTCCTTTATCTTTGCATCGCTAATTTGCAGAAACTTTTCTCGAAGATAAGTGAAAGCTTTGCTCGTTTTATCTAACGCTATTACGAAATTCTTCATGAGCCCCAACTTTATATGTAACGGTGGTAAAATGATGCTGTCTTTGTTAACTAATGGCTCGGGTATTACATTTTTATTCCCGAGCTGCATACGATCCCTGATAGGCCACACCTTTCTTGCATAATGTTCCTGTCTGTTGCGGCTGTCCCATTCACATAGGAAGCAACAAAATTTAGTATACCCAGTCTGCATGCCCGTGAGAATTGCAATGACCTTTAGGTCTCCACAAATCCGCCATTGGTAGTCATTGTACTTTATTTTTGCCAAAAGTATAGCCATATTGTCATAAGTTTCTTTCATATGAACAGAGTAGGCGACTGGAATTGATGAAAATAAATTTCCATTATGCAATAACACGGCTTTTAGACTAGTCTTGGAAGAGTCGATGAAAAGTCGCCATTCGTTGACTATGTGCTCATGACCGAGGTGCACCCTTAGACCTTTTACATCTTTGCAATAGCAAATGTCATCATCCATCTCAAAGTATTGAACAAGTTATCTGTGTCTATGACGAAATTTAGATATAGGAGTATTGGGTGCTAAAAGATTCCATTCTTTGAGTCGCGAACCGAGTAATTCCGCTTGTCCTTTGGTGAGAGCAAGATCACGTATTAGATCTGGAAGTTCTGAATGGTTAATTAAGTGAACACCATCATTCACCGGTATATAATCCGAGTCAGAATTAGTTTCTAAAGCAGGTAAACTATCACTTTCTGATGGTTCATTCACGTCCAACGGATATGGTTCTGGTGGAACTGGGATCGGGCACGTGATTGGATCATGAGGTACTGGTTTCGAAACCGATTCAATATTTGGATAAACCACAGACTTTCTAGTTTTAAAAGTGAAACCATAGATATTTGTCAAGCAGAAGTAACAATCAGTAGCGTGATTTGTCGGTTCACGCCATATTACTGGCACTCCAAAAGGCATCGACTTATGCTTCGGCGATTTTCGTAACCAACCTGCCAATGTATTTACCCAAGTCGAACAAACTGCATTTGGCTTCCAAGATTTATTTGCATCATCAACTTTCGAATTGAAATAAAGTTCATATGCTTTCTTTAGCAATGGTGTAAAGTTTTTCTAGAAGCCATATTTCACTCAGAATTATTTCAAAATACAGTAACTATTTGAAATATAACGTAACATATGTCATGCATCTTTTAGCAGTATAAAAAGTAGAATTATTTTGCATTTTATTAATTTTTAAAAAGTTATATAGTAAAAATGAAACGGAGCAAATAACGGTTTCCCAAAAATATATTTATTCACAAATATCTTCAGAACCCGACGTGATAGAGATAAACGGATTTCAAATTTGAAATCAGCGCAAGAAACTGACCTAAGAACACTTATTCTTATATAAGAAAGAAAAATGTTGTTTGTCAGTGTTATTAATCACTTTCTATCTTTAAAATCGACCTATAAATAACAGAGTTATGGTTAAAATAAGAAAATTCAGACAGGCAGCCGAACACACGGAGAACTGCACAATTTTGAAAAGCTTCGATAGTTACATTTGCTAACGCGTCTTGGAAAAATTAAATTGGCTTAACACAATTTCATTGGTTAACGCTAGAATTAGGAAAAGAGAGAGGTGATACTGCAAATTTGCCAGCCTAAAGCGAAACTTATTTCTACACAGTAAAATTAAAATCAGACTGGCAAACGTACTAATAAACCCACAAAGTGTTTGGGGTTTTCGGAAGAATCAAAATTTTGGACGCGTTGTCTCATTGGCCAGTGTGATTGATATTAGGAAAAGAAGACAAGGGTAGTTGCCATTTGAACATAAATTTTCTACCAAGTAACGGTGAGAGCAGAGTTGACGCTTTTAAACGAAAGCCTTTCAGTCTGGACGACACGGCAAAGCTAGATTTGTGCCATTATTTGCCAGTCATCGTTTACTTGTGTAAAATATTTCATTGATGCGGTAAGATAAATGATTTATTGATGTTATTACTATGTAGAGGCTAACCCTAGATAAGGGCGCCCACAAATTTTGTGTCGTGCGACATTGCTATTATGGAAGCTTATGACATCCTAGGAAGCACATGCATGCCTGAAGCAGATTTATGAAGAAAGTATATAGAATTGTATTTGAGTATTGAATATTATCATAAATCCATATTATAACTGTAAGACCAGGAACTACTGGCAAGCCTCAGTGTTTAATGAACACTTGTAAACATGCCTAGGATGCTGATACAAAAGAAAAGAAAACAATATCATAAGAAGGAGAAGTGTATACTCCATCTGATTGTGTGGAAGATTAGTGTTTAAAACGACAGAGGCGTAGCAGCTATATGGAAGCAGGGTGTAATCACAGTACAAAGTGAAGTCAACTAAATTAGGGGCTGGTGCACTTGTTTTGCACACGAGGCTGACCCCACATCTTATTACATTTGATTAGTTGTGTAAAATATATGCCAGCATATCAAAGGGCGAGGATGCCTTTATTTTGCAGGGTTTTATTTCCTGTTGCCGACTGGTGGCAGGAAAACTGGTGAAACATATTTTGAGGAACATAACGACCTCAGCAGAACTGTATGCTGTACCTGTTAGCCGGAGGAAGTCTCTTGGGCTGACGTTGTTTGCAGTGCAGTATTCTACATCGGATCATATAAAAATATATAAGGTGAAAGTCCCATAGCTGGGCAACCTGACAATTCATCTTGGAAAAGAAAAAGTTTTCCCCAACTTGAATTATAACTATAGTGGGGCGTGATGATAACAACAGCTTCTTACATCAGTGACTTTCAGTAATGACACAGTTTGATATCAGACTGTGATTACACCCACAGTAACATTGTAGATTACTAGTGAGGGACAAAGAGTCCTTATTATTTATTTCTTATATGTACACTACTTTTCTTCAGTTTTCAACATTCCTGTCCCAAAAGAGATTTGAGGTACAGGAAAATAAATTGTAAAAAATGTATCATAACGTTAACAACAGTCTTACTCCAGTTAATTTCATTGAGTTCCAGTTGTGTGGGTGTGTGTCTTTTGTGCACCATATCACTACCTTTGCATAACCCTAGAAACGTAGCCATATAATAAACATCACACCAATAAATAAGCAAAATATAGCACAGTGTGAGATCTTAGAGAGGTAGCGATAGGTCCCCTGAGAACTTAACATCAACATCAACTATTAGACTCAGGGTCTTACATAGCTTGACCTCACACTGTGGACACATACACCTACGTTTTCAGTATAACATCTTTAACCTCTCCAGTGTAATTCACTACACAGACCATGCACAACATGAAAAATTTCCTTCAAAAGATCGATTAAACCCAGTAAACTTCAAATTCAATCATGTAACAACAGGTTAAAGTAAATACCCCTTTTTTTTTTTTTTGTTTTGAAGAAACAAGTATCTGCACTTTGTAGCTTGTTCTAAAAGCACAACATTTATTAATTTAAAAAAAAGTGCCCTCAGTTGTAAAACCTGATGTGCAAGGCACCTGGAAATATGTTAATGTTTTTTTAATCTACAAAAAAAAAAAAAAAAAAAAAACAAAAACAAGGTAAGTCTGTTAGCGACAAATCAATAACATGTCAGCTAATTATGTTGTATCACAAGAAAGGTTCTTCATAATGGTGAAAATACATTTTTTTCCCCTAGCTGAGTAAAAATTTATGCTTATTTTGAAGATATCAAATTCTGAGAAAATAAAGTGTAACATTCAGCATTATATTGAAGTACCTGTTTAGGCTAGTTTTTTCAAATTCTTATTAAACGTGTCTAAAAAAAAATATTACTAAAATTACTACTTATATGGCAGTACACAATATCAAATTTTATAAAAACAAACGTTAAAGTTCTGTTTTTTTTTTTAAATCTAATTTTTTAAAATTATTTTTTTATCACTTTTTCTCAGATTTAGATATGCTAATAAAATTACTCCTTTTGCCAAAATACCTCACATAAATAACCCAACAGACAACAGCGAGATCAAATAAGGGAATGACTTCAGTTCACAATGCGAAAAATAACAGTGTAGTATACCGGTATATGCTTCAGTGCATCTGGCAGATTCTTTAAATGTAAGACGTTATGAACATGTGGTATTTCTGTTGAATAAAGTCATACCAGACTTATCACAAACTGGCAATTCTGTTTATTTGGCGTAAGCTAAGTGCACTTTTCATTATTATCTAACAATTAAAAAAACTGCACCTCAATGTAACGATTCAAACATGTCAACTATAATATTGATAAGCTCCCCGTGTGATTCCTCGGGGGTCTACGAGACAAATAAAAGATTAGAACCACTGCTCCCATCAGTCATGTCATAGAAGACAGCTAAAGAGAGGATGTGTGTGTGTATGGGGCTGGCAATCTCACCATGTAAAACAAATCATTATAGAAACTGCTACTGCATTAGTTGCTTTGGCTTCTTTAATGGGAGCATCCTAGTTTAGAGTGTTTGTCTCTTACTGGATTCAAAACCTGGTAGCATCACATTCCAATCTACCCAACTGTAATTGGGTACCTAGCTCTGCTCGAGGAAGGGAAGGCAAAGGCAGTAAGAAAGGGAACAGGTCACCCCACATCAAAAAAGCTGGACCTGGTATAGTGAAGTCTCTA
Organism: Oreohelix idahoensis; assembly: GCA_024509875.1. Classification (NCBI taxonomy): domain Eukaryota; kingdom Metazoa; phylum Mollusca; class Gastropoda; order Stylommatophora; family Oreohelicidae; genus Oreohelix; species Oreohelix idahoensis. The sequence goes on along the minus strand of JAMPIV010015415.1, from coordinate 238,497 downwards.
ACACTTCATTATCCTATGGCAGTATCTATTATGTAACTGTCTGAACCTTTCTTCAGTGGGGGCTAATGCAGTGGCGGCCCCTTGCTCCATACGAAGCGAAAAAGGGAAGGAAGGAAGGAAGACTTCAAAACAAAGTAAAAAAATTTTTACTTGAACATATTTCTTTATGTATCGACCAAGCATGACACAATAAAGCACAAAGACCATTTATTGTTCACAACTGACAGCCAACAACAGCATTGCTTAAAAAAGTGTTTAAAAAAATGATGTGACAAGACAACACAAGATCACTAATTTGTTGCTATGTAGAGATGGTGGCACCATAAGAAAAACCTTTGCAGTGATAGAATAAAAAGATTAAAATTAGGGAGAAAAAAATCACTAATGGCTGTAGACATTTATTGGACAAATAACAAATTCTAAGGTAATGGAATTACAGTTACAATTTTTGACAAAGTTACACTTTAAACTGAATTTCAAATGTATTACTTTTGCTTCATAACTGCCGTTACTATATAAAAATAGAAAAAAAACATGATGTTTTTCTTTACACCACTTATGTCAAAATGTTCCTTGTTTGTTGGCATTTGTCCACATTTCAAATTAACTGATGCTTTCATACCTGAAATCTTGTCATGTATATCCTCTGCTGTCTAATTATCCTGAACAAAGGTTACATCATACAGCAAGCCTGATTTAAAAACAACAGGAGGGCCGTGCTAAGGACTAGCAGACCCATCATATCAAGGGCCATGCTAGGGACTAGCAGACCTATCATGTCAAGGGCCGTGCTACGGACTAGCAGACCCATCATGTGAAGGGCAGTGCTAGGGACTAGCAGACCCATCATGTCAAGGGCCGTGCTAGGGACTAGCAGACCCATCATGTCAAGGGCTGTGCTAGGGACTAGCAGACCCATCATGTCAAGGGCGGTGCTAGGGACTAGCAGACCCATCATGTCAAGGGCCGTGCTAGGGACTAGCAGACCCATCATATCAAGGGCCGTGCTAGGGACTAGCCGACCCATCATGTCAAGTTCCGTGCTAGGGATTAGCAGACCCATCATGTCAAGGCTTCCTCAATGTGTGTCCTATCCATCGCCAGCGTATTCTTTATCATGTAAAACAGCCAAAACTAAAATGTGAAAAGGAACATGATGTGCTTTGGTGTAAACTTCCTGCAAGATGACCAACTCATGAGTGAAAGAGAACAAGACTAAAGCAGTAAAATCAATTAGTAGCACATAGTCTATACAGCCAATGAAATTATCACACTGACTTTTTTAAAATGTGTTGTTAATAAAGAGGCATGTTGAGAACTCAGTTGTTGAGAACAATTACGTGTTGCCGCATATATTGATTATTTATTAAAAATCAAATGTTCTCAACATGACGGGTTCTGACGTTTTATTCTTTTTATTCTATTTTATTATTGACGTATTGTTCTTGTTGTTCCTGACCAAATATCTCTAGGAGTGTTGCGTTGGTTTACGTTTGAATGAATTGAATGTATGGACGATGGTAGATGAAACTGCCAGTTCATGCCAATAACGCGAATTCTAGAATGAACTTCAAGTATGTCAATAGAACTTTGATCAACTGAAGTATTCAGCAAAAGGCTTGTCTTTAAGGTTCAATGTATTTATTCACGGATACAAACACGATATGAAATAGTAGACGAGACGTTTGATGCATGGACGATCAATAAGAAAATAGGATGGTGAAAATCTGGCGTAATGTTCCTAATGGCAATATACGTCCTTCCGGTCAGTTCCATTATCAATATTCTTCCTCGCTAAACTAAAGTTCATACAATTGATCTGTCTTTATGATAGTTTCTAAGGCATCGGCCGTTGACCTTCTACAAGGACATCGGGCTTAATATACATCTTTATAATACTTGATAAAGCATCCAAAATACACTGTCTTGCTTACATAAACTTCTTCCCTAGACTGCTCAGACAGTTGATTAAACATTAGATCCACACGTTTCTACATCAAGATAAAATACATGTTAGCGACTATCCTTGGCTAACCTCTCCAATACGTGCCATGACCGAGATGTCGGCACTTCGTAATACAATTTTGCAATATATTAAATAATATTTCCTCTCGTAGGATTACCACTACGTTTTACAAGTGAAGCTATCAGCTCATCTGAACCATTCTTGAAATCCTGCCATGAGGACTCCAGCTAGATGCCAGTAATGAGTGGAGACATCACTTAAAATCATCAATAAGATTATTTATCAACACTTGGGTGCAAGACTTACATATACTTGGACATTGGCTTCTGATAAGAAAACCAGTTGTCCTCCATAGAAATAATTCCCATTCATCAGGGACACAATACAATATATTACGGACGATCAGTCCGGCTTGACCCTTCAACATCACTCTCTGACGTCATTCTCTAGATCTTAGAAACCCGTGCGCTAAGAGTCTCTCATACACTACATAGTGCACACACGTGCGTGATAAATCATACGCACAAATAATATTCCTATCATAAGAATGGTGCGTAACCTTTTAACACAGGCAGGACCTAAGACTGCCATCTATGTAAAAGTACGCAACAGTTTCCTTATCACTCCCCCTTAAAAAAAGTTAATTATATTAATCTTTTTTTTTTCTAAGTAATTCGGAGAGGTGAGTCAAACTACATCGACATCTATAAAAATAATTCATAGTTAAAATATTATACCATAAAAAGAAAATGAATATTAAATAGAAATCGAGACAACTAAACCATAGCATGCATTAAAGCATACATCCACAATCGACCTACTTTGGTAAGATGTGGTGAAATTCAAAGAAAAAAAATTCAAAGAAAGGTTGAAATCAGAACCAAAAGAATGGTAAAACATCCAACTAAATTTCAAAAAGAAAACAAAACAAACTAACACATGATTTCAAATGAAAAAAAAGAAAAACAATGATGATATGTAACAAATGACAAGTGAATTATAAACCGAAAAATGAAATTAAAACACGCAAAGTGAATAAACAATGCATAATTCAACACGCTAAGAGAACAACACAATTAATGTTTCTAACATTACTAAGGTGAACTAATCATCTATAAATATCAAGATCATGTACCCTGAGTGGTAGATATAAGTATGAGGAGACACATATAAACTATTAAAGTTATTGAATGTGAACTATACCACTACTTGAGAAACTTAAATTGATTCTAACTAATCAATATATTTCTTAATTAAAAACAATCACTAATTACTCATTTATTTAATTGTTAACAGTCTTACTAAGTGTTACTGTTATATTAAGAATCGTTGATAAAATATGAGAATCTGTTCATTTATTTTCCATGCACGATGAAAAAATATTTTTTTCAACACATTACGTAGTCCAATATGTTCATTATGAATATAGACTATATCTGTATACAACAGACAACAGTGTTCCCGTACCAATAAAATGGTAAGATCTAAAAAGTCATGTTTCAAAGCAAACAATTAGTATATCCTAATAGTAATGTCGGTACGAATAATTCTGATCCATACAAAGTCTGTATAGAGTTTAGGCAAATACCATAGTTCCATGATCATCACATTCCACTTGAACGATTATCTGTAGAGACGTTTACATTTATGGAAGTTGTTCTGGTTCGACAGGTTCGCTTGGACAGCGTGACAAACAGTCCGCAAACACGTTTTTAACTCCAGGTATTGAACGAATTTCAAAGCTGTATGGTTGTAAGGCTATAGCGTACCTTGTTGATTTTGAAGATTTAACGTCTTTCGCATTAAGAGCTGTGAGAGCCTTTTGGTCACTTTCAATAATAAAATGTGAGCCTAATAGGTATCGTTCCAGTTTTGTAATAGACCAAACTAAGGCAAGAAGTTCCCTGTCCAGAACTGAATATTTCTGTTCGATGGTCGTCAATTTTCTCGACACGTACATCACTGGGTGCAAGGTGCCTGAATATTCTTGCATCAAAACACCGGCGATTCCACATAATGACGCGTCACTACGAAGAATAAAAATAAGGTTTTTGTTAGGCAACCTTAAAACTGGAGCGTGTGAAAAAAATCTTTTAATTTCATCTAACGCGATTTGATGCTCGTTAGACCACTGAATTACGTTAGCTGTCCCTTTTCTCAACAAAGAAGAAAAAGGAGCAGTTATAGTTGACAAATGAGGGATAAACTTAGCATAGAACTGTATTAGTCCTAAAAGAGATCTAACTTGTTTTTTTGTCTTAGGTGCTGTGATGTTTAAAATTTTAGAGACATTACTGTCCTCTGTATACAGCATGCCATGACCAATACGGTGACCCAGAAAGGAGATGTCGTGAAAACCAACAAATGCCTTCGATGGCTTCGCTGTTAAAGTATAATCACGTAACGTAGACAGTAAAGCATTTAATCCCTGAATATGCTCATCCCATGAGTCGCTAAACAGACATATGTCATCAATGTAAGTAATGACATCGGGACGATGAGAAAGTACGCGACGCATCATGCGTACAAAGGTAGCAGGTGCGTTTACTAATCCAAATGGCATAAAATTCCATTGGAATAGACCACGTGGTGTCGAGAAAGCGGTGAGTGGTTTTGCTTTAGGTATGAGTGGCACTTGCCAGTATCCCTTAGAAAAGTCAAATTTAGAGAAGAAGGTAGAATGTGCTAATTTGACCAATAAGTCTTCCAAGAGGGGCAAAGGTTCGGCATCGAATTTTGTCACTTTGTTTAATTTCCCGTAATCTACGCAAAGACGAATATTGTTGTCTTTCTTCCTAATGATCATCATAGATGATGAGTATGGTGATGAAGATGGTTCAATTATATTTAATCGAAGCATCTCCTCCAATTCCTTATCAACCTTATCACGAAAGTGTAAAGGGATAGGGTATGGACGGACTCGAATAGGTGTATCGTCAGTCAAAAGAATATCATGTTGGATAACTGACGTATGACCTGGGATGTCAGTGAGAACATCCTCATACGAGTGCAGAATTGAAGAGACTTGCTGACGTTGATCAGCAGAGAGAGTAGAAGAAATAGTGACGTCATTCCAATTCTCAGTGGAATGAAGCGGTACAACTGGTATAGGCAATTGTACATCATCAAAAGAGGATTCTTCTTCTTGGATAACCGATAAATTAGAGTAGTGTTGAATAGGAGGGGTGGGATCGTCAGTTGCTTGGAACACTGACTGTAGATAATCAGGACGTGAGTAATACTCCTTCAACATGTTAATGTGGAAGGTTTTATGTTTGCCATTAATATCCACGATGTAGTCAACATCGGATATTCTCGAGATGATCCTAAAAGGACCTCTCCAAGTAATTAGAAGACGATTGTTATGAGAAGGTAATAGAACAAATGCTTCGTCACCAGGAAGAAGCTGGCGAAGACGTCTATACTTGTTTGCAAATAGACGAGCTTTTTCTTTGGCCTGTTCGGATGATGCAGTAGCTAATCTACAAGCATCTATGATTCTCTTTCTCAACGAGATCACATACTCATAAGAGGATTGAGTTTCCTCTTCCATATTCTCTTCAACCAGTAAGTCGTAAATTAACGACATCGGTCCGCGTGGTTGCATGCCAAAAACAAGCTGGAATGGAGAAAAACCAGTGGCTTGATTTTGTACCTCGCGATATGCAAAAAGAGCAGCTGGCAGGACTCGGTCCCAATCCTGAGGGTGATCTTGAGTTATCTTACCCAACAACTGCTTGAGAGTCCTATTCAGACGCACAATTAACCCATTGGACATCGCATGATAGATCGAACTGAGAGATCTATCTATTCCTAACGTCTTCATAACCTAAGACATGTATTCGGAAATAAACTGGACACCATGATTCGATAAGATCTTACGCGGAAAACCAATGCGTGAAAAGATCAACATCAACGCCTCTGCTACACTAGCCGATGAAGTGTTCTTCAGAGGTATGGCCTCAGGCCAACGCGTACACATATCAATACAAGTAAGTATGTGTGTATGTCCTCTGGCAGATGGTAGCATCGGACCAATGATATCAATTGCCATTTTATCAAATGGTCTAATAGGAATGTCCGCAGCCTGAATAGGAGCCGCATGAAATGGACCCCGTACTTTAACCTCCTGACATATCAAACATGAACGACAATAGAGAGTGACATCTCTATGGACGCCAGGCCAGTAGAATGCAGATAGCAATCCAGATTTGGTTCGCGAAAAACCCATATGGCCTGCGCATTGCGAGTCGTGTGCATGCTGTAATATTCGAGCTCTCATAGAAGACGGGATTAGAAACTGTGAACGTAGGGATGAATCTTTTTCCCGTATCAGCCTAACCAAAATACTATTTTTAAGAGCAAAGTCATGTCTAGATTTTGCATTTCTGGTGTTGGTATTATTTTTGTTCACAAATTGAATTTTTTTTTTTAAAGAATCATCATTCTTTTGCAAAGTCGCAAACATCTCCCGTGAAATAGGAGAATCATCATAAGTGGCATTAACTGTAGGTTCAGCAGGTGTATCACGCGACATAACAGTAGCTTGCGCTCTGGTGACTACTGCATTCGCAGCCTGAATATGTCGCTCTTCTCATTCAGCAATTTGCTGAGGGGTACACTCTTTTATACCGTGTATTCGACCCAGTATCACATCGCTAATCGGATTCTGAAGCAGACACGCATGAATTTTCCCTGAAAAAAATGGTGTATGTAAATTAATTATAGCTGTGGGAAAGGTTTCCACAGTGCCTCCGAAGGTGACACATTTCACAACATTGCCTGTAGCGCACGATGGGTCGATCAGCGAAGTCCGGACACCGACTGTGCTACAACCTGAATCAAATAAAATAGAGCATGGAATGGAATTTACATATCCTTTATTAAATTTAAGACAACCCTGTCCCTGGTGTACTGACGCAGAAGTGGCCGTGCAGACTGCAGGTAGACTAGGCAAAATATGTCCGCATCGCAGAGTCGTGATCGCCTTTGGCTGGAAAAGAGTCGTACATTCAGAACAAGCTTTTACCTGATTAAAATCAAGAGAACAAGACATGGCATTATGCGTATTAGCATCTTTATCTTGTTCATTGTTAGTCTGTGTATCTCTTAAAGCGACATTAACATGTCGACGTGAATTGCTTGAAGATCTATCTCTTCGTCGCGATCAATTCTGACTATTGGCATTAAAATTGCTATAATTACTATTTCTGCCTGAGGTGAAATCTGGATGAGTACGCCAATTATTGTCCTCACTGTTGTGATTTTGGCCAAATGATCTATTCCAAGAACCCTGTCTATTTTGAGGATTTTGTTATTGTGATCGCCAATTTTGTTTATTATTGTTTCCTTGATTATATCTGAAATTATTGTTACCAAAATCTTGTGATCTATGAGATTGGCCCCAAGAAACATTAAATGAAGCAGATTGCTGGTATTGTTTCCCCTTATAAAAATTACCAAAGTTGAAATTGTCATTACTTCCCTTATTAAAGTATCTATCGTTTCTCATCGAACGATGGCGTGAAACGTTCTTCTGTTGCATAGCGAAAGCAACTGGTAACTCATTTTTGATCTGTGCATTAATAATATCCATGTTTGGGTGAGCGGTGCAGAAATTTTTACAATTTTCTTTTAATTCTTTTATTGAAGAAGGTTTACGCTCATGCAAAAATGAAAGAAATGCAGGATTTACTGACGATAAAACTTTATCGCGCAGCAATAAATCGAAAAGACCGTCATAAGACTTTTCTACCTTGGACAATTCGATCCATCTTTCCAAGGTTAGCGTATTTGGGAAAGAAAGTCACTGAAGTTCTTTCCTGATTGTGGTAACATAGATTTAAAACGCAATCTGTATTGATCTTCAGTCATTTGATATTTCCTAAGAAGAGCGGCTCTAAGTGCCTCATAATCATTTTTTTCATTAGCACTAGTTGTATGATATACCGCCATAGCATCCCCTGTAAGTAATCTGGATAAATATGTACAATATAGTGTTTTATCCACGTTATAAGCCCTACAAGTGGCCTCAAATCTGTCTAGAAAGAATATTACGTCGTCTGATGGTGGATTTTTTTTTCCCTTAACCAGCAGCACTTGGGCTTTCAGCCCTTCGGCCCAATGACATGTCATTGCGAGGCTGGGGAACCTGAGGACTTTCCTTCCAACCCGGTCAGGAGCTTCGCTCCTTCCCATCCACAGAGGGTTTATCACAGGAGCCGTCCAGGCTATTCAGTCAAATTTCCGGCCGTAAACATTTCTTCAAACGCCGACGCCCGGGTTTGAACCATGAACACCTGGTCGCCAGTACAACGCCGAAGCCATTACACCAGCGCGGCTCCCAATGATGGTGGATTAAATTTGGGTAATTTTAGGTGAACTTCCCTAAAATTATCATGTCTAGATGAAGATTGGCCTTCATGAGTTTTTTGAGAATTAGCTTCATGAGCTAATTTAAATTGTTCAAATTCCACCTCCTTAATTTTTTGTTCATGTTGAACCTGAAGCTGATATTTTCTTGTATTTTCTTCAGCTATCAATCTCCTCTCTTCCATTTCCTTTTGCTTACTTTCCATTTCAATTCTAGTTTTTTTCCATTTCAATTCTGAGTTGCCTTTCTTTTTCAGCAGCTTCCAAACGAAGTCTTTTTTCGTTTTCTTCAGCCTCCAATCTTTTCTGTTCTGTTTCAAATTTCCTTTTTTTCTCATTTTCTTCTGCTTCAAATTTCTGATTTTCCAGCCTAAGAATTTCTAATTTCCTCTGTTCAGATTCTATCTCTTGAGCTTTTTTATACTCTGCCATAGCAATGTTTTCACCTCTTCAGGAGTCATCTGAAGGGCTTTAGCTTGTTTAATAAAATAATCTAGCGAATACATTATGATTAATAAGTAGTCACTATACTTTTTCCTTATTAAATGAAAATTAATTAATGTAAATTAATTTTCCTTATCACTATAATGAGTGATAATCGTTCCTGTCCAAGAACGGTAAGCAATTCATATATAATTATCAATTATATTATTAATCAATAAAATAAGTTATGTAATGTAATGTTATGATAAGACAAAAGCAATAGACAATTACGACAATAGTGACAAGACAAGATAGTTACTGACAAATGAAAACATTTGCAGAAATCAAAAAAATTAGAATGAAAAAATAAGAAATAATTTTGCAGAAAGTGCAATGATAACTGCAATAGACAATAAAACAAGACAATGGACAACATAGTGTATAAACATAGGTTTGTAAAAAACTCAACGATAGTAAGGTGAGAATGGACGAATGTTACAAACAAGATACATCATAAAACCAAGGTACGAATAAAAATAAATACGAAAACTACAATGAAAACTTGACAATACAGCTAAACAGATAGGTGTCACAGACCACCAGACACAGTGGACCTAGAATCCTTCGACACACAGGTGCCGGAACATTCCACTGCGGGAAGTCTGTAAATAAACTTATAGAACAATTATGAAGGCCCTGAGATGAACCTGGGATGTTCCCTTCATAATTCACCTACCCAACCTCCCACAATAAACATAAAACATAGAACGAGCAACTCACATGAATAATAAGTGGACATAATCAAAAGATGAGGCACAGCTAAACGCAATACAGTGTAACAACGATACTACGTTTATACTTATCTCGCCCGCAAGAAAAAATAATATGCCTTGTCTCCGTAGGTGTACGTATGAGAAATCGCAATACTTTTTCTTGAGTAAACAATGCTCGTATACGACACTGAGGACTGAAAGATGAGGTCCAACTTAGTCCTTGACCTTGAGATAACCGTTATCCGGAGTACGTATAGAGTTTAAAAATCCACGTATCTCAGTATACTGTAGAACTACAGGAGGTCGTTCTCTTATTGAATCCAGCGTAATTCAAGACACACTGTGCCGCCATATTGTTGCGTTGGTTTACGTTTGAATGAATTGAATGTATGGACGATGGTAGATGAAACTGCCAGTTCATGCCAATAACGCGAATTCTAAAATGAACTTCAAGTATGTCAATAGAACTTTGATCAACTGAAGTATTCAGCAAAAGGCTTGTCTTTAAGGTTCAATGTATTTATTCACGGATACAAACACGATATGAAATAGTAGACGAGACGTTTGATGCATGGACGATCAATAAGAAAATAGGATGGTGAAAATCTGGCGTAATGTTCCTAATGGCAATATACGTCCTTCCGGCCAGTTCCATTATCAATATTCTTCCTCGCTAAACTAAAGTTCATACAATTAATCTGTCTTTATGATAGTTTCTAAGGCATCGGCCGTTGACCTTCTACAAGGACATCGGGCTTAATATACATCTTTATAATACTTGATAAAGCATCCAAAATACACTGTCTTGCTCACATAAACTTCTTCCCTAGACTGCTCAGACAGTTGATTAAACATTAGATCCACACGTTTCTACATCACGGTAAAATACATGTTAGCGACTATCCTTGGCTAACCTCTCCAATACGTGCCATGACCGAGATGTCGGCACTTCGTAATACAATTTTGCAATATATTAAATAATATTTCCTCTCGTAGGATTACCACTACGTTTTACAAGTGAAGCTATCAGCTCATCTGATCTATTCTTGAAATCCTGCCATGAGGACTCCAGCTAGATGCCAGTAATGAGTGGAGACATCTCTTAAAATCATCAATAAGATTATTTATCAACACTTGGGTGCAAGACTTACATATACTTGGACATTGGCTTCTGATAAGAAAACCAGTTGTCCTCCATAGAAATAATTCCCATTCATCAGGGACACAATACAATATATTACGGACGATCAGTCCGGCTTGACCCTTCAACATCACTCTCTGACGTCATTCTCTAGATCTTAGAAACCCGTGCGCTAAGAGTCTCTCATACACTACATAGTGCACACACGTGCGTGATAAATTATACGCACAAATAATATTCCTATCATAAGAATGGTGCGTAACCTTTTAACACAGGCAGTATCTAAGACTGCCATCTACGCAACAAGGAGTTTTCATGTGGTAACGGTTATTCTGATATATCACTGATTTTCAACAAGATCACAATTCTCATGAATAACGAATCGAAATAACTTGGAATGAATACTTCAGCAACTTCATAATGATTCAGTCCAACTCCATTGGTGATTGCTGCTAACTGTTTTATTTACAATTACAGTTTCAATAACTTCCCACACGAACTTCATTCTTAATTTAGTAATACTACGAGTCACAGTCAATTTTCAACTATACAGAAAACACCAAAATTTTTCTAAGTCCACAACGCTGAGTTTTTTTTGGTGTACGAGTGAAAGAGATGCGACTCTGGGGCAACAGGCGATGTATACTATAGGGAGAGTGTCAGGCAATTTCAGTGGCTTGCGGCGCGCAGCTCGTCGGCTGCGCGCTAATGTCTCAGTGTGTGTCCGTAGTTGTGAAGGGCGACGGAACGAACGGAATAATTTGTCTTCTCCTTGTTACTTTCACAATTGCCTCCGCGGCTGGCGTTGTAGATTTAAAAGTTGCTACCATAAGTGAAATGGGTTCATTTTCGATACAAGACAACAGGAAGCTGAGATGCTTGGGAGTCATGACCCAAGTGGGCCCGCCCCCCTTAGAGTGTAAAGGAGTAATCGGGCCGAAACACTTGTCGGATGGGGGGACTTCTTCTGATGATCAGATTGCTTCCTGTTGTATCGCTCTGTAAAGAGTTTCCTATCATGGCATGCACAATCATTGTGTCGTAATTGCATTCATATGTTTTACTATCAGCATAGTTTTCTATTTATCATATTATTAACTTTAATACTGGTGCACTGCTGAACATTTTCCTTTTGTCTGCTTTAGTATAAATATCTTCTTACCGACGTATTATATTTATAATCTACTCTTGGGACCTCAAGACGCAGCAATAGAGACCGCAGCCAGCGACTCATAGCTTGACTGCCTGCGTCAGGACCAGCGAACCAGAGCTGGTCAAGACCGTGCTCCACCTCCACGTGGTGGTCCTGGAAACAGTATGCAGCAATGCAGGCTGGCTGAGCGAGCACGGATCGCAATGGGAAGGCAATCCCGGTCCTAAATAATGCCACGCAGAAGTCGGATGTGTCGACCGAAAGGTGCACATATCACAGCTACGTTGTAAACAGACACAACGCAACCACCGTCCTTTTCAGGGCGAACGAAGAAGAAGAAGAAGATAATCTACTCTTTAATCCATTTGGCTTGACGCGCTAATTCACTCTAAAAAATGTTACTTCTTGGCCAACTCTAGCATCACATAAAAATTGACTATTATTGGATATATATATTTCACAAGCGCATTTAAATCTTTGGACACACAGTCCGACACTTCGATTATCATTAATTATAAGTGGCAATCTTCTTCTTCGATCCTTAACCACCGACCGTCAAAGCAGTCAGTGGCCATCACGCCTAGTGGCGTCTTGTAGGGCAACAACAAATTGATCCACTTTGCACGGTCGGTGGCCATCCTTCGTACAGTGCCCCAACTCTGGTTCATTCTTTGCATCTCAGCCTCCACAGTCCTCCGCCAAGTTGTTTTTGGTCGGCCTCTCTTTCGCTTTCCTTCAGGGGTCCAAAGCATAGCTGTTCTTGTGATGGCATCGGGGTCTCTTCTGAGGACATGACCAACCCAGCTCCAGCGTCTGCCAGCTATGATGGTGTGCATGTCCTCTTGCTTGCTACGAGTAAGCAGATCTTGGTTGGTGATGGTATTCGGCCAAAAGATGCGGTGAATTTTTCTTAGGCATGTTGTGTGAAAAGAGGACAATTTTGACATTTCCTTCTCTGTGACTCTCCTGCATTCCGCACCATAGAGAAGCACAGAAAGCACGCAACTCTGGTATAATCTTAATTTTGTGCTTGTGCTGTATTGGGAGGACTTCCAGATGTTATTTAGGCTAAAGAAGGCTGTTCTTGCCTTATTCATTCTGATTTTGATGTCTTTGCCTGCCCCACCGTCTGGTGTTACTATGCTTCCTAGGTATGTGAAGGTATCTGTCTGTACCAATTGCTGATTCCTTACTGATATGGGCTCAGGGTTGCTCACATTGAGCGTCATGACCTCAGACTTCTTTAAATTGATGTTCAAGCCCACCTGCTGGCTAAATTTATTAAGTCTATCCGTTTTTTCCTGGATGTGTTGATGTGAATGTGCCAGCAGTGCAATGTCATCTGCATATTCCAGATCTTCCAATGTAGAAAATTTAGTCCATCTTATTCCTCTTGGACTGCCCTCTGTTGTCTGGCGCATCACCCAGTCTATGACTGTTAAAAAAAAGAGTGGTTGATAAGGGGCATCCCTGTCGTACTCCTGTCTTCACCTCGAAGGTTAGGTTGCTCTGCCCAACACTACACGTAAAGTTGGCATAGAGGCTTTTTATGATTGACACTATGCAGCTTGGAATTCCATAAGCCCTCAGTATTTTCCATAAACTGTCCCTATGTATGCTGTCAAAAGCCTTCTCAAAATCAACAAAATTTATGTAAAGCTGTCTTTGCCATTCTGAGCACTGCTCTATAATGTTCCTGAGAGTGAATATATGGTCTACACATCTTCTGTTCTTTCTAAATCCTGCTTGTTCTTTCCTCAGTTTGTAGTCTACTGCCTTTGAAATTTAAGTGGCAATGGCCACACACTAAAGTCATATGTAAGTGGTAGAAATACCACACTAAGATAAACACATCTTATCAGCCTGGAGGCACAAAGCAGACTCCTAGTAACTAGGTTCTAACTGCTTGTCTTATTCTAAATCATATTAATAGCACGGATAATGCTAGCGTAGGTCGCTCGGCTACATATGTATTCTCTTTTGCGCATACTTCTTACAATAGTGGGAAATGCTCTGTTATTTTCTTGAAAGCTTTCTACTCTTACAAGTAAGTTCTCGTGGTATAACTGACATGTAACCAATAAATTATTCTCAATTGTGAACCAGTTCACAAGCTCTTTTATATTTGGACATGTGCCCTTACATAACCGACATAACTTGTGTCTATGTTGAACGAAGTGCCTAAAACGGGAATAATCTTCAAAGAAAAATATTAACGAATAGCCAGACGGTACCTTTAAAAAATTATAGATGCTGAAAAATACATTGTCTCGAGAAAGTTTCTGTGTTTCTTTTTTATGGTTTACGGGTAAGCAATGTATCATTAAAAGCGTGGCATACATTAAGTTATTATTATGTATTTAAGAAATTAGTATTTATAAAAGCTGGCTGCCCTTGAAACAGAATATTCCCCATATGTTAGTTCAAAGAAAGTTACGAGTCCTTCAAACTTAAATTATGCACTATGAGGGTGTGTACTTGTACCGACTCTGTTCAGTATCATGTTTTCTGATATGCTGCCTGATGCTTTCAGAGATGGGGATATAGGAATCGACATCAGATATCGTTTTGATGGAAAATTGTTTAACCTTAGGAGGCTTCAAGTAAAAACCAAGGTCAGATCACACACCATCAGAGATCTTCTGTTTGCTGACGATTGTGCCCTCAATGCTGGCTCAGAGACTGATCTGCAGAATAGCGTGGTGGATGGATGCTCCAAAGTCTATTCCAACTTTTGGCTTACCATCAACACGGATGTCACCGGGGGTGTGTTGTAGTGTGTTGTCACCATTCCCAGTACTTAGAAGTATGATTATTATTCTGGCAGTATTCTACTAGGTGACTGATAGCAGGCCTAGTAGTATTTTTTCTGGTTCTTCGTTTATCGTTCAAGTTATGAGGTACTGGACCAATCTTCCAGAGGTGTTAATTCTTGATCGAAGATTCTTCTTATTCCAGGTTCGTTCATATCCTTCTGTGATGTTAAATAGTTTGAGTATTAGTGGTAATTGATTCTGCCAAGAATCATAACTCTGTAACTGTAGTAATCAAGACAACTGCCTGGAGTTCCAATTAAAACATTTATCGAACAAAATTTAACATCCAAGATCAAATAGTCAGTTCATTTACAGTTGTTTAGATTTCATCCAAAAATGTGGAATCCGCATCCATAATAATCCATTTTCCATCTCTTATCTCAGGTACATTTGGTACATAGATTCCTTGATAATATTCTGTCTTTTCCTTATAGTTTATATCTTTCTTTATGTTTAATGTTATTGTTATTCTCTAATGTTGTTTAGCACGAATAATGCTATCATAGTAGGCCATCCGGCCACACGGAGAAAACAGAAATCATGTACCAACCAGCTCCTGTCACAATTTATGAACCAATCATCAAGGTAAATGGTGAGAAACTGAAAGTTGTGAACATATTCACATACCTTGGTAGCACACAATCCCAGAACGTCGTCATTGATGATGAGGTGAACACCAGGATCTCCAAAGCCAGTAGCACATTTGGCAGACTTTACACCAACGTTTGGCATAGAAGTGGCATTAGTCTACAGACAAAGCTGAAGGTGTACAGAGCTGCGATGCTTCCAGTGCTGCTGTTTGCATGTGAAACATGGACTGTATACAGACGCCACGTAACGAAGCTTAACCACTTCCGTACAGTCTGTCTCGGGAAGGTGATGAACATCAAATGGCAAGAAGAGATCTCGGATACCACCGTTCTTGGCAGAGCCGGTATCCCAAGCATCGATACTATTTTGATGCAGTCACAGATTCGCTGGGCAGATCATGTAGACCGCATGCCAGACCATCGGCTGCAAAAATACTCTTATGGTGAGATGCAGAAGGGTAAACGCTCACATGGTGGCCAAAAGAAACGCTTCAAAGACACACTTAAGACTTCATTAAAAACCTTTGGCATAAACCCTGACACATGGGAAGCTGCTGCGCAAGACTGAATCGCCCATCGCACATCTCTTCGTAAAGATGCAGCGGTATGCGAAGTATTGGAGATCCAACTATATTACTGGTGTACAGTGTAAATTAACAGTGTTCCTGTTCAAGCGGTTTTCCTCAAATTTTTTATAGAAGTACCACTTCGCATTGTATGACCACTCTGTGTGTTGTTGTACACATCCACCATCATCAAGTCATCGCTATCTACTGAGGCAAAGAACCTGGGCATACAGCGGCCATGTGGGGTAACCATCTATTAGCGCAGACGGACACACGTGCTCAGCCAATACAGCATTGTTCTCGCTTTTCTGAATATCTTAGAAGACTACCTGGAGGTAGAAGCATTATTATTCTTTTATCTACAACTCTGCCAAGAGTAATCCACATTAGTTATTCTTGAGTTTTGGCCACTGCTGGACCACTACTGTAGAGCTAAGGGGAGGCAAACCATGACACGGTATGACTGAAAAGTCACTCTCTGTTTTTAAATTATTATATCTTCACTCCTATCACCTTTGTGTATTTGAAACAAATGTCAAAATACAGAGAATTAACAGCAGTGTTATTATATAAAATACAATATTACATTACGATTACAGCTCAGTGTGAGATTAGGACTGTTCAAAGTATGCATTCGTAACAGACAGACATTTTTACTGTCTCTTGTAACGTCAGTTAATGGCCATTTTTATAAATTATTTGTATATTTTTATGTCTGAAAAAAAAAAAAAAATTAAAAACTTATTTGTCAAATGCCAGCAATTGCTCCTATTTTGACATTTGTCCCGTGTAGCCTATTTCAAATAGATGCAAGTGATGACATTCCAATTTAAAAATAGGAAGACAGTATTCAGAGAGTATGTACATGTTGATAACTTTAAAACATATTTGGCAGACAAAAGAAAACGTCGGCAAAATGATAAGAAATGTACAATTACATATGGGAGCTACTAGTTCTCAGTTCTTGTAATAGTTATCACTGTCAGCTTGTCGTGAGACATTCTAAATCCACATATATAAATTAGAAATTAAATGTAAAGCCTAACGAATTAATTCAATAAAAGGAAAGAAGAATGGTGGAAGACCAGTGCTTTCTCAATGGCATGCGCCAGCGTGTATACCTCCGTAATGGCTGAACAATAAAAACCCCTTTTTTATGCTCCGTCTGCATAATTGTAACGCTTTCACGTTTACTAGTAAAGCCTACTGCATCAACTAACACGCGTTTCAACAAAACAATAAAACGTGTACTGTATTTCTTAGAAAACCTTGAGATATACACACTGCGTAATGACCTAGATTAATATTCCATTAATTTCATTTTATACACTGCGTAATGAAAAGACAGACGGAATTAGGAGAGAGAGAGAGAGAGAGAGAGAGAGAGAGAGAGAGAGAGAGAGAGAGAGAGATGTACTGAGGAACGCATGCAGTTGAGCCACTTGCTGTGTGTCGCATCGTAAGTCGTCTCGCGATATAAATTAATGCCATCACGCGCGAAAGGCATGAAGCACTAACTTTTTTTCAAATAGACAGTGATAAAAAACACTACCAATACACGGTTAGGTTTTAAAAAAACATGGTTAATGCTTATTAGGAAACATGACATTCTACTGTTTTACGTCTGAAATCCTGACTTTATACGGACAGAACAGTCGAAAAGGCAGGACAGGTGGCGGTTCTAAATCGATTTAAAAAAAAATAAAATAAAAAATACACGACTATCCTAGAATACATATTTTGAACGCAGCCACTTAGCTCCCTTAAAACTTATATATTTGGGTGCCTTAGGACTTGCTGACAAAGAATATGTTAGGTGTTAAGCAATTAGTCTAATAATTAACAAATTATAGCCATAATACTAGAGTGAGGTTGTCAGACAACACAGAATCATTTTTGCTCATAATGGTGTGTTTGAACCATGCTTTAGAAGAAATAGGCCAACAAGTTAAGTCCTATTTGATTGGCTAGAAGTATATGTAAGGCGAAACACGATTAGTCGGACTGCAAATACTATTTTTGGTTGTTAGGGGAAACGTAGGAAGGGTAAATTTTTTCAAAAGCTTTTGTAAACATGGTCCTATTGGCTAGACCATTTGATATAGTCAATTAGGAGCGTCTGTTCAGTGCCACATTTTAAAATAAACTTACTGAGAAGCAAGTGCGTTGAGATCCAGCTCATATTTTTCTTATGAAAGCCTGGGACAGAGGCAGATCGGAATTGTGCCATATTTCATCGCCAGTCAACGTATTTGTTTATTATTTCCATGAATTGTGGTAAGATTGACATATTTGATATCTTTTTGATGAAAATTGAATGTGAATTGATAATTTATGTCTGTATATGTGTGTGGTTCAGTAGCAAACATGAGGCAAAGCCTAGATAGTGCTCCAACCTGAACAAAACTTGTCGGAGAAAAGTATAACTGCATGGAATTGCCAAATAGTACTGTGACACCTATCTTATTGTATAGAAGGAATTACAGCTGAAATTGCAGAGGCGTAGTAACCTTTAGGGAGAGGAATACTGGTGAATATTATTACACGAGAAGCTAACAGTTGGCCTACCGCGCTGAACTCAGTGTTTGTTATGTATTGTGCTCAGTGTGGAAATAGATTATAAATTAGTTCTGAAGTAGGAGGTACAACCTTCTTGTTTCAGGGACCGTGGTCCTAACTTATTGAAGCAGCACCTGGTCTGAGTTTTGCTGAATCCAGAGGCTGGTAGCTTACTCCTTGGTGAAGATAGCGACCATTATTGTTTATCAAGAACACGGTGAAGCAAGCGAGCAGAGGAGACTGTTTCCTGCCGCCCTCACAGAAGATAAGATTCGTTGGCCAGAGCAGCTCAATCTTGTGTTCCCCCCTTCTATAATTGACAGTATATTAAAGAAAGAGGGACAATTAATTGTTTCAAATGACAGGAACTGTGAACTTTTCCCAATACTATATCCACCAGAAGCAAACACTTGAAGTCATGATGACAAACAACCACCTAGCTTGAAAAAGCCAGTATTACCTCATAGTACTACATCACAACTTACACACATATGATAATAATAATAATATATGCAAATACAAAGATCATATCTATAAATAGTGTACATACAACTTGTAATTACATTTGATTGTGATTCCTGGTTCACTTTGTAGTTGAATCAGGATATCTATTATTGAAAGAAATTAATACATATTTTTAACGTTACACTTGACTTATTAAGATAGTCTTATAGAGTGTTCTATGTGTGTGAGTGTCACAGTGTTGTAAAGAGTTGTGGATTAAACTAAATTGTTTATCTGTCTGTGGCTTGTTGTGAACATACACTTCATCACTTTCATAACCCTAGACATTCAACGTAGTCATCACAATATTTCAGAATAATTCTGACTGAGGTTTAAATGTGGTAGCAAAGTAAGGTTATCTGTAATACTCCACACTTATTAGATACAGATACCTTCACAGCTGATCTCAGTCAGTACACTAAGTCCCCTATAGATATTTATATCATCCCACTTTACCACATCACAGTAGGCTGATCACCTGCTTGCCAACCAATCTGATTACGGAAACAATGATAGATTGTTTGGTCTGTTTTTGTTCCACAAAGACGCCACTAGGCGTGGTGGAAACAGCGATAGATTGATCAATTTGTTTTTGCCCTAAGACGCCACTAGGCGTACTGGCCACATACTGCTTTGCCGGTTGATGGCTAAGGATAGAAGAAGAAGAAGACTTTACCACATATATTGGGGTCCTGTCCGGGATTTTGAATCTTTCCATATTATAAATATTGGGGGTAATTTACTTTAGGGAATAATAAAAATTAAAAGGTATCCTGGGGTGAAAAGAAATAAGGTTGAGCTCTCAGTGCCTGTGGTTGTCCTTAGATAATTATTGATAGATTAAATTGTTTACATTTGCCTGTGAGACCATGGCCGACTTGGCAAAATTTCGATCTGCTACTGTGCAGACTGCTAAAGAGTTAGGAATGGACGGGCAAGTTATGATTGCTTATGTCACTACTGAATGTGACAAATATATTGAACGTGAAGAAAGAAAATTTGAAACAGAAAGAAAATTAGAATCTGAAAGATTAGAAAAAGAAGCTGAAAGAAAGTTAGAGGCGGAAAAGGAAATTAAGAGGTTGCAGATTGAGGCTGAGGCTAAGGCATTGGAGGCAGATAGGGAGATCAAAAGGCTCCAATTAGAAGAACAAAAGGCAGAAAGAGAAGAAAAGAGATTAGCTACAGAAAGAGAAGAAAGGAGACAGGCTGCAGAAAGGGAAGCAGAAAAGGAGGAGAAGAGATTACAAAGGGAACACGAGTTAAGATTAAGGGAGTTTGAGTTTCAAGGCCATGCTCCTGAAAATGGTGCCAGTCCCTTTACCTCTGATGCCACCGCTAGTCAGGGAGCCTCAACCTCAGCTATGCATTTTCATTTAGATCATTTTGTTGAGAAAGAAGATGATATCGAGAGCTATCTAAATAGATATGAACTATTAGCTACCACGTATGGGTTAGAGAGAGAAAGGTGGAGCTTAAAGTTATCACAAGGGCTTCGTGGTGCAGCTTATGAAGTTTTTTGCCAAAATGAGCAGAGGTGATCAAGAAAATTATGACATGCTAAAGCAGGCTCTTTTGTTAAGATATGAAAAGAATGGAAAATTTTATAGGAAAAAATTTAGGAATGCTAAACTACTGTCAGGTGAAACCTATCAGCAGTTCTCTGCACGGTTAGAGACATACTTGGAGAAATGGACTTCTCTGGGGAAAACCCAAGATCTTAAGGAAATGATCCTTATAGAACAGTTAAGAGAGTCTAAGGCTCCAGACCGGAGAAAGTTTCTCATGGAACAAGGTGCAGAGAGGCTGGGTGAGTTACTAAATGTTGCTGAAAGGTATCAAGCAGCTCAGGCAGAGGTATCAGGTAATAAAAAGAAACAGGTAGATAATTTTAAGGCACCACAGAACTTTAATAAATTTGATCCTAGAGATCAGAACAGAGGTAAGCACTAGTTTGATAGGCCACGGTATGACAATAAAAATAAAACCCCACAATTCGATGAAAGGAAATTTGATGAAAGAAAATCTTTCAACCAAGGAAGGAGGTGGTGTAAAAATTGTAAGATGAACAATCATGACACTGACCATTGTAGAAGGAAACCTCCTCATTGTGCTGCTATGACATCTGGAAAGAAGGGAAAAAAGGTCAAACCTGCGGAACTTCAGGAACCATACCACCCCCCAGTGTGTGAAGATGTCATCTGTAATGGAGTCACCATAAGGTGCTTATATGATACAGGTCTAGATTATGATTCCGTTGTGAGTTCTCACCTGGTGCAGGCAGATCAATACACCACAGAAACAGTGGAGATCCAAACTGCAACCAAGGATGTAGCTACCATGTCACTTCCCGTCGCCCGGATAAAGGTGAAAACGCGATATGTGGAAGGAATCATAAAAGCAGCAGTGATAAATGAGCCAATCTATCCTCTGATATTGGGGTGAAGATATGTCTTCTTGGGGAATCCCAAGAGACCTGTGATATTGGCAACGGTGCAGACCAGATCACAGTCCAAAAAGGAGGAGGATAATCCAATAAATACTCATCCAGATGAGATGAGGAAGGCACAGGTGGAGGAAGGACAAAACACTCAAGCCGTGTTTCAAGAAGTTGCCCAAATCTCATACACCTCCAGGCAAGGGAGAGTTTTATATGAAGAACAAGCTGATTTATAGGAAGGCTGGATCTGAATCCAATGGTCACGGACAGCTGGTCCTTCCCACTTCATATAGGACTAAAGTGTTGGAACTAGGGCATGCGATTCCCTTCAGTGGTCATATGGGGATCAGCGCAACAGGACAGCGTATAGCTTGTCACTATTTCTGGCCAGGGATAACTGAAGATATCAAACGATATGTAAAATCCTGTCCAGAGTGCCAACGAGTAGCACCTAAGCATTGGACTGCACCAGCAACTCTGGGGGAAATGCCCATAGTGGGAACACCCTTTGAGAGAGTTGCCGTGGATCTTGTGGGACCTCTCACCCGAACCAAGAGAAGGAACAGCTACATTCTGACTCTGGTGGACACTTGTTCTATGTGGGGAGAGGCGGTAGCCCTGTCATCGATTGACTCTAAACATGTGGCAGAGGCATTACTCACAATTTTCACAAGGTTAGGCTTTCCCAACCAAATCTTGACTGATAATGGCTCTCAGTTCAAGGGGAAACTAACAGAAGAAGTTTTCAGGATCTTCCAGGCCAAACACTTCCATTGTAGTGTGTACCATCCCCAAGGGAACGGCCAAGTGGAAAGATTTAATGGTACGTTGATGTCAATCCTGAGAAAGTTGGCACACGAAAAACCAGATACATGGGACCAGTACCTTCACGCCGCCCTCATTGCTTATCGGGAGGTACCCCATAGTTCAACCGGTATGGCCCCGGCAACATTATTATTTGGAAGGCCAATAAAAGGTCCACTCAAAGCTCTGTTAAGAACGTGGACTGATGAAAAGGCAGAGGAAAATATTACATCCTCATACCAATATGTGAATGAGCTGACCACTCGTTTAAAAACTGGCTGGAAACTTGCCAATGAAAATTTGAAACAAGCCAGGAAAAAACATGTTGCCTATTACAACAGGAAAGCTAAAGACAGAGATTTGGCTGTGGGAGAGAAGGTACTGCTTCTTCTACCCGGTAGTCAGAATATGTTACAAATTGGATGGCAAGGTCCATATACAGTTCTAGAGAAGGTGTCTAAAACCAATTATAAGATAGATAAGAAGGGGAAAGAAAAAATCTATCATGTGAATCTCCTGAAGTAATATTTGGAAAGAGAAAATCAGGAAGAGACACACTTGTTGACCTTGTCCATTGCAATGGAGATGAAAAAGGAACCACTTTCATCATTTGAATATCCATTACATCCCTGTGAGACATCGGCACAGGTGAAAATCAGTACACATTTAACGAAAAATCAGAAGGAGAGAGTGCAACAGGTTCTAGATGATCATACAGAGGTGTTAACAGACCGACCGGGGCATACAAACTTATTGGAATATGATATGAAACTGATAGACCCCACACCTGTCTGTATGAAACCCTATTCGATTCCTTTTGCTAAGGAGAAAGCCTTGAAAGAAGAGATAGACTATTTGTTGAAGGAGGGAATAATTTCACACAGTGAATCTTCGTATAGTTCCAGTGTGGTACTCTTAAGGAAACCCTTTGGAGAACATAGACTCTGTGTAGATTACAGGAGACTGAATGCTATCACAGTAGGTCAGGTGGATCCTTTGCCGGATACAAAATCAGTTGTTTGCCAGGCTAAATCAAGCTAAATATTTCTCAAAAGTGGATCTGAGTAAAGGATACTATCAGATTCCAGTAAAGCCTGAGGTTAGACCGTACCTAGCTTTTAGTACCTCAGAGGGACACTATGAGTTTAACAGATTGCCATTTGGATTGAAGAATGCGCCTAGTGTCTTCTCTAGAATGATGAGAAAATCGTTGGATCCCCTGAATAATCCATGCATCACAAATTTCATGGATGATATCCTTATAGCAACAGAAACATTTGAGGAACACATTGACTCTCTGAACATGCTGTTTAATCGACTTAGAGAAGCGAATTTAACAGCCCGACCAACCAAATGTTGCGTTGGATGTAAAGAATTAGAATTCTTGGGACACACAGTCCATCAGGGAAACATGACCCCTGACCCCAAGAATTTAGAGAAACTAAAGAAAGCCCCGAGACCACAAACCAAGAAAGACGTGAGATCCTTTGTCTCATTATGTGGTTTCTACCAAAAGTATATCAAAAACTTTAATTCCATATGTGCACCGTTAACTGATTTGACACGTAAAGGGAATCCAGATCGAATTACATGGACAGCACAATGTGAATTGGCCTACCAGGAATTGAAGTAAAAGCTCACAAGCAAACCTATTTTGAAATTACCTGACTTAAGTCAAGAATTCATTGTGAGAACGGATGCCAGTAATATAGGGTTAGGTGCGACCCTGTTACAGAAATCAGATGCACTGAATGGGGAATTAACCCCAGTGGCATATGCTAGCAGAAAGTTGAATAAAGCTGAAATGAATTATTCAACTAGCGAAAAAGAATGTCTTGCTGTAATATGGGCAATCAAGAAATTCAATATTTATCTGTATGGGAAGGCATTTAAATTGCAAACGGATCACAAACCCTTGTCGTTTCTAGCGCAAGCTAGGCATGAAAATTCGAGGTTAATCAGATGGTCCTTACTTTTGCAGCCATTCGAGTTCAGCATTGAGTATATTTCTGGAAAAACAAATCTGGGAGCGGATTTTCTAAGCCGCCACATGTGTGATGAGAATCACTGTAAGCCCCAGAAATAATAATAAATTTCTCTATGTGTATATAGAATTATAGACTGACATATAACGTCTGTTTTAAGTGGGGAGAATTTGTCGTGAGACATTCTAAATCCACATATATAAATTAGAAATTAAATGTAAAGCCTAACGAATTAATTCAATAAAAGGAAAGAAGAATGGTGGAAGACCAGTGCTTTCTCAATGGCATGCGCCAGCGTGTATACCTCCGTAATGGCTGAACAATAAAAACCGCTTTTTTATGCTCCGTCTGCATAATTGTAACGCTTTCACGTTTACTAGTAAAGCCTACTGCATCAACTAACACGCGTTTCAACAAAACAATAAAACGTGTACTGTATTTCTTAGAAAACCTTGAGATATACACACTGCGTAATGACCTAGATTAATATTCCATTAATTTCATTTTATACACTGCGTAATGAAAAGACAGACGGAATTAGGAGAGAGAGAGAGAGAGAGAGAGAGAGAGAGAGATGTACTGAGGAACGCATGCAGTTGAGCCACTTGCTGTGTGTCGCATCGTAAGTCGTCTCGCGATATAAATTAATGCCATCACGCGCGAAAGGCATGAAGCACTAACTTTTTTTCAAATAGACAGTGATAAAAAACACTACCAATACACGGTTAGGTTTTAAAAAAACATGGTTAATGCTTATTAGGAAACATGACATTCTACTGTTTTACGTCTGAAATCCTGACTTTATACGGACAGAACAGTCGAAAAGGCAGGACAGGTGGCGGTTCTAAATCGATTAAAAAAAATAAAAATAAAAATACACGACTATCCTAGAATACATACTTTGAACGCAGCCACTTAGCTCCCTTAAAACTTATATATTTGGGTGCCTTAGGACTTGCTGACAAAGAATATGTTAGGTGTTAAGCAATTAGTCTAATAATTAACAAATTATAGCCATAATACTAGAGTGAGGTTGTCAGGCAACACAGGATCATTTTTGCTCATAATGGTGTGTTTGAACCATGCTTTAGAAGAAATAGGCCAACAAGTTAAATCCTATTTGATTGGCTAGAAGTATATGTAAGGCGAAACACGATTAGTCGGACTGCAAATACTATTTTTGGTTGTTAGGGGAAACGTAGGAAGGGTAAATTTTTTCAAAAGCTTTTGTAAACATGGTCCTATTGGCTAGACCATTTGATATAGTCAATTAGGAGCGTCTGTTCAGTGCCACATTTTAAAATAAACTTACTGAGAAGCAAGTGCGTTGAGATCCAGCTCATATTTTTCTTATGAAAGCCTGGGACAGAGGCAGATCGGAATTGTGCCATAATTCATCGCCAGTCAACGTATTTGTTTATTATTTCCATGAATTGTGGTAAGATTGACATATTTGATATCTTTTTGATGAAAATTGAATGTGAATTGATAATTTATGTCTGTATATGTGTGTGGTTCAGTAGCAAACATGAGGCAAAGCCTAGATAGTGCTCCAACCTGAACAAAACTTGTCGGAGAAAAGTATAACTGCATGGAATTGCCAAATAGTACTGTGACACCTATCTTATTGTATAAAAGGAATTACAGCTGAAATTTCAGAGGCGTAGTAACCATTAGGGAGAGGAATACTGGTGAATATTATTACACGAGAAGCTAACAGTTGGCCTACCGCGCTGAACTCAGTGTTTGTTATGTATTGTGCTCAGTGTGGAAATAGATTATAAATTAGTTCTGAAGTAGGAGGTACAACCTTCTTGTTTCAGGAACCGTGGTCCTAACTTATTGAAGCAGCACCTGGTCTGAGTTTTGCTGAATCCAGAGGCTGGTAGCTTACTCCTTGGTGAAGATAGCGACCATTATTGTTTATCAAGAACACGGTGAAGCAAGCGAGCAGAGGAGACTGTTTCCTGCCGCCCTCACAGAAGATAAGATTCGTTGGCCAGAGCAGCTCAATCTTGTGTTCCCCCCTTCTATAATTGACAGTATATTAAAGAAAGAGGGACAATTAATTGTTTCAAATGACAGGAACTGTGAACTTTTCCCAATACTATATCCACCAGAAGCAAACACTTGAAGTCATGATGACAAACAACCACCTAGCTTGAAAAAGCCAGTATTACCTCATAGTACTACATCACAACTTACACACATATGATAATAATAATAATATATGCAAATACAAAGATCATATCTATAAATAGTGTACATACAACTTGTAATTACATTTGATTGTGATTCCTGGTTCACTTTGTAGTTGAATCAGGATATCTATTATTGAAAGAAATTAATACATATTTTTAACGTTACACTTGACTTATTAAGATAGTCTTATAGAGTGTTCTATGTGTGTGAGTGTCACAGTGTTGTAAAGAGTTGTGGATTAAACTAAATTGTTTATCTGTCTGTGGCTTGTTGTGAACATACACTTCATCACTTTCATAACCCTAGACATTCAACGTAGTCATCACAATATTTCAGAATAATTCTGACTGAGGTTTAAATGTGGTAGCAAAGTAAGGTTATCTGTAATACTCCACACTTATTAGATACATATACCTTCACAGCTGATCTCAGTCAGTACACTAAGTCCCTTATAGATATTTATATCATCCCACTTTACCACACAGCTGTTATAGAATGTTGTTACGTATGTCAAAAAAGAAAATCCTCAAATGACATTTGTGAAGAAAGAAACACAACCCTTTGTTTTCGTTCCAATTTCTGGTTTCCTGGGTATGTTCCCTTTACCCGTGCGACGTCATGGTGTTATAGTCTAGTATAACAAGTAAATGTAGTCATATGGCTAGAACAATATCCAACGAATGGAGAAAAGCATGGGACATAGCACAAAAGGAAAGCAAGCAACAGACAAAAAATGCAGAATATAAGATGAATTAAAAATACCAGTAAATAGAAAACTATTCCGGCTCAAATTTAGAGCTGCTTTAGAAAAGAGGTTGTGAAGAATGTTTTGCACTAAAGAGGCTAAAACCATTAAACACGTCTTGCTGGAATACTATAAATACCACCAACACACACAACACATAAAAGCTTTTAGAAAAAACTGCGAAATAAAATGTAATGGCCACCAAGTCCTAACAATCACTACAACAGATGGTAAAACAATAAATCACAAACAACTGAAAGCAACAGTTTAAAAGATGACAGGATAAAAGGGAAAATATATATAGTCGCAAAGTGAACTCCTAATTTTCTTACACCAACAGCAGTATCATAGCAACATCATCATTACGAAGTAATAATACACATCACAAAAATAAACCTCCAACCAATATTAAATGCATGCCAGTATTGACACATCCGAGCTTCTGAACAACACAACAGAATGAACTTTAACTAAAAAGTAAAAAACACCATCGTAAGGAATAATAGAATACAGAGCATATAATATACACAATCAAGAAAAATATTACACTAAATGAAACACGTTCTTATATAACAAACAGTTCCATGTATGTGGTAAATGGTTGAAAGGAGCGTGCTACAAAGAAAAGCCGCAACCACTTTAAATAAGTCGCAGAATAACCAGGCAACACGGTCTTTTGTATGTTGACATGGGTCCTAATATAACTGGACCCAGTATCTATGTTGAACGGTGCGCCTTTCGCCAAAAGGAGGTATATATATATATATATATATATATATATATATATATATATATATATATATATATATATATATATATATATATATATATATATATATATATATATATATATATATATAGCAGAAACTACCGTATGCCCCATAACATACGGTCTTTTATATTTGGACATACGCATTAATATAACAGAGACACTGTGTCTAGGTTGAACAGTACGTACCTCGCCAAAACCAGGCACATTTTTAGTTACATACAACCCAATGACATGTCATTGGGAGGCTGGGGAACCTGAGGACTTTCCTTCCAACCCGGTCAGGAGCTTCGCTCCTTCCCATCCACAGAGGGTTTATCACAGGAGCCGTTCAGGTTATTCAGTCAAATTTCCGGTCGTAAACATTCCTTCAAACGCTGACGCCCGGGTTTGAACCATGAACACCTGGTCGCCAGTACAACGCCGAAGCCATTACACCAGCGCGGCTCCCGATTTCTAGAGATAAAACATGAATGTGTTAAGGAGTATAACGTTTTAGACAAAAAAAATGTTGGTGAAAAGTAAAACGTCACTGTTTTGTCAGAGTCCCATTAATTCAGTGTTTGTTGGTCGATCTTGTTATTTTCATAACCTATTATACACTTGTATAAGCCAGTTAGAACAGAAATGGCGATAAGAGGCATTCCTGTTCCACTCCAGTTATTATTTTAAACAGTACTGTAAGTCGTAGTTAATAAATAATTCGACATTTATTGTCTTTATGTTTGCCTTATTAAGTTAATCAACCTAAGGGGGCCTTCATAATGCCTCATTAGTTTCCAAAGTGATTCTCTGAAGACTGGTAATCGGGGGCAGATACTGACACCTCATAGAGCCTCAACAAAGACACCACCACACCACACATATGTATGCGTGCTTTACACTTCATACATATGTATGTATGTCTGGATGTATGCTCGAAATTGTCCAGAATTCTACCTACCTTCTTAAGACGCAAATGTGAATTCAAATATACAATGAGACGAAATTTGTTATTTTATAAAACGGAATAAAAGGACGCTCAATAACAAATGACGCTAGCGTCTAGTGGCAAAGTTATTGGGTTCAGGGACCGAAACTTAGTAGCGTCACGCTGCGGTCTACCCAGCAATACTTGTATAATTAAGCACCTGCTGCTGCTCTTGAGTTAGGGAAGGCCAAGGCAGCAAGGAGGGGAGCTGGCCAGCTATATTAACTTATAATTCTGTGTTTTTCATTTTGGGGGTTTAACCTCCCCTTAAAGCTGGACCTGGGACAGTTACGTCTCTAACATTTCACTCTCATACGGCAGAATCTGCAATGGAGTCAGCTCTTTTTCTTCCTCTTCTTCTGTGTCTTTTTCTTCTTCTTCTTCTTCTTCTTCTTCTTCTTCTTCTTCTTCTTCTTATTCAAGTGTCATGCCTGGTGGCGTAGGCGATTATATCTCTCCACAACTTCCTGTCTACAGTACTATTTATCAACTGTGTTGTTGACTTCTTTCCATGCCATGTTGTCAAACTGTCCAGTATTTTCTCTCTTTGTCGTGATCTCTTTTTCCTTCTATCTTTCCTGTTGTCACGATATACTCCAGCCGTCTTTTTACTCATAACATGCCCAAAGAAAGTGGATTGTTTCATCTCTAACATGAGGAATAATCTTCCTTCTAACACGAGGAATAATCTTCCTTCTAACATGAGGAATAATCTTTCTTCTAACATCAGGAATAATCTTCCTTCTAACATCAGGAATAATCTTCCTTCTAACATGAGGAATAATCTTCCTTCTAACATGAGGAATAATCTTCCTTCTAACATGAGGAATAATCTTCCTTCTAACATGAGGAATAATCTTCCTTCTAACATGATGAGGAATAATCTTCCTTCTAACATGAGGAATAATCTTCCTTCTAACATGAGGAATAATCTTCCTTCTAACATGAGGAATAATCTTCCTTCTAACATGAGGAATAATCTTTCTTCTAACATGAGGAATAATCTTCCTTTGCGCATTGTTCTCTTTCAGGACATCCTCATTACTTTTTTTAGCTGTCCATGGTATTTTTAACATTCTTCTGTAAAACCACATCTCTGTTGCCTTTAGTGCTTTTCCTACTTGTTTACTAACTGTCCATGACTCACTTCCGCATGGGATCATATACATGTCCGTTCCCGTACACTCTGCTGAGTAGGTTAGAGTATTTACATGAAATACAATCTAGCATAGGCCTTCAACAAACGTATGTCAAGTCGATGTACGGTGCTATAGTTATATTACATAAAAGCTATGTACGGTGCTATAGTTATATTACATAAAAGCTATGTGCGATGCTATAGTTATATTACATAAAAGTTATGTACGGTGCTATAGTTATATTACATAAAAGCTATGTACGGTGCTATAGTCATATTACATAAAAGCTATGTGCGATGCTATAGTTATATTACATAAAAGCTATCTACTGTGCTATAGTTATATTACGTAAAAGCTATGTACGGTGCTATAATTATATTATATACAGGCTATGTACGGTGCTATTGTACTTATATTACATAAAAGCTATGTACTGTGCTATAGTTATATTACATAAAGGCTATGTACGGTGCTATAATTATATCACATAAAAGCTATGCACGGCTAGAGACCTGAGGTATGAAACATAAACTTAAAGTGCAGCTCCTCAATCAACAACATTGCAGTAGTAAAAATACAGAAACATCTATTCCATCAGCAATATTCATCATCATCCTTAAGCTCCCAATAGCTTTCACCTTTCACAAGCTTGTGCCAACTCAACTTATCCCGTAACATTAGCTCAAAGTCTTTACATTTCTTATTTATCCATTTCATGTACGTCATTGGCCTCCTTACCGGAGGACTTTCATCTGGCTTTGATGGCTGAATTAAATTATTTTCTTTAATTAATGTATTATTTTGTTTGATGATATTTTTGGCTTAACATTTCTACACGACCCATGCCCAACTCTCTTTATACGCTTTTAGCGACTGTCACAGTTTTTGTTTTATCGTACAACATACGTGTTTGTATGGTCTCTGAACATATTAGTTCGAGTGATTTATTTTAAAGGCCAAAGTAGAGTACTGGGTTGTGTCCGCGACATCAGGTAAAGAGTATGACAGGTGGAAGCGATTTCTATTTCCATAGACGCCTTCTTTTCACCAGGTCCCATCTCAGAAACTGTCTTCGTTTTTTGTGACCCTTAGCTAAATCTCGCGTCATCAAAATCTTTATTCGTGACGTACGTATTGTCTCTTTTGCTCATAATTATGTCTCTCGGCGTTAAGCTTTGAGAGTGTGATGGATTTGATGTTATGAATTTGTTGTTAGGTATTAATATGTGAATAAATGAGATTAGCTATGAAGGTCCCTGAATATACCCAATAGTATTGTGAACTTTTCAGGGTACCTTTCCGCTACCTCTTTTTTTTATCTCATTCAAAATGTATTTATTATTATTATTAAATGACTTCGTGTTGTGTCTAGGGTTATGAATGTAGAGTGTAATGTACAACAATCAACAAACATACAAACAAATAGTTTATTATTCACAACAGCACACAGTACTACCACAATAACATACACATGACACTCTAAAAGGCTATCTTATTTAAGACTGTGGTTGAATTTTGTGTAAAGATAATTTTTACAATTTTATTATCCTGATTCTAATTTATTTGGAATCAGGATTGACAATTTAAAAGTGAAATCAAAATAATCAATTACATCAGTCAAATAGCACAATAGATCCTCTGTCTATATATAAAAATATTATTCTCATATACGTCTGTAGTGTTCTCCTACTTTAAGGAACTACTGGTAGTACCACTAGGTTGTTTTTTTTTTTTTTGCGTTCGCCCGCTAATACTCGAGGCGAAATCTCAGGTTATTATTATTTATGTCTAACCTGACATTGATTTTACGTGAGTATCCCTTTATTTCTTGTACAGAGACAGGTGTCCCTCGCCATTCAGGCAAATACTCGCCGATTTTGGAGGTACACATTGCAGCTGGGTCGGCTCAGGAGCCGCAAGTCCCTGGTCGACGACACTCCTTCAAATGTCCTCGCCAGGTCTCGAGTTAATCCAGTCCAAATCCCGGTCGATGAAAAATCCTCAAATGCCGTCGCCCGGGTTTGATCCTGTTTGTTGTTTGAAATCATATCCTTTTAGTAATGTTTGTTTCTATTTTGTCACTTGTGGAACTATTAATATTTGTCCCAATTTTATTCACTGTCACTTTTTATATTTCTTCTTATAAAGTTCTGTAGTTGAGCTTTCAGGTGCCGAACGAGAACTTATCTTTGCAGTAGAATACAGGTTGAACCTTTCCTCTGCTCGCTTGACAATCTGTTCCCTGTTTGATAGGCAATGGCCACTAGCATGGGCTCGCAGTAAACAGGCAGAGTCCTGAATCAATCAGTTTTCAAGCGTTTGGTACCACATTAACGTCAGTACCCAGGACCTCTGAAATGTGAAGGTATGCATCCTTCGTAATATCTAGCATACACCAATAGTCCACAGTTAAGGACATGTACATTACAAACAAACAAAAAGGATCATATCCTTATACAAACCTATGCCACCATTTTCTTTTGATGTGACAATGTACACCAGTATTCCTCTCCCCTAATAGTTACAACGCCACTGCAATTCCAGTTGTAATCTCTTCCATATAATAGGATAGGTGTTATGCTCCTTTATGACAATCATACATATTCTTGTATTTTTACACCTCTCTGACAGTCTATCACATGATGGATCAATCTTTAGGCTTTGCCTCATGTTCGCTATAGACCCACTCATGTCCAGACATATATTATTATTTCACATTCAATTTTTATATAAAATACAGATTAATAAATGTCAATCTTACCACAATGTTCAATGAAACACACAGAGACGATGACTGACACAGTTTCTATCTGTTTTGTTGTCCAGGCTGTCCAGAAATGTATTTAAAAGCACAGCCTGATCTCATCTATCACTGTTGAAACTTTTCTAGTAATGGCGTCCCCCCTAACGCTTATTCTGACAATATCGATTCAGTTGGCCAATCACTTTTAATTTTACAAGGGTAAACAGTCTTTCAAAAAATATCATTCAAACTTTCTACGTTACTAGGCTATTTATGTTTATTCAAAGGTCAGCCAATAATATTTCGTTTCACTTCAAATGTTACCCAATCAGATTCACTGTACCACCCTAGCCTATCTGTCACCTACATTTTTCCCCAAAAATATGCGATCCAATCTAAGCAGATATGACTTGACCTGACAGTATCTCTGATCTCTATGTATGGTTTTATCAATAGTTGATTAGTTAAGGGACTATTTATATAACTAATAACATATTCTTGGTCAGCAAGTCTTCAGGTACACGAATATACGATTTTTAAGGGGCTATGTGGTTTGGTTCAAAATTCTATCTTTTTTCTATGTTAGTTGTTTATTTTTAAACTACCTCTCGTTCACTCTTTTTCCATGTACTATCAAGCGAAATACGAGAGCTTAGGTCATTCATAATAAGAGCTTACCATGTTTACATGACCGTAGTGTCTACATTTCTAACTTTTTCATTGTATTTGGGGAAACCCCTAAGGCAAGGCTTGCCCCTGTGCTAGTGTTGGCTTTTAGTTTAAAATCAATGCGAAACGAATTAGCATTTCATCTATCCTTGCCCCTCCTCGTTCCACAATGCATTTTAGGCAAATATGTTCTTAGAACTAGGAAAAGTGGGTGTTTATGTCAAGGACGAATTTGAAAATTTTGGGTACCGTTTTGTTCGGCTATTCGTTAGCAAATAATAATCTGAAGGCGTAGGCGACACCAACCGTTCTAGCAGAAAATTCTTTTGTACTTTCTTATCTTTGCCTTTATGCCCTATACTGTTATAAATTAATTTAGATATTGTATTTATAAATCACTACACATCTCCCCGCTTTAGAACAAACGATCATATGTCAGTTTCTACTTCTAAATACACATAGATGAATTTACTATCTATGCCTGGTGACTACTCTGATGTTCGTCATACGGATGTCTGCTTAAAAAATCAGCGCCGACATTGGTTTTTCCGGGAATGTACTCTATGGTAAACTGGAATGGCTGTAAGAGCAAAGACAGCGTAATAATCTAGCATTTTCATGCCTTGCTTGTGACAGACACACGAAAGGTTTATGATCTGTCTGGATCTGAAATGATTTTCCATAAAGATAAATCTGGAACTTTTTTATAGCCCATATAACAGCCAGACATTCTTTTTCACTTGTTGAATATTTTTGTTCTGCTGTGTTCAACTTACGGCTAGCATAAGCTACTGGGGTTAATTCCCCATCAAGTGAATTTGACCGTTGTAATAGAGCTGCACCCAAACCGATATTACTCGCATCCGTTCTCACAATGACTTCTTGACTCAAGTCAGGTAATTTCAAAATAGGCCTGCTTGTGAGCTTTTCTCTCAATTCTTGGTATGCTAATTCACACTGCGCTGTCCAAATAATTCTATCAGGATTTCCTTTGCGCGTTAAATCAGTCAATGAAGCACATATGGAGTTAAAGTTTTTAATATATTTTTGGTAGAAACCACACAATGAGACAAATGATCTCACATCTTTTTTTGTTTGTGGTCTTGGTGCCTTTTTTAATTTCTCCAGGTTCTTGGGGTCAGGGGTCATGTTTCCCTGATGTACTGTGTGGTTCAAGAATTCTAGCTCTTTACATCCAACACAGCATTTCGTCGGTCTAGCTGTCAAATTGGTCTCTCTCAGTCGATCAAACAACATATTCAGAGAGTTAATGTGTTCCTCAAATGTTTCTGTTGCTATGAGAATATCATCCATGAAGTTGGTGATGCATGGATTCTTCAGGGGATCCAGTAACTTTCTCATCATCCTCGAAAACACACTCGGTGCATTTTTCAGCCCGAATGGCAACATATTAAATTCATAATGTCCTTCCGAGGTGCTAACGCCTAAATAAGGTTTGACTTCCGCATTTACTGGAATCTGATAGTAGCCTTTGCTCAGATCCACTTTATAGAAACATTTAGCTTTATTCAGCCTGGCAAACAGCTGATTTGTATCAGGTAATGAATCCACCTGACCTTCTGTGATAGCATTCAGTTTCCTGTAATCTATACACAGCAGGTGTTTTCCAGAGGGTTTTCTTAACAGAACCACACTGGAGCTGTAGGGAGATTCACTGTGCGAGATAATCCCTTCTCTCAACAGATAATCTATCTCCTCCCTTAAAGCTTTTTCCTTAGCGAACGGAATCGAATAGGCTTTCATACAGATTGGTGTTGGGTCTATGAGTTTCATATCATACTCCAATAAATGTGTATGCCCCGGACGGTCCGTTAACACATCTGTATGATTATTCAGAACCTGTTGAACCCTCTCCCTCTGATTTTTCGTTGTGTGTGCTGATTTTTACCTGTGCAGCGGTTTCACAGGGATGTAAAGGATATTCATGAGAAGTGAGTGGTTCCTTTTTCATCTCCATTGCAACAGACAAGGTCAGTAGGTGTGTCTCTTCCTGGTTTTCTCTGTCCAGATATTTCTTCAGGAGATTCACATGATAGATTTTCTCTTTCCCTTTCTTATCTATCTTATAATTTGTTCTAGACACCTTCTCTAGAACTGTATATGGACCTTGCCATCCAATTTGCAATTTATTCTGGCTGCCGGGCAGTAGAAGGAGCACCTTCTCTCCCACAGCTAATTCCCCATCCTTCGCTTTCTTATTGTAATAGGCAGCATGCTTTTTCCTGGCTTGTCTCAAATTTTCACTGGCAAGTTTCCAGCCAGTTTTAAGACGAGTGGTCAGCTCGTTCACATATTGATATGATGAGGTAATATTTTCTTCTGCCTTTTCATCGGTCCAGGTCCTT
This sequence comes from Oreohelix idahoensis, assembly GCA_024509875.1. Lineage (NCBI taxonomy): Eukaryota > Metazoa > Mollusca > Gastropoda > Stylommatophora > Oreohelicidae > Oreohelix > Oreohelix idahoensis. The sequence goes on along the minus strand of JAMPIV010015415.1, from coordinate 202,802 downwards.
AACAATGCTACATATGGACCTTTAAATTTGTTGACCTGTTTTTCCAAGCACCGGTATGGTCTCTTCCATTGGAAGCATTATAGTGAGGACTTTTCTTCCTAGAATCATCATTCACAAATCGACCACTACCAATTTTTCTCTTGGGGTTTTTCTTCCCACTTTAAATTCCTTGTGAGAGATCTTTTCTCTCTTTTATTTTCACCCAGTTCACACGATTCCGACCGAGGGATTGTCGGTTTATCCTGGGGTAAAACATTTCTTTGTACTCGTTGCATTGTGGCCATTGTAAAACATCCAAGTGAAGACTGGCTGTGAAAAGGAGGCTCCCATTCCACTTTGTCTACATTATTAATTTTATATTTCTTTCCATTTTCAGGCCAAAGTTTGCCCCGTGGCGTGTCTAAGTCCTGATCAATTTTCCCACTTGTGGGTGTTCCCTCATGTAATATGCCACATGCTTCTACAAAATTCTCAATGTCAATCATTTCCTCGGGCCAATAATAATTTTGAGCAATCTTTTGGATGATGGTACCTATTTCCTCATGGTCCCCATCTTTCCCAACATGTAAGCTCCTTATTTACTCTGCCCTATACTTTTTAGGAAGTACCAGCTGTCCCTGACAATTGGATCCAGTTCCAGCCTTCCTATATATCAGGTTGTTCTTCATATAGAAGTCTGCTTTGCCTGGAGGTGTATGACATTTTGACAATTTCTTAAAACAAGGCTTGAGGGTCTTATCCCCAGCCTGCGCCTTCCTCATCTCATCTGGAGGGGTATTTATCAGATTATCCTCCTCCTGTTCAGACTGTGATCTGGTCTGAAGCGTGACCATGTACACAGGTCTCTTTTTACACACTTCGGTGTTATGGTTGTCCATCCGACACCAACTACAATATGATCTACCTTTATAAAAAGGTTTTCTGTCATCATATTTCCTTTCATTGAATTGTGAGGGTTTATTATTATAGTCATTGCGTGGCCTATCAAAATATTGCTTACCTCTATTCTGGTCTCTATAGTCAAACTTATTAAAGTTTTGAGGTGCCTTAAAATTGTCTACCTGTTTCTTTTTATTTCCAACTACCTCTGCTTGAGCTGCCTGATACCTCCCAGCGACATTGAGTAACTCACCCAGCCTCTCTGCACCTTGTTCCATGAGAAACTTTCTCAGGTCTGGAGCCATGGACTCTCTTAGCTGCTCAATAAGGATCATCTACTTAAGATCTTGGGTTTTCCCCCAGAGCAGTCCATTTCTCCAAGTAGGTCTCAAACCGTGCAGAGAACTGCTGATAAGTCTCACCCGACAGTAGTTTGGCATTCCTAAATTTTGTTCTATAAAATTCTCCGTTCTTTTCGTATCTTAATAAAAGAGCCTGCTTTAGCATGTCATAATTGTCTTGGTCATCTCTGCTCATCTTGGCAAAAACTTCATAAGCCGTTCCTCTAAGCCCTTGTGATAACTTGAGGCTCCACCTCTCTCTCTCTCTCTAACCCATATGTCGTAGCTAAAAGTTCAAATCTACTTAAGTACCCTTCGATGTCATCTTCTTTCTCAACAAAATGATCTACATGAAAAACCATAGCTGAGGTTGAGGCTCCCTGACTAGCAGTGGCATCTGAGGTAAAGGGGCTGGCACCATTTTCAGGAGCATGGCCTTGAATTTCCAACTCCCTTAGTCGTTACTCGTGCTCCCTCTGCAATCTTCTATCTTCTGCTTCCCTCTCGGCAGTCAATCTTTTTTCTTCTCTTTCTGCAGCCAATCTCTTTTCTTCTCTTTCTGCATCTAATTTCTTCTCTTCTAATTGGAGCCGCTTTATTTCAGCCACCCTATCCGCCTCCAATGCCCTAGCCTCTTTGTCAGCCTCAATCTGCAGCCTCTTAAGTTCTTTATCAGCCTCAATTTGTAACTGTAATTTTCTTTCTTCTGCTAACTTCCTATCTTCCCTTTCAATATACTTGTCACATTCTGAAGTTACATATTGGATCAAAGCCTGACCCTCCATGTTTATTTCCTTTGCAGTCAGCACAGCAGCAGATCGAAACTTTGCCAGATCAGCCATTTGTACTATGCAACCTTTAAAATTTCCAACTATACAAATCTCTAATTATGGCTAATAATTTCTAATGATAACCAAGAACAACCACAGGCACTGATAGCTCAACTACTATTCAATTTGTCCAAAAGGAATGCTTTTAGTTTTATACTCTCTGAGATTCCTAATATAATTGATAATATTTTAAGAATTTAAAATCCCAGAAGCAAACTACCCAATATAGCTGGTGTTATAAGAAATTCAATCCCCAGGAGCGAGACCCCAATATAGATGATAGGTTAAAATCCCGGACCAGGAGACCCCAATATATGTGGTGGATTTGATGTTATGAATTTGTTGTTAGGTATTAATATGTGAATAAATGAGATTAGCTATGAAGGTCCCTGAATATACCCAATAGTATAGTGAACTTTTCAGGGTACCTTTCCGATATCACCTTTTTTTTAATCTCATTCAAAAAATATTTATTATTATTATTAAATGACTTCGTGTTGTGTCTAGGGTTATGAATGTAGAGTGTAATGTACAACAATCAACAAACATACAAACAAATAGTTTATTATTCACAACAGCACACAGTACTACCACAATAACATACAAACGACACTCTAAAAGGCTATCTTATTTAAGACTGTGGTTGAATTTTGTGTAAAGATAATTTTTACAATTTTATTATCCTGATTCTAATTTATTTGGAATCCGGATTGACAATTTAAAAGTGAAATCAAAATAATCACTTACATCAGTCAAATAGCACAATAGATCCTCTGTCCATACATAAAAATATTATTCTCATATACGTCTGTAGTGTTCTCCTACTTTAAGGAACTACTGTTAGTACCACTAGGTTGTTGTTTGAAATCATATGCATTTAGTAATTATTGTTTCTATTTTGTCACTTGTGGAACTATTAATATTTGTCCCAATTTTATTCACTGTCACTTTTTATATTTCTTCTTATAAAGTTCTGTAGTTGAGCTTTCAGGTGCCGAACGAGAACTTATCTTTGCAGTAGAATACAGGTTGAACCTTTCCTCTGCTCGCTTGACAATCTGTTCCCTGTTTGATAGGCAATGGCCACTAGCATGGGCTCGCAGTAAACAGGCAGAGTCCTTAATCAATCAGTTTTCAAGCGTTTGGTACCACATTAACGTCAGTACCCAGGACCTCTGAAATGTGAAGGTATGCATCCTTCGTAATATCTAGCATACACCAATAGTCCACAGTTAAGGACATGTACATTACAAACAAACAAAAAGGATCATATCCTTATACAAACCTATGCCACCATTTTCTTTTGATGTGACAATGTACACCCGTATTCCTCTCCCCTAATAGTTACAACGCCACTGCAATTCCAGCTGTAATCTCTTCCATATAATAGGATAGGTGTTATGCTCCTTTATGACAATCATACATATTCTTGTATTTTTACACCTCTCTGACAGTCTATCACATGGTGGATCAATCTTTAGGCTTTGCCTCATGTTCGCTATAGACCCACTCATGTCCAGACATATATTATTATTTCACATTCAATTTTTATATAAAATACAGATTAATAAATGTCAATCTTACCACAATGTTCAATGAAATACACAGAGACGATGACTGACACAGTTTCTATCTGTTTTGTTGTCCAGGCTGTCTAGAAATGTATTTAAAAGCACAGCCTGATCTCATCTATCACTGTTGAAACTTTTCTAGTAATGGCGTCCCCCCTAACGCTTATTCTGACAATATCGATTCAGTTGGCCAATCACTTTTAATTTTACAAGGGTAAACAGTCTTTCAAAAAATATCATTCAAACCTTTCTACGTTCTAGGCTATTTATGTTTATTCAAAGGTCAGCCAATAATATTTCGTCTCACTTCAAATGTCACCCAATCAGATTCACTGTACCATCCTAGCCTATCTGTCACCTACGTTTTTCCCCAAAAATATGCGATCCAATCTAAGCAGATATGACTTGACCTGACAGTATCTCTGAATTCTATGTATGGTTTTATCAATAGTTGATTAGTTAAGGGACTATTTATATAACTAATAACATATTCTTGGTCAGCAAGTCTTCAGGTACACGAATATACGATTTTTAAGGGGCTATGTGGTTTGGTTCAAAATTCTATCTTTTTTCTATGTTAGTTGTTTATTTTTAAACTACCTCTCGTTCACTCTTTTTCCATGTACTATCAAGCGAAATACGAGAGCTTAGGTCATTCATAATAAGAGCTTACCATGTTTACATGACCGTAGTGTCTACATTTCTAACTTTTTCATTGTATTTGGGGAAACCCCTAAGGCAAGGCTTGCCCCTGTGCTAGTGTTGGCTTTTAGTTTAAAATCAATGCGAAACGAATTAGCATTTCATCTATCCTTGCCCCTCCTCGTTCCACAATGTATTTTAGGCAAATATTTTCTTAGAACTAGGAAAAGTGGGTGTTTATGTCAAGGACGAATTTGAAAATTTTGGGTACCGTTTTGTTCGGCTATTCGTTAGTAAATAATAATCTGAAGGCGTAGGCAACACCAACCGTTCTAGCAGAAAATTCTTTTGCATTTTCTTTTCTTTGCCTTTATGCCCTATACTGTTATATATTAATTTAGATATTGTATTTAGAAATCACTACAGAGAGTATGCTAATAGAACCGCATAATAACCCATTTTTTACGCCATAGATGCTAAGGTATGTCACTATTCCTGTGACACGATATGCAGTGTTACTATTCTTGACTCCCCTTTCGGGCCTGGGGTAACATACGAGTGATCAGCAACGTTACCGTATGTGACGTATAATGGAAAGAGAGCCTACAGTAATCTGGCAGGCTTGTAACCTCGTAGCGTTCTAAGATTTGCTAGCAAAACACACGCATTTTTTCTACCTGTGTTTTACTTACACAAGCGTACTTTTCGTCCCACCTCTTTTTCTGTGAACACGAGCTAACGCTATGTTTACAAACTGCATGACCTGTCAGTCATAACAGGTAGCGAATCAGGTTTGTTTACCTAGCTTTCTCACGCGAGCTTATCTGTAAATCATACGATACCTGACAGACTGCACGTAAAAAATACAGAGTCTTTGAAGTCCACGAGGGGAGATCCAGGATTTTCCCGAGTGCGCTTTGATGTCGATTCACGGGTAAAAATCTTCGAGAACCCCGTTACACGGATATAAGTATTTGATGTCGGTCGAACGCCCGAGAAAGGCCGACCGTAAACTTTTATCTGGGGAACTCATGTTTCTGATTCTCCGTTACTCACACATTAGTGCGAAAAGTAACATCATCTATAGATCAGAGAAACATAATGATATGTAAACTGTGTTTTCTTAAACCTGCTATCAGTTGTCACTCAGAGTTTTTGGATAGTCTAAGCACGTAGTTCTAGAACCATTGTGGAAAATGTGTTAATAGCATTCGTGGGGATCTTTCATTCTGATTTTCTGGTAATAGAAATTAGTGTTTACGTGTTTAAAAGTGTTAAGCTTTTACCATTATAATTCACTTAGATTTTCTAGCTGTTAGAACTAGTGAAATAAAATAACGCGTAGCTATTTTATACCAGATGTTCAGTTATAATGTTAATTTTCACCACCCGCTTTCTCACACAAGAAGAGACGGCTTTAGTTGACTGATTTATACGCTAGGCGCGACTGATAGTGACAGAAAAGAATTCACGTTTTATTTCAGTGTGCGTATTTATTATAAGTGCTTATTATTTAATATCATACGACTAAACTATCAGACGCCGACCAAATTAATAGCTACTTAACGACCGGCGATAGTTTATGATAATTGACAATTGTACGCTGATCGTTAAGCGCGAGAAAAGAGGGGGGAGAGTCGCATAACTCATCTGACCTGAAAACTCAGCGCTAGCGACGGGCGATAGGGTAGGCGATAGACACGGTGTGCCTTTTAAATAAGAGATCGTCTTGTCCCCGTCTGTGTGCATATATATATATATATATAATTATATGGAGGAGTAGCATTTTTCCATAACTGTTTTCTTATATCTCTAGCAGACCAGATCACAAGGGTGTCCAGCCGTCTTTTCTTTACTGATTGGTTAATGTTGTCTTTTCTTGGCTTGTGCGTCACCAATTTCATTGGTGAGCAAGGATTTGCCAACGATACATGAGAAACATTTTAACTTGTAAATTTAACTGGACTTACCAAACCCAGCAATATTTTCTCAATTTTATCAGCCCGCTGGGTTGTGCAAAAAATAACATTTATTCCCGACTTATGACAGTCGTATTCAAGTGCAGCATCCAGAATTTACGCTGTTTCAGAATCGGCACTCGACCATAGAGCCAGCCGATAGGATTATCATCATTTATCAATTGTAACAGTTTTTAGCAATCAGATGTTTCCCAATACTGGAAGTATTTTTCTCTTTTTACTGTGAACCCCAAGATCACGTTTCTACATCAACTATTGGCGGTGAAATTTGTTCATCCAGGAAAAAAACCCACACCAGATTCGGCGTTCACCTCGCTAGTCTTTATTTGTTAGAGGGTGGACTGGGGCCAATTTGGGAAATAAACCTGACATTTTTTATAGTCAGGGACAATTGTAATTCCAAGGGATATCACCAAGAGTAGGTAAGAATGATTGAGTGGCCACTGTATGAAAGAGAGAGTGAATAATGTTCTTTGTTACAGGGACTTTACTAAAATTGGATTTGCTTAAACTTGTTAACTTTACTGGGTAGCCTATAGTAGGAACGTGTTTCTTTACTGTCTATTCTGTAACATAGTGCTAACTTTTGACCTTTGGGTTAACTTTTTGGGTTCTTTTCTCCATAGGGTGAGGGCACATTTAATCTGCTATTTCATATGTATGTAAATCTGATTTTATTTGATCTTTCTTTAGATATTTGATGTTGTCAAGTTTAAATGATAATAAACAACAAAAGACCCATACCCAATTAACCGTACTTTTTCACGTTTGTGTGTCTTGTTGTCACATAGCTGTGTGTGTGTGTAGTTAAACTTATATTTATATGTATGAGGAGGGAAAGGTTGTCTTGTACTAAATTATAGTCGTATAGATAGGCGGGAATAGAGAAACTTACTCATTCCATAGACATATCTTCTCCTTCAGCTATCACCCGTGAAATATATTTCTCACACCTTTTTCTCACGTACTTATCCCCATCCACTCTACTCAGACGGGACAAAAATAACTCACAACCTATCTGTACGACACCGTAGTAGTACTACATAATGAGTGCCAGTTTGTCGGCCATTGCTGTCAGCAATGTACAACTGCACTCGGCTGGCATTTTTAACATAAAGTAAAGGTAGTCCCATAGCAGATACTGTCGTAGGGGAGTGATGTGTTTGAGACTTAACTATAATAGGTCCAACTGTCTGATGTGGAGTGACCAGTTCCCTTCCTCGCTGCCTTGGCCTTCCCTAACTCAAGAGCAGAGTCAGGTACATATTTACAAATGGATTGACTGGAGCATTTCAATCTCAGAACCTGGTAACTTTGGTCAGGAGTACTTGGAAAGTATTTTTTGGAGGCCTATGCTCCACAGGGTGCCTGCTAGTAATGATGATGATGTCCACATATAAATTACCTTTCTTTCAAGTTTAACTTCTCAATCAGTTGTTTTATGATGACTTAAATATTAACATTTACGAATCTCTACTTTTTCTTTTGTGCGGACCAGACAAATAGAGATACACAACTTCTACCTTGCAGGTAGAGTGGGCACAGTCAAAGGTTAAGGAAGGCAAACCGACATAAATGCATGTTGAAATAGGATGCACTGGGCCACAGGCCTAACGAAATAGTGCAACGTTCGCCGCTTGATGATAACGTCACGAGTAAACAGTAATCAGAATGGTGTTAATCCCATGGAGTTCCGCCAGACTGAGAGAGTGCCGGGCCCTCCCCCCAGGCCTTCCGCCTTGAAGGGGCCCACCAAAGTTATGCTTGTATCAAGATGATGTAGCTTTCCACCTTCCTTTGCCAATATGTCGGCCTCTTCATTGCCAGTGATGCTACAATGAGATATGATCCATTGTATCCCAACCCTTTTGGATAGTTTGTTGAGCACCAATCTTAGATTATCTAGGTCTGCAATATTTTGGCTCCTCAGCGTTGCAAATACTGACAGTGCATCTGTGAAGAGAACGCAGCATGTCTCTCGGTGCTTTCATCTGCCAATAGAACCTCTGCTGCAGTTTTTAAGGCCTCTGTCTCTGCTCTGAAATTTCTTGAGAATTTTCCTGTTGCGACTGATATATATATATATATATATATATATATATATATATATATATATATATATATATATATATATATATATATATATATATATATATATATATATATATATATATATATATATATATATATATATATATATATATATATATATATATATATATATATATATATATATATATATATATATATATATATATATATATATTTGGTGTTTGTACCAGAACTTAAGAACACCTCCTTTTCCTTATTCTGTTGCATTTGTTGCTGATCCTTCTGTGTATGTATGGGTCTAGGTGTTGCTTAGGTAATGTTCATCTATGTATTTTGTCGTTATTTGTCGTAAGAAGCGACTAATGAGGGTTAAGTATGAGACTTACAGCTCCATTCAGTAAAACCTTTTTCAGCCACAAAAACCTAAACAAACTTCACTTTACCTAGAAAATCCATTATAACAAATTTCTTACTTTCTGTAGATTTTATCACATGGTTTTCTTACACAAATTCATTTCTTTTCCTTGATCATCAGCCCCTATATATTATTCTATGTTCTGCTTTTGTAATTGTCTTAATTTTCGTATTAACTATTTCCCTATAGAATCCCTTGGCAGTTGGAAATCGTAAAGAGGCTGCAATACGGCTGCTGCTCTGGCAAAATTTAAAAATTAGGAAACCTACCTACCACACAAATATTTATAGAATGTGTGATACACACACTGGGATTCTCGCCGGTGCTACGGAGTTTTTGTACAGTGCTGAGATTCTCCTTGTGTGATCTAAGGGAGGATATCGGAGTACTAAAGGAGTTGTCCGTGTGCAATGAAGATGGTTTTTAAAAACCAAACCAAACCTAACCAAACCAAACTAAACCTAACCAAACCAAACCAAACTAAACCTAACCAAACCAAACTAAACTAATCAATATTGACAGAATAATAAAAATATGTGAGGAGAGAAAGATGGTTGGTGGAGATGAAAAGAGAAGATTTGTGCTCTCAGCAAACATATACAGAATCTGGGGACTCTTAGGACAAAAAAGAATTTTAAGATTGCAGCGAAATTATAAGAAATTGTTGAGGATTTTGTGAAAATACGATTGAGACCTCCCAGATGCGAGAGATTTCGGAAATTTCTCCATAATCCCACAGAAATCAGAAAGAGATTCGCTTGTTCCAGAAATAGCCACTCTGTGATGGATTGAAATGTTGGCTGTAGGTGGGAGAAGCTCTTCAATAACATGTTGATGTGACGTCATGCTGGCTCTTTTTCCACACAACATGTTCAAAAATCCATGATTTCTAGAAGTAATTATTTTCTCTGTTTTCATTCTACAGACAGTCATCACTCATTTCTCGTTAACTGTACCAGGTATATTGTTTTATGTCCTTGTTGTCCCCGCAGGTCTTAGAGGAGACACAAGGAAGAATAGACATACTACGCCCCCTATGCGACTAATATGAGGTTGTGCGGGAGACTGGCAACCTCAACATGTAAAGCAAATGTATACATAAACCACTGCTGCAGAAGAAGCACGTGAATGTATTGGTGCAGGTGTCTTTAACGAGGACCAGCTGTTGTGCTGGCTGCATGCTCCATCGAGAACGGTAAAATAAATTAAATGAATGATTTTTTTGTTTTTGAGTCTTTTCAGTTATTTAATATTTACTACTTCATTACTTTAGTCACATGACCGCATACATGATCGTCACCATTGTCATTTTCATCATCATCATCATCATCATTGCCATCATCATCATTGTCATCATCATCACTGTCGTCGTTTTCGTCGTCATCATCATTGTCATCGTCATCACCATCATCATCATCACCATCATCGTTACTGGTTCTATTACAGAATATTTACAACATGTCAATAAGTTACAAATTATTTCCACAACAAATTACTATACGTTTTTCTTGTACTAGCTCTGTCTGTTGTGCCTTGTTACTTCATTATCATCTGTTTGATGTGCCTTGTTACATCATTATCATCTGTCTGTTGTGCCTTGTTACTTCATTATCAACTGTCTGTTGTGCATTGTTACTTCATTATCATCTGTCTGTTGTGCCTTGTTACTTCATTATCATCTGTCTGTTGTGCCTTGTTACTTCATTATCATCTGTCTGTGGTGCCTTGTTACTTCATTATCATCTGTCTGTTGTGCCTTGTTACTTCATTATCATCTGTCTGTTGTGCCTTGTTACTTCATTATCATATGTCTGTTGTGCCTTGTTACTTCATTATCATCTGTCTGTGGTGCCTTGTTACTTCATTATCATCTGTCTGTTGTGCCTTGTGACTTCATTATCATCTGTCTGTTGTGCCTTGTTACTTCATTATCATATGTCTGTGGTGCCTTGTTACTTCATTATCATCTGTCTGTGGTGCCTTGTTAATTCATTATCATCTGTCTGTGGTGCCTTGTTACTTCATTATCATCTGTCTGTTGTGCCTTGTTACTTCATTATCATCTGTCTGTTGTGCCTTGTTACTTCATTATCATCTGTCTGTTGTGCCTTGTTACTTCATTATCATATGTCTGTGGTGCCTTGTTACTTCATTATCATCTGTCTGTGGTGCCTTGTTAATTCATTATCATCTGTCTGTGGTGCCTTGTTACTTCATTATCATCTGTCTGTTGTGCCTTGTTACTTCATTATCATCTGTCTGTTGTGCCTTGTTACTTCATTATCATATGTCTGTTGTGCCTTGTTACTTCATTATCATCTGTCTGTGGTGCCTTGTTACTTCATTATCATCTGTCTGTGGTGCCTTGTTACTTCATTATCATCTGTCTGTTGTGCCTTGTTACTTCATTATCATCTGTCTGTGGTGCCTTGTTACTTCATTACCATCTGTCTGTTGTGCCTTGTTACTTCATTACCATCTGTCTGTTGTGCCTTGTTACTTCATTACCATCTGTCTGTTGTGCCTTGTTACTTTATTATCATCGGTCTGTTGTGCCTTGTTACTTCATTACCATCTGTCTGTTGTGCCTTGTTACTTCATTACCATCTGTCTGTTGTGCCTTGTTACTTTATTATCATCGGTCTGTTGTGCCTTGTTACTTCATTACCATCTGTCTGTTGTGCCTTGTTACTTCATTACCATCTGTCTGTTGTGCCTTGTTACTTTATTATCATCGGTCTGTTGTGCCTTGTTACTTCATTACCATCTGTCTGTTGTGCCTTGTTACTTCATTACCATCTGTCTGTTGTGCCTTGTTACTTCATTATCATCTGTCTGTTGTGCCTTGTTACTTCATTATCATCTGTCTGTTGTGCCTTGTTACTTCATTACCATCTGTATGTTGTGCCTTGTTACTTCATTATCATCAGCATTTTCCTGTTTGCTCAGTATGGAGCACTGAACCACTACAGCCGTTGGCCGTCTTGCGAGAAGCCGGCACCGTGCTTTAAACACGCTCTTTCAGCTGTGGTCTCTGTACACATTCTTTTTTACAGAATGAGGTTGCCAGCCCCATTTTCACCATTTCGTTCCATATGTTATTAACTCTTTTAATGTTCTGTTTTCCTAGACATTTGTATTCTTCTTTTCTATCTTTCATTTTTTACCTGTTCAAACCCCACCCGCGTTTGGTTACGTTCTGGCTTTCAGTAGAAATCCCCCACTGGTCAGAAACGGTCAGCGTAGCGGCAATATTACAACACGCACCTGGTCCGTCCAGGGGAATTTCTCTGGTCGCTTTAAAACGTTTGATCACGAGCGGCTGGTACCCTTTGAGGCCTGGGTAACGAGTTTGATCTGTTTCAGGGGGAGAGAACAATCGCGGTCAGTCTCCGGGTTTTGCCCCTTAAGAACGCAAGAGCCCTCATAATATTATGCATTTCTCTACCTGAGGAAATTTTCTTGCGGCTGTTGACTTCTGATGTCCCTAGAATAACCTTTGTCTTACTCTCTTGATTACGCATTACGCCGATACATCTGTAGAAATATGCAGGCCAGGTGTCCGGGGGGAGCGTCCTTTGTAATCTATAAGAGTAGACGGGTTTAAATAGCCAACACATTCGTGAATATTCCTGGCCCGTAGATGACCATCATGAGATAAGGCAAACTTTAACACAGTACTAGAATGTGTTTGCCTATGTTCTAGTCATTTTCGGGTTTCAGGGAGACCGAATCGCTAGAGCAGACTCCAGTCAGGCGAAGAAAGTCATATACTCTTCGATCTAGAGGGTTTCTGTATACATCTAGCAACGAATCGTCAACCCCGTTCCCGAATCAAAACCCCTTTTTGTCAACGCCAAGTTAAGCTCACGCAGTGCAACGGAGCCAACGCTAAATCTGGAATCACCAAATGCAGTAGTAGTTCCCTACTCGCCTATTGGATTACCAGCCAGAGCATTGCCGCTTCCAGAATATCAAAACCGCCCTGCACGTCTATAGCAGAATCTGATATCACCCGACTTCGTTTGTGCCTAAACGGGGCACTCAGCAACCCACAGCCAAACCAGTTTAAACAGGATTTACAGTCAGGCAGAGCCTAGCGCCGGATAAGAACGCCTGGGACTCCGTGTCCTCAAGTGACTTCTTCAGGTGCATTTCTGGATACTTAAAACCTCGCACGTATGAGCAGCCATCTATGGACAGAGTTCCCGCCCCCCTCACGCAAGTAGCAGTCACCAACGTATAGCACCTACAAGGAAAGTTGGGTATTTCACTTCATTCATCTTGAAGGATATTTATCCGTCAGACACTTTCTGGAGCTAGCACATTTGGTCCCACGAAATAGCGAACAGGCTGTCGCTCAGTTCGTTTATTTGGTCAGCAGGAGATAAACAACGTCTTCCAGTGTTCCCTCGCGCAATTAGGGGTCACCAACGTTTAGCCCGACAAGGAAAGTTTGGTATTTCACTTCAGTCATCTTGAAGGATATGTATCTGTAAGACACTTTCTGGAGCTAGCGCCTTTGGTCCCCGAAAGCGGACCCTCTGTCGGACAGCTTAGTTATTTTCTCCGTGTTCTACAGGTTTTATGAGTGTTGGTGGTGTGTGTGTTTGTGGGTGTGTATTTGCATTATTGGTGGTTATTGATGATTATTGATGACTATTGATGATTGATGATTATTGATGTAATTTATGCTGTGTATGATGATATGCATTAATTCCATGCTTTTCTTCTTTAATAAAGTTTACACATTTATTAATGCGCTGTTCCCGACTCTTTTCATCCATATTTACATTTTTAGCTCTTTACTAGAATCTCTATGTTTGATAAGAGAAAAGAGTGTATCCGGGCAGCGTAGTCATTTAGCTTGTGTGGCATTGGTAAAATAGTAAATTAATTAATCTGCTATGATTCAGCATGGAGTTCACCTGAAACTGCCATGTTCTCACCATTAAATCTACTTCTTACACTTTACCAGGGAAAATCCAAGAGCTACCTAACTAACATTCACGGTATTCATGAACTGAATAAAATAGGAAAGTAATCTTGTTATCTCTGATGTAAAGTTAACTTTGGCTAAAATATCATTGAATGTCAATTTCCACTGCTATGAAGATGGAAATGACGGATAGAGATCTTTCGACAGAGAGAACAGTTACATGTATGTCTTACTTATTCCAAATACTTTGAAACCTGAAAAAAGACATACCTTTAACAAGGCTGACCTTCATAGAGCTGAGTGTTTGTAAAGTAGATCTTCACAGCTTGTTGGTTGCCTACTTGTTGTTGTTCGTCCATCACAGGTGATGAAGACCACTCTGTTCATCCAATTATTAGGATGTTAGGTTAGTCTATGAGTACGAAGGTGACTGATGAGCCCGATGCGGGCCTGGAAGGATCTTGGACAGTGTGGGCAGGGAATGTTTGCTTCATGTGAAGGTTTTATTTCACGATCTTTTCTAGCTTGTCTCCGCTGTTCCGCTGCTGCTCTTCTGGAAGATTCGCATGCCATTGCACCTTTACGAAGAGATGTGCGCCAGGCAGTTCGGTCTTGCGCAGCAGCTTCCCATGTGTCTGGGTTTATGTCAAAGGTTTTTAATGAAGCCTTAAGCGTGTCTTTGAAGCGCTTTTTCTGGCCACTATGGGAGCGTTTACCCTTCTGCATCTCACCATAAAAGAGTATCTTTGGCAGTCGATGGTCTGGCATGCGGACTACATGACCTGCTCAGCGAATCTGTGACTGCATCAGAATAGTATCGATGCTAGGGATACCAGCTCTGTCAAGAACGGCGGTATCCGGGATCTTGTCTTGCCATTTGATGTTCATTATCTTCCTGAGACAGACTGTATGGAAGTGGTTGAGCTTTTTTACGTGGCGCCTGTATACAGTCCATGTTTCACATGCATAAAGCAGCACTCACGGTAAGCTGGTTAGGTAATGGTGGAGCAGGCAATGTTTAGGGCACCTTTTCTAGCCCCTTCCTCATGCCATGGAGGTGAGCAGTGCTTTCCTAAAGAGGGCTGCTCAGTCACTCAGGGGGCTGCCGAATCCCACTGCTGCTCCGATCAGTGGAAGAGGACCATATGGCCTGAGCAGCCTGTGTGTAGGTCTGCGACTACGACTGCCAGCGCACCCACGCCTGCCGCTTCGCCGCTCGCCCATCGCCACAGGACTTGTTGTGAGTGGATGGATGAGTGGATGAGTGGATGAAAGAGTGACTTGCGCAGTGATTTGGTTTAAAGTGAGGAAGAGTTGCGCAATTCGTCGACCTCACTCTCTCGCCTGGGTCCATCTTAATCCAGTGGCAAGACAAGTCAAGACGACTTGAGATGAAGTCAGGTGCAGTGGATGACCATGGCTTTCTACGTGCCTCGTCATGCTCATTACGCTCCACAGCGCGTTGCTGGCAATCGCCGTCATGCCCGTTGAACCAACAGGTGGTTTCTTCCGCGCAGTCTACCGAATCCAGTCTTCGCATGCATGGGTAGGCCGACCCTAACTCACCGAAGGTTTATAACCAGTCGGCTACCCTCACCTAGTTTAGCCGGCCTGTCAAAGCCGTTTCCCGGGGGGTGGCCGCTGTCGCATGCTGACAGCTACGAGGAGCCACAGGTGAGAGCTGAATGCCAGGTTTGGACCAAAGGTGGCCGAGCTGCCCTGAAAAGGGCATGACAGCTCCTTAACCAGAGGTACTACCAATACCTGACATCTCGAACCCCCCCCACTACTGATTTAGTGTATCGTTAAAATATTTTAAAAAGTGTAGATACTACATCACCTACATTATCGTCAAACAAGTGTATTTTGCATGTTATCTATAATGTCGTCAAGCAAATGAAGATAATATATTATCTATTGTATCGCCAAACAAACATTGTTGGCGCTTCATCTAGACCAGACCTGGGCACGCTTTAGCATGCCAAGATCTACTTCTAGTTTTTCTATGACTCTGCGGTCTACCAAATACAATTTTTCATTGCAGCTACTTTGGCAGTTTTTCACCTATAAGTTACAAATAAATCCACTCGTGTGTGAAATGAATAAATCAGTCAAGGCAAACAGAAATGTTTATTAATTCATGACAACAAATATGTGCCTATACAAGGTAAACATAGATTACATTAATAAGAGACAATTCAAACAAACATATTATTTAAGTACCAGTATTACAAAATGTCGAATAACACATACTTAATATGATTAAGATTTACGCTAAATCTCCTGAACTAAGTCCTCGAATTTTGGCACGAAAAATATTATTTCTTTAAAAAAACAAAAGATTTAATTAAAGAATTATTAAAAAAAAATCTTTTATATAGCAGGCGGTTCACCTAAAATCTCTCAGCGGTCTACCGGTTAGACGCGATTGACGTCTTGTCCACCCCTGATCTATACTATCATGACACATGTGTAGATAGCATATAGCCGGGACACCAGACTCTTACACGTAGCATTTTGATAATATTTGAATCTTATGGCATAATGTTATCTACTCAACAACTAAGGTTATCTACTCAACAACTAAGGTTATCTACTCAACAACTAAGGTTATCTACTCAACAACTAATGTTATCTACTCAACAACTAAGGTTATCTACTCAACAACTAATGTTATCTACTCAACAACTAAGACACAAATATTTATATTAGCAATAGGAATCATAATGGCCCAGGGGTAGTGATAATAATCGTGTTTGGTATAGGTAAAGTGAGTGTGATTGTGTACTGGCAAAGTCGTTCACACAACAGGTGCGCCCACGGGAGTCATCGAGTATGGAACGACTGGTGATATTTAATTATTGTTTATTAACTCACAGCACATCATCACGTAGACATAGACGAACACAGGTACATCGAATCATATAATTTCCCCACTGCATTAAATATATATAATACGGCCTGTCCACATCCTGGCCTATAATAATCTTCATATGGCCTAACCAGTACTCTATTACTCAATAAAGCCTGCTCACACGGCAGCTATAATAATCTTCATATGGCCTAAACAGTACTCCATTACACAATAAAGCCTGCTCACACGGCAGCTATAATAATCTTCATATGACCTAAACAGTACTCCACTACACAATAAAGCCTGCTCAAACGGCAGCTATAATAATCTTCATATGGCCTAAACAGTACTCCATACACAATAAAGCCTGCACACACCGCAGCTATAATAATCTTCATAAGGCCTAAACAGTACTCCATTACACAATAAAGCCTGCATCACACGGCAGCTATAATAATCTTCATATGGCCTAATAAATCTTTACTGCAGTTTATCACATAGGCTGTACACACAGCGAAATATATAAGTCGACATTTTCTTAAGCACTACGTAGGCATACACTATCCAAAAACCACTGGGACTCGACCTACACGGTCCACGCCCAAAACACAACTCCCAAATCACACACACTAGTCCCGCCAAAAATCCCCGTCACGAGACTCGGCTGTTTTGAACACCGCTCTCAATAATACATGCAGCCTAGCTGCGAGCTATTCACATGGCTCAAAACAGTACAGAATAAATACCTCTCAACATTTGAGATTAAACAGCGTTCACACGCTTTTCTGTACTCTGTCACTCGAAAAATAGGAAAAGATAATTCTATCCTAAAGTCAAACAAGTATCCGCTTAATCAAGCGTTGCAACTCGAAATTTAATTTTCCAAAACATTTTAAAGATTACTTCCCCTTCCATAAAATCCACTTGCAACAGGTAGTCCCAGCGGGGTCTCTGATGAGACCAAGAACGAATAGGACTATTGCACCTTCAAGCATGTCGTACATGGCGACTGAAATGAGGTTGTGCATGGGGAGCTGGCCACCTGATTATGTCAAACTATGACCACAAAATCAACTGATGCCAGAGCATGTGAATGTTTGGCGCAGGGGTCCTGTAAGGGGACCAGCTGTAAGGGGACCAGCTGTAAGGGGACCAGCTGTAAGGGGACCAGCTGTAAGGGGACCAGCTGTAAGAGGACCAGCTGCAGTGGTAGATCCATGATCCATAAGGAGAGCCAAGGAAGATGAGAGTGACGATAAGGCATAATGTCGCTTATAGTCACTGTTTAGAATTCAAACTAAATGATATTTTACTGAGAAGATGGATTGGACACACATTGAGGAAACCTGTTGATAGCATTACAAGGCAGTCCTTGTTCTGGAATCCCCATGGAAATAGAGACAGAGGTAGACACACAAAAACAAACATGGAGAAGAGAGCTGGAGACAAGTTAAAATGTTGAGGAAGACGTGAAAATAACTTGAGTTGATTGTACGTGACAAGAGGACCTGGCATGCGTTTGTTGAAGGCCTATGCTCTATGGGGAGCTAAAGGGTATTGATTGATTAATGTACAGTACCTTTGAAAACAGTATTGAGATGTATGGTGGCCTGTACAGCGCTGTACAATACCACAGTCAGGTGTAGTAGTGTCGTATATGATTAAATAAACACTTTTATTCATACGACTTTTACTGTTTTTTTTTCCCTTTTAAAGCATGTTGACAACCACGAAGACGTTATAGTACAGGATTGTAGGTTTGCGTGCTTCATTAACACAACCTCTCCGCTTTGCGTCCTTCATTACTGCAACCTATCCGGTTTGCATACGTTCTCATGGGGGAAGTAAATTATGCAGTTTTAAATTGTCAGGTCTTTCGGAGTGCTACTCTCTGAATATATCAGGAAGCCAAAATAAACACATGATTAAGGAGCACACACTCCCACACACAAACATATGAAAACTCCATTTGAAAAAAAAAAAACATGTCACACAAAAATGAAGTCCTATGACATAAAGAAGGAAGACCTGGTTTTGTGCTTAATTTTCTTGGATAGGAATGTGTTTTCAAATATTATTTTAGTTTCTACGCTTTCTTGAGAGAATGCTTAGTGTGCTGTGGTCAGTAACTCAGTTGGTATAACAAATGTGACATGTCTGGTTTTTCCAATGGAGTCTTCAAATATACATATATAGCAGATACACAACACATAAACTCATATATGCATTTACGACATAGAGCAGCTTTTCTCAACTTTTTTTTTATCCAGGAGGTACCCTTGAAAAATAATTGTCACGTCTCAAGGAACCACTGTATACAAATTATTATATCTACAGTTCATGGTACCTTAGCGTGATCAGTAAGTTGTCAATATAATAATCCAATAAAAATTGTCAATGTTCGTTTGAGTAGAGAATAATTTATTTTTGTGAATCTGTTTATTTTGGCCTACTCTGTTTGTGTGGTTTTCCTCCTCACAAAAAATATCAACTATAAATCAAATAAGTAGCAGGGGTAGAAGAAACTTCAGTGTTTCCTTTTTTAAATTTGCTACTTGGCTTTTTTTTTTAACCTTATCCAAGTCGGCCTAAAAGTCTTATCAGAAATTTCTACTCTACAAGATCCTAATGAAATATGGTATGTGCGGAAGTGAACACGATCCTATTGCGCAATGCATTACGAGGTTGCTTGATCACTGTCGACCACTGCGTGCGCTAACATCGCCCGGCGAGCAAAGTTCAAACATGGACGTTTATATTTTCTCAATCATGATCTTTCGCGGAACCCCTAGCAACCTGTCGCGGAACCACTAGCAACCTGTCGCGGAACCCCGGTTGAAGAACCATGACGTAGACACACACATGCATACATTTAAGCATATATATATATATATATATATATATATATATATATATATATATATATATATATATATATATATATATATATATATATATATATATATATATATATATATTACTCGTCAAAAGTCAAGGGCCACCCTACTATTTTCAATACACTTTTATATAAGCGCATAGAATGATTAAATGAAGGATGTTTTTAATAAAAATGGGTGCAATATCTTCCTCTGACAGTCCTTTATGCACGTTAAGCATAAAAACAACTCACCGACAACCATGGTGATCACGTGCAATTTGGTTTGCTGACCATAAATTCACATTTTAAATCTGTTTTTTTTTTTCAAACTTCCGTACAACCAAACAGGTGAAGTAATCGTGCTGATTGACATTCCACGTGCAATGGCGACTTTTCGTGAACAGAGTTTACTCTTAATTTGTTTTACAATCAGCAGACTTAGGGTAGTTTCATCACTTACAAAAACCATGCCACCGAGAAGAAGTCTTGACACCTTACAAAGAATGAGGGCTTTAGCGTGGGTTGGAAGTGGTTTATCTGTCCGTGAGGTTGCTAGATGGCTTGCAGTGTCACACTCTACTATCCAAAGAATTTTGGAGAGATTTCAGGCCACAGGAAGTGTGGAAGATCGCAACCGGCCAGGTCGCCCTAGATGCACCAATAGACATGATGACCGGTACCTCTTGTTGTCAGCCCTGCGCCATCGAACAGTGACTTGTTCCACTCTAAGATGTCAGCTGAGACAAACTGTAAACGTTAATGTCAGTCAAAGCATCATTCGCAGACGTTTACATGAATTTGGACTGGCTGCTCGACGTCCTGCAATCAGAATCCCTCTTACTCCTGCTCATCTGTGACGTACGTCTAGTTTGACACGTGAATTTTCCTTGATATGATGGATGATTTAAAGGGACCTTTAGCTTTTCATAACATTAGAACCCCTGAACATTTGTTGTAACTTTTCGTTTCGCCAGAGCGAACCGACCGGGACTCATTTAGTATGCGGCACGAGATCAAAGAGACAGACTGAGGGATTTCAGGGGAGACTATCGGCGCTATCAAAGACAGTAGTGGTCCCTGGAACGATTTCACATCTCGGTGTTAAGCACGGAACCGATCGCAGCCAGAGCGAACGGGGAAAGCTGACGCAAGCAGCGAGCGAAGATACGAGAGGCCAGGGGCGGCTTCTCTCTTTGGATTTGGCGGTCAGATCCCCCAAAGTCATGAGATCAAAAAAGCTGTCAAAGTTCTCATGTCCCACTCATCTTGCATTCCAGTTGTAGATATACAGATCACTTAGAAATACACTTCATCATTCGCTGGCCAGAACTTGATAGAAGCACTAGCGATATTTGAAATCTTGCTAGATTATCCCATGGATTTTCATTTATATTTGCAGTGAATTCTATTTCGTGCAAAGCGGTAATATATATATTGTGTAAAGTGATCAGTGGTCGAGTTCATTCATTATATTTCATTGGATTTTGTGTTAATTTAAACCTATTAAATTAAACCGCCTCAATAGTTCCAGTTGTAAATGTAACGATCTATCTATTATATTATTTCAAAAGATAATAGATGCTTAAATTAACTTTTAAAGTCGCGAAGGAATTTATAATTAATAAATTTAGTTAAGTCCAATATTTATAGATGTGTGTTTTTAACCACTAGAATTCGCGCAGTGTTTATTAAATACTCGAGTGTATTATAGGCTTAACGGGAAATTTATCGCGCGCTTAGAAGATTATTTGTTTTAAAGTATGATTATGTTGTTATGGGTTTTCTATCTTTTTCTCTAGATTGATCACCTTTTGCAATCCCAGCAATAACGAAATCTTTCAGAGTTTCCATACTAGGTTCTTAAACTTCCAGACAGTTTGATGAGACATTTTTTTAAAGTAAATCTTGTGGTGGTCCGGTACGGCCTAGCTAACATAATTACATGAAAGAAAGCCTACCCAAGATCATTTGATTATTATCATCAAATTAAATCTGTAAGATAAACTGGAAGATGAACAGTGCCAGTGGCGATAGTTTGTATACTGCTCTATTGTGAGAGATTACCGATTTACCTGAATGTGACCGAGCCTAGTTTTTCCTCACTGGATTAAAAACTTTCCCGGTCAGTGGCTATCATCACGCAGTGAAGGATTATACCATCACCTCATTTTTTCACCCCTATGTCGAACCGCGTCAGTGCCATCCCATAGACTCGTTTCTTTATAATAAAACACAAGAACTCTTAGAACTTCAAGTCCGGCGATAAGCGGGAATATTTGCTCGCAGTGAATCCTCGCATTATCTGGGGCGGGACATAGAAGGACTAGACAGTTGTCATACGTCAAGAGTTAATTATTGTGTTTATCATTCTAAGGGATTGTCTGATGCTGCAACTCGGTAAGTGTGTGGTGTATATGAGTGTGGATCCGCACAGAGTGTATGAATGACAGGAAATTAATTCTTTTGTGTAACCATTTTGTTAACTTGCTTACCTGGTAATATATATCTTTTCTGTATACCCTACATTGTTCCTTTAAGTGGGATAGTTGATAATTTGTTAACTATGTTTAAAACCCCCTCCTTTTCATTTGCTTAGTAAAGGGAAGAACAATTGGGAAGAACAGGATTTCTTTCTACCACCTATACCTAATTTGGTAACACCTCTTTTCAGAGTAATTAACTTTACTGTTAGGTTAACTTACCTACGTTCCTGATAACTATCTATCTTGAGACTGGGTTTATCTTTGTCTAATACAAGCGGGAAGGGCTTAGTTGATACCAATCTTCTTCACCCCCTCCCTACCTTGATATTTGCATTTTTCTGTACTTATGATAAATTTATGTAATACTTGATATTGTTTTTTTGTGATTTGATCTTTACGGTAAATAAACATCATAAACTTAAATCGGACTGTGTTGGAATACCCAAAAGCCCAAACATTCCCTATTTGTTTAATATAGCTGTATCCACGTCGTCTGAGTGCTTGAAGCAACAAATCGGTGTGAGCGCAGACGTGTGTCTGGAAAACTGGCAAATAATTGTTTGACCAGGAGAGTGGAAGAGAAGATTGAGAGAAACGATTTGTCGTAAATACGTCTGTCTTTACTCTCCTCCAGCACTCTGTGGAGCATCATATTTAATCTAAACATTTCTATCACTGAGCTTTCCATCATCATTTTCCACTCTAAACCGGACTACTATTTCTAAGACTCTTTTCTCTCAAAATAAATTTACGACAATATTTTGCTGGCTCGCCGGGATAATTTTGAGATACATTTGATGCACACATATTTGTGGGCTGGTTCTGGGATCTTGAGCTACATTTGAGGCAATCGCATAGCCGGGTTAAAGATATTTTGAGTCTGATTTAGTCTGGGTCTAACTAGGTAGAGTGTGAATGATCTGTCTTTGTGAATTAGGGAAATAAATAAATAATTACACCCCTAGACAAACGTTCTTTAAGTATTTGGGTTGTCCACACAGCATATTTACAGGTTGTTTTCTCTCCACAGCAGTAGAAAGTACAGATAAACAAAAATATTTGCTAATTTAAATATCCTCTGGCGGAGATAATTATATTTCTTTCTTTATAAGAGTTGCTGGGATTGCGTGATTGTTTTACAGTCACTAAGGTTTTTGAAGTTAAGAAGAGTTGAGCTTAGCTAAAGACGGATTGTTCTGATTTTTAAAAATTAAGTTAACAACGTCTCATCTCAATAATTGACTTTAGGGACGGAATTTGTTGTCAGAGATTTAAAATTTAGGGAAAAAAATTTTTTTTTCCTTTTAAATTGTTTTAATATAAATTTTTTTCTACTGTTAGTAAAAGTAGATTCTTTTCCAGTGTAACTTACCATTTAGTGGCATAGTCGCTTGCGTTTAGAGCCTTAATTGCCAGATAATAGCAGCGATAAGTTTGCACAGTACAGGTAGGAGGTAACACAGGTAAATTTATTCTTGTGTTTTTTTTTCTCGTAGCGGTTCAGAGTTCCTCCCTTTCGCGTTGCTTCTTACTAGTTCTCTAGGCATACTTCATCTTATTCTTTAACAATGGCAGAGAGGATAAAGATGAGGTCCATCTTGGGGCTGGAAGCGAAAGAGGCAGGATTAGATGCAGAAGCTGCAAACGCGTTTATTAACCAGGAATTGGAAATATATGACGCGGAGCAACAGAGAGCCGAAGCTGAGAGGAAAGAAGTGGCAGAACGTCTTTTGGAACAGAGGAAAATTGAAGCAGAGATGGAAACTCGCAGAGAGAGAGAGAGAGAGAGAGAGAGACAAGGAAAGACAACATGAACTGGCGCTTAAGGCTCTAGAGAGTCGGGGCGCCTCTACTTCGAACGAACGAACGAACGAACTTTATTTTCGAAGGGTAAAGAATTGGGCGCGCAGGCCCGTCTAACATTCTGCCCTTCCACTCTCATTAATCTTGCATACTATATCCTTTCATTCCCACATGATGCTTTAAGCATTAATTTAAAGGCATGCAACATTATAAAGTTACCATAACAGCATTCATTTACAGTATGCAAGCATAATAATAAAAAAATGAGTAGGGTTTTTTTTTTTTGAAACAAACAAGCTAGTAAATGGGGGAAAAAAGTAATAATAAAATAAAATAAATAAAACAATAAATAAAAATAAATAAATTCTGTATACCGACACTCACTCATGCGGTCAATCCGTCTACAATTAATCTGTATTTTTGGTATGCGGGTACATTCTCACGACTCACATTTCTAAAGTACAGTATTATGTGGGTACATTCACACATACATTACATTATATAATAATATTTTAAAGTGAATATAATAATGATATTACATGGATATAAAACAAATTATTCACACACAAAAATGAGCGGAAGAGGAAAAGAAATGTTGACCTATGGATGAGATGTTGACAGGCAAATACTGTTTCTATGGGGGTAGATAATCAGTGTTGAGGAAGTGTTTGAAAAGTGCTTTGTCAAAAGAATATTGTGTAGGTAGGCTTTTTAGGTGGTGTGGAAGGCTGTTCCATAAGTAGGCACCAGAGTAGGCTAGACTCTTTTTGAACAGGTCGATCCTAGGTTTGGGCAGACGTAACTGATGTAATCGTTGTCCCTCCCTTCTACTGGTTTGAAACAATGATCTTAGGTACGACGGGGCATTGTTAGATAGAATTGTGTGAGTCAGCTTGGCTTTGTTGTAGAGAAGACGTTTTTTTTAGCGACAGTATTTTGGGTTCTTTTCCTGTCCTTGTGTGTGGTGTCGTGCGATTATCGGTGATCAGACGCACTGCTCTCTTTTGCAGGGAGTGCAGTCTCTTCGAGGTGGAAGCAGGGCAACAATCCCATAGTGTAGAGCAGTAATCTAGATGTGTCTGTATATGTGAGGTGTAGAACAATAGTCTAGTGTCTGCGTCTAAGAAGTGTTTTATTTTGGCTAGCTGGTACGTCTTTTGTGCTATGTGTTTGGTTAAATTCCGTACATGGGAGTTCCACGTTAAGTGCTGGTCAATCGTGATCCCCAGAACTTTGTGTTCTGTTACATGTTCAATTTGTATTGATTCCGCGTGTAGCTGTAGCGATCTTTTGGTGCAGCTTAGGAGTTTCTGTCCGGTGGTAATCAACATAGATTTCGTTTTTTTTGTGTTTACTGGCATACGATTCATATTACTCCATTTTGTTAGATTGTCTACATCGCTTTGAAGAGTCATTTCAAGTGCCACGCAGTCATTGTCACTAGTGTAGATAGTACAATCATCTGCAAAGAGGTCACAAGTTGAATATTTTTAGATGTAGTGGCAGGTCGTTGATGAACATTGCGAAGAGTAGGGGCCCAAGAATAGAGCCCTGTGGTACTCCTGTAACTACCTTCGAGAAATCTGATGCCGAGTTGTTGTGAAGCACTAACTGTTGTCGATCTGCCAGGAATGATTTGATGATGTTTAGTGGATTAGAGCCTATTCTGAGGGTTTCCAACTTTTGAACCAAGATAGTGTGGTCAATCATGTCAAATGCTTTCTTGAAGTCGACAAAAACAGCACCACATAATTTTCCATCATTTATGTTCGACAGCCAGTTGTCTGCCATTTTGGTGAGCGCTGTGTGACAGGAATGTTTGGGTCTGAAACCTGAATGGCTATCAATGAGCAGTTTGTTTGTTGTTAAGTGTTGAAATGTGGTGTTGTAAATGTGTTTCTCTAGTGGTTTTGAAAGAGATGATAGAAGGGATATTGGTCTGTAGCTGTTGGGATCGCTATGTGAGCCAGATTTATAGAGGGGGTACACTTTGGCAGATTTAAATGCTGTGGGGAAGTAGTTGTGTGCAATACATTGGTTGTACACATAGGTTAAGGAGTCGCAAATGATGGGCGCAGCGTAACGTAGAATCTTATTGCTGATACCATCAAGCCCAGATGAATTGTTGTTTTTTAATGCCAAGATATATTTGAGAACTTCATGTACTGTTAGAAAAGGAATATGTCTTAGATCTGTTGGGATGTGTTCAGTGTTGCAGAAGGCTGTCAATTTACTAATATCGCAGTCCATTGGCTTTAGTGTCGACTTGAGAAGGCTAATTTCTGTTTTGAAGTGGTTGCTATAATGAGTTGCCGTGAGGGAGCAGCTTTTTGGTAAAGAGTTTAGTGACTTTGATTTGTGTGTTAGTGTTCTAATGGCTGCCCAGACTTCTTTGCTGTTTGCTTTGTCTTGAATCATCTTTCTGAAATGTAGTTTCTTTTCCTGACGAATGAGATATTGTACTTTGTTTCTAAGCATCCGATACCTGCTGAAATCTTTGAGCTTATGTGCTTCGTCCCGCTCTTTCATTGTTGACTAACGGAGAGCCGTCTTCGCCCCAGTCTCAATCAATGGACCTCTCCAGTACTCAATCTGCCCAATTAACTGCTATGTCGTTTTCTTTAGAATCCTTTCCTAGCCCTAACGAAAAAATTGACAGCTACCTAGAAAAATTCGAGAGACTAGCGAATCTTTGTGGGTTAGAGAGTACCCGCTGGGCGCTCAAACTTTCAACGTCACTGAAAGGCAATGCTTATGACGTGTACACAAAGCTGGGACCGAATCAACATGATTACGATATGTTGAAGAAGGCCTTACTACAGCAGTTTGAGATGACTGCCCGAAAGTTTCTGCAGTTGTTCAGAAACAGCCGAAAAGAGAGCACGGAAACATTTCCCCAGTTCTCTTCACGTCTCACGGGTTATCTGACAAAGTGCATTGAATTATCTGACCTACCTCTTTCATATGAGGGACTCCTCGAACTTGTTCTTGTGGAGCAGATAAAATCCACTTTGTCGAATGAAACTCGTAGATTTTTGGCGGAACAGGGGGCAGTCAGGCTTGAAGACATACTCAATAAAGCCGAAAGCTATAGCAATGCAATGGCCGAACTTCCCAGCACTAAACGTAAACCCACCGATGAGCCATCTCGAAAACAGAATCTAGAGCAGGCATCCTATTCTTCCACTTCCTCTCAACATTATAACCAACGAGATAACAATACCCAGAAACCTCCCCAGGAAAAATCGAAATTCTACAAAACCCGATACCCCCCCCCCCCCAACAACAATTCTGATCAACCCAACAAGCCTACGTGGCAGCGCGGCCACCAAGGTCAAGGAAAAGGGAAGACCCCTACACCAGGAACGTCTGATCAGGGCAAACAAACCGGTGCAAACCGCATTGGATGTTTCCATACAGCCGCGAAAGGTAGAGTCAATGTCAGTGATTCTCAACCTGAGGTGGACCGACCCTCAACTGGAGGAACTGTAATTTTGAACGGTACCTCTACTACTTGTCTTTTTGATACTGGATTAAGCTTTAGTTGTATTGTTGCTAGACACCTAGTCAAACCAGGTCAGGAGACAGAGGAAACCGTCAAACTTAGTGGAGTTTTCAGGAGTGATGCACCCAGGACGCTTCCTATCGCACTGGTAGAAATACATTCTGACTTTGTCAGAGGAGTTATTAAAGCGGCCATAATGGATAATCCGATCTACCCAGTTATCCTGGGATGTAGATATATGTTCATTGGGAGACCTAAGGAGCCGATGGTGGCAGCGGTAACCACAAGAGGGCAAGCCAAGAAGGAGAGGGAGCCTGCGCCAAACTTGTTGCCGAATGAACTAAAGGAGGCGCAACAAAAGGACCCTACTCTGGCGCCCTGCTTTAAAAAACTGCCCATGGCTAAGGACCCCAGACACAACGGAGACATCTTTTCTAAGGATGGTGTAATGTATCGTAGAACGGGCAACCCGGACACGGGGAATAACCAGCTCCTAGTACCGACGCAGTACAGAAACCAGATCTTAGAAATGGGGCACTCTCTTCCCTTTAGCGGACATATGGGACAAAACGCCACTATTCAGCGAATAAAAAAACCACTATTGGTGGCCAGGAATGAACTCTGACATTATCAGGTATGTGAAATCCTGCGCCCAGTGCCAACGGGTAGCACCCAAGCACTTGACACCCCCAGTACCTATGGGGCAAATGCCAATAGTAGGGACTCCATTTGAACGGGTTGCTGTCGACATTATTGGTCCCCTGGAAAAGACCAAAAGAAGGAACAGGTTCATCCTCACCTTAGTCGACACTTGCACTATGTGGGCCGAAGCTGTACCGCTACCATGCACTAATTCCAAGCATGTCACAGAAGCCCTTGTGCAAATTTTTACACGGTTGGGATTCCCTCAACAAGTTTTGACGGACAATGGATCCCAATTCCGTAGCCTGTTAATGGAGGAGATCTTTAAGATCTTGAGGGCCAAACATATCCACACAAGTCATTACCATCCGGCCGGAAATGGGCTCGTGGAACGTTTTAACGGTACCCTCACCATGATGTTACGTAAGCTGGGTCAGGAGAAACCGGAAGACTGGGACCTATATATATCGGCTGCCTTATTCGCCTACCGAGAGGTACCCCAAGCGTCTACGGGTTTTGCGCCAGCTACACTTTTATTTGGCAGACCTATTAAGGGGTCACTAGAAGCCTTACTTCGGTCCCTGACAGACCAGAAGGCTGACGAGACAGTCGTCTCTGCAAGCAAGTATGTATCTGAGCTTAAGGAAAGGCTAAAGCTAGGATGGGATCTAGCTACTACCAACCTTAAGAAAGCCCGCGCTAAAATTACTAAAAGATACAACAAAGCTGCAAAAGAGAGAGAACTACAACCAGGGGAGAAAGTCCTATTGCTACTTCCAACCGGAAGCAATAAACTTCGCATCGGATGGCAAGGACCGTTTACCGTCCCTAAAAAGATCTCACGTACCAACTACAAGATCTCCATCAAAGGAAAGGAGAAGGTCTTCCACATAAATCTGCTAAAGAAATATTTGGAAAGACCGGTGCCATCCTCCGAGCATCTCCTGGCTGTCGCCATAGCAACGGAAGACGAGGAAGATGATGATGGTTGCATGGAGTATCCACTGCAACTCACAGAATCCTTTAAAGGTGTCAAGTTCGGCGACAATCTCTCACCAGAACAACAAACAGAAACCAGGGCTCTACTAAAACAGTACAGTGCAGTCTTAACGGATGTACCTGGTCGAACAAATCTCATTGAATTTGATATGAAATTAACAAACGAGACCCCTGTTCGAACCAGAGTTTACCCCATCCCGTACGCTAAAGCGGATGCACTTCGCGGAGAAATAGACAAGCTGCGTCAGGCAGGAATTATCAGTGAGTCTACATCTCCTCACAGCTCGAGCGTAGTGCTGTTGCAGAAGCCCAATAAGGAAGTTCGGCTGTGCATTGATTACAGGTTGCTAAACGCTGTAACGGAATTCCAGCCCGAACCTCTCCAAACTGTTTCTGAGTTGTTCACCAAGCTCAGCAAAGCAAAGATCTTCTCCAAGATTGACCTCAGCAAAGGTTATTATCAAATACCAGTCAAGGAGGAAATTAAACCTTTGTTAGCTTTCAGCACTAGTGAAGGACATTACACATTTAACGTGATGCCGTTCGGTTTGCATAACGCACCAGGAGTGTTCACCAGGATGATGAAGAAGCTTCTAGAACCTTTGCAAAGTCCCCATATCCATAATTTCATGGATGACATATTAATTGCATCGGAAACCTATGAAGAACATATTGCTACGGTTGCTATGCTCCTCAGGAGACTACAGGAAACGGGTCTCACAGCCAGACCTAGCAAATGTCTCATCGGGTTTGAACAGTTAGACTTCCTGGGGCATACTATTTCTCAAGGATGCAGTTGGCCTATTAAGAAGAACGTGGAGAAAATAGTGGCAGCAAAAAGACCCGAACGAAGAAAGACGTACGTTCCTTCATATCGCTATGTGCATACTATCAGAAGTACATCCAGAACTTCAACGGACTGACGGCACCTCTGACTGACCTCACAAAGAAAGGTTGTCCTGATAAGGTCATATGGGATCAAAGGTGCGAACACGCGTTTAGCACTTTGAAAGGACAGTTGTCTGCATACCCCATCTTGAGGTTGCCTGACCTCAAGAAACCTTTTGTACTGAGAGTCGACGCGTCAGGTCAGGGCATCGGGTCAACACTGCTTCAAGCCGATGACAGTGACTCAAACACGCTATTTCCAGTTGCCTATGGCAGTCGGAAACTAAATAAAGCTGAACGGAACTACAGCGTAGTCGAAAGAGAATGTCTCGCTCTGATTGACGGTATCAGACGCCATCATGAGTTTATCTATGGTACATCTTTCACGGTGCAAGCAGACCACGCTCCGTTAGCATTTCTTGGTGCCAATAAAGAATTTAACGCAAGGATTATGCGTTGGGCGCTCCTTTTAAGCGTTTATTCTTTCAAAGTGGAATATATTCCGGGAAGACAGAATGTCGGGGCTGATTTCCTGAGTAGAAACTGGTCTACAGAGGAAGAAGAGCAAACTGAAGATACCACTCATCCTAAAATCACAAATCAGGTCACTTCCATTGTCAAAAAATGAAACATGAAAAATAGTTTCATGTCTAAAAGTGGGGACGATTGTGAAGTACGTCTAGTTTGACAAGTGAATTTTCCCTGATATGATGGATGATTTAAAGGGACCTTTAGCTTTTCATAACATTAGAACCCCTGAACATTTGTTGTAACTTTTCGTTTCGCCAGAGCGAACCGACCGGGACTCATTTAGTATGCGGCACGAGATCAAAGAGACAGACTGAGGGATTTCAGGGGAGACTATCGGCGCTATCAAAGACAGTAGTGGTCCCTGGAACGATTTCACATCTCGGTGTTAAGCAC
This sequence comes from Oreohelix idahoensis, assembly GCA_024509875.1. Classification (NCBI taxonomy): domain Eukaryota; kingdom Metazoa; phylum Mollusca; class Gastropoda; order Stylommatophora; family Oreohelicidae; genus Oreohelix; species Oreohelix idahoensis. Next base: position 172,178 of record JAMPIV010015415.1, on the reverse strand, counting down.
GGAACCGATCGCAGCCAGAGCGAACGGGGAAAGCTGACGCAAGCAGCGAGCGAAGATACGAGAGGCCAGGGGCGGCTTCTCTCTTTGGATTTGGCGGTCAGATCCCCCAAAGTCATGAGATCAAAAAAGCTGTCAAAGTTCTCATGTCCCACTCATCTTGCATTCCAGTTGTAGATATACAGATCACTTAGAAATACACTTCATCATTCGCTGGCCAGAACTTGATAGAAGCACTAGCGATATTTGAAATCTTGCTAGATTATCCCATGGATTTTCATTTATATTTGCAGTGAATTCTATTCTGTGCAAAGCGGTAATATATATATTGTGTAAAGTGATCAGTGGTCGAGTTCATTCATTATATTTCATTGGATTTTGTGTTAATTTAAACCTATTAAATTAAACCGCCTCAATAGTTCCAGTTGTAAATGTAACGATCTATCTATTATATTATTTCAAAAGATAATAGATGCTTAAAGTAACTTTTAAAGTTGCGAAGGAATTTATAATTAATAAATTTAGTTAAGTCCAATATTTATAAATGTGTGTTTTTAACCACTAGAATTCGCGCAGTGTTTATTAAATACTCGAGTGTATTATAGGCTTAACGGGAAATTTATCGCGCGCTTAGAAGATTATTTGTTTTAAAGTATGATTATGTTGTTATGGGTTTTCTATCTTTTTCTCTAGATTGATCACCTTTTGCAATCCCAGCAATAACGAAATCTTTCAGAGTTTCCATACTCGGTTCTTAAACTTCCAGACAGTTTGATGAGACATTTTTTTAAAGTAAATCTTGTGGTGGTCCGGTACGGCCTAGCTAACATAATTACATGAAAGAAAGCCTACCCAAGATCATTTGATTATTATCATCAAATTAAATCTGTAAGATAAACTGGAAGATGAACAGTGCCAGTGGCGATAGTTTGTATACTGCTCTATTGTGAGAGATTACCGATTTACCTGAATGTGACCGAGCCTAGTTTTTCCTCACTGGATTAAAAACTTTCCCGGTCAGTGGCTATCATCACGCAGTGAAGGATTATACCATCACCTCATTTTTCACCCCTATGTCGAACCGCGTCAGTGCCATCCCATAGACTCGTTTCTTTATAATAAAACACAAGAACTCTTAGAACTTCAAGTCCGGCGATAAGCGGGAATATTTGCTCGCAGTGAATCCTCGCATTATCTGGGGCGGGACATAGAAGGACTAGACAGTTGTCATACGTCAAGAGTTAATTATTGTGTTTATCATTCTAAGGGATTGTCTGATGCTGCAACTCGGTAAGTGTGTGGTGTATATGAGTGTGGATCCGCACAGAGTGTATGAATGACAGGAAATTAATTCTTTTGTGTAACCATTTTGTTAACTTGCTTACCTGGTAATATATATCTTTTCTGTATACCCTACATTGTTCCTTTAAGTGGGATAGTTGATAATTTGTTAACTATGTTTAAAACCCCCTCCTTTTCATTTGCTTAGTAAAGGGAAGAACAATTGGGAAGAACAGGATTTCTTTCTACCACCTATACCTAATTTGGTAACACCTCTTTTCAGAGTAATTAACTTTACTGTTAGGTTAACTTACCTACGTTCCTGATAACTATCTATCTTGAGACTGGGTTTATCTTTGTCTAATACAAGCGGGAAGGGCTTAGTTGATACCAATCTTCTTCACCCCCTCCCTACCTTGATATTTGCATTTTTCTGTACTTATGATAAATTTATGTAACACTTGATATTGTTTTTTTTGTGATTTGATCTTTACGGTAAATAAACATCATAAACTTAAATCGGACTGTGTTGGAATACCCAAAAGCCCAAACATTCCCTATTTGTTTAATATAGCTGTATCCACGTCGTCTGAGTGCTTGAAGCAACAAATCGGTGTGAGCGCAGACGTGTGTCTGGAAAACTGGCAAATAATTGTTTGACCAGGAGAGTGGAAGAGAAGATTGAGAGAAACGATTTGTCGTAAATACGTCTGTCTTTACTCTCCTCCAGCACTCTGTGGAGCATCATATTTAATCTATACATTTCTATCACTGAGTTTTCATCATCATTCTACACTCTAAACCGGACTACTATTTCTAGACTCTTTTCTCTCAAAATAAATTTACGACATTCCACTCTAAGATGTCAGCTGAGACAAACTGTAAACGTTAATGTCAGTCAAAGCATCATTCGCAGACGTTTACATGAATTTGGACTGGCTGCTCGACGTCCTGCAATCAGAATCCCTCTTACTCCTGCTCATCGCAGAGCCCGTGTATCTTGGTGTCGCGAGCACATCAGATGGACAAGGCAACAATGGAGTCACGTTCTCTTCACTGATAATCTCGCTTCACTGTGTCATTCAATGATGGCAGAATTCGAGTTTGGAGACGACCAGGAGAGCGATTTACTGATGACACAATTCGAGAGGTGGATCATTATGGTAGGGGTTCTGTCATGTTCTGGGGAGGCTTCTACAGACACGGCAGGACCCCACTCTACATCATCCAAGGCAACTTGACCGGCCCAAGATATCAGAACGAAATCTTGAGACCAATTGTTCAGCCTGCTCTGGAGGCCATAGGTGGTAATGCCATCCTCCAAGATGATAACGCTCGACCCCTTCGAGCTCTTGTGGTGAATGAGTTTATTCAGCAACATGGGATCATCAGGATGACGTGGCCAGCTCATTCACCTGACCTTTCTCCGATTGAGCACCTCTGGGATGTCCTTGGTCGAAGATTGTCAACAAATCACCCCCTGCCAATGGATGTTGCACAGCTGACTGCATTTCTGCTTCAGGAATGGCAAGCGGCTCCTCAGAATACTCTTCGGACCCTTGTGGACTCGATGCGTCTACGCTGTCTTGAATGCCTTGCTGCAAACGGTGGTCATACCCGATTTTGAAATGTCTATTTGTCCAATATCTATTGTGTGACTTTTGAAAAGGTGGGTGACACACTTCACAGCTTCATTGCGTTTGAATGTGTGTTTCCATTTCTTTACGTGACATGTCAATTTGGTATTCAATAAATGCCGTTTTGACTGTTACCAAATACGTTTATATCAGATTTGTTTTATGGTTTCAACCAAGGTTTTTCTAAGTGGCCCTTGACTTTTGACGAGTAGTATGTGTATATATATATATATATATATATATATATATATATATATATATATATATATATATATATATATATATATATATATATATATATATATATATATATATATATATATATATATATATATATATATATATATATATATATATATATATATATATATAAAGTTAGTTGCTTATCCTTTACAGGACGTGGCAATCAACCCCAGCTTTTATTGGCTGTTTGTGATTTTTGTAGGCAATATTTTCATTCAGTAGTTTGCCATTGCTTTCTGAACGGTACGGCGCTTACACCATTGTTAAAAATCCACACAAAGCGATCTGCTACCAAACCGCCTGCAGCAGGTTTCGAACCTGGTATATCTGGTTATGAAACTGCGTTCATATCCATTAGGCCACAGACGCCGAAGAAAATAAGAAGAGGGATGAATATATATATATATATATATATATATATATATATATATATATATATATATATATATATATATATATATATATATATATATTTACTCACAGAAGCAGATGGGAAAAAACGTATGCTTATACTTGTGACGAGATGGAAGTTAGATAATAAAATAGTTCCAAGAAATTGAGAAGAGTACTGGTGAACTTGAGGTAAGGACAGCACAAGACAACTCATGTAGATAACTGCACAGTTCTAGATGGTAGCTATTGAAGAGAGCTATGAAGTAAGTCACTTTCTCGCTGGACCTATCTTATGCTCCAAGGGCGTCTCTATTAATGGCTTGTGTGAAATGCAGCTCATTAGCTATCCCTATCGATTTTAAAATATTAAATATTCTTTTGAATTTCCCTCAAGAACAAAATTTCAAACTGTAACTGGAATTTAAACAAAATCAATAAACTGAAATGTATAAAATATATCAGTAGACTTTACAAATGAAAATAGATGTCTAGTAAAAGCTTCAGATAGATATTTACAAAATCCCAAGCTAGAAATTAATAATTGTCAATGTTTCTTATCATCATATCAGTAATTTGGTGACTTCTGGATTTTGCTTTCTCAATAAGACATTTCATTTATCTCTGTCGCGAGTATGGAAATAAGAGTTTAGACAGAATATGAATGAGTAATGTGAAAGGAGAGAAAATTTCAGTCACTAATGGAAATTTGGAGAGAAGTATGACTTGTGGAGAGAAGAGAGATATCAAATATCTTAGGTCTACTTCCGAGCCATACTCGGACTCTGTTTAAGATGTTATACCCTCGTCCGTCCTCCAATGCTAAATAGAATAATCTACTACAGTAAAGACTACAACAGCAAAGATTTAGTGACAGTTAGAATAGAGTGAATTCTGACTGCTTAGTATACATAAATTTATTTATTAAAGAAACCAAAGCATTGAACCAAAGAAATAAGTAATGCCTCCACTAGCTCTGAAAGCCTAGTGAATGTATCAATATCACAACCACAGAAAAATACACAAGACTTCACTCAATCATACCAGCCAAACGTCTCACTCCAAACCCCCAACACCTGTACACTTTTCTAACTACTCAGGATATCTAGCTAACAGGCCCCCCCCCCCCCAATTATCGGTGATGAAAACGGCCTCTCCAGTCTTGAGCAAAATATTCCTGGTATGTAAGTAATCCGCAACTAGGAAAAGCCTAACACAGTTCCTCTTAATTTGGTATTCAAATGATAGGGAGATAAGCTCCCTCTGTAACAGCTTCTAAATAAATCCTAGCGTTCACAATTTCCTGTGGCGGCTGAAGGGGACAACACTAGTGCGACTATAAATGCCCCCACTGCTCTATCTCTATATCCAAACAAGAATGACCACGGAAGGCAAACGAGTATCAGGGAGGGACCCGAGGGTGCGCCTCGTATGCTGGATAATGGTGACTTGAGCTCCTGGACAGGTGACGAATGCTGGCAATTGATGAATCCTCTCTGTCGTTATGTCGGTATATTCCGAGTTACCAGGACGCACATGTGTAGTGGATTTTGATGGTATTGTATGGTTGATGTCACCTAGTGTGATGTATGAGGTCAGCTGTGTAGGCTCCTGAGATAAATGTAGATGTGAATTACAGAAGGCCCTTCTTGCTACCACTTACGACCTCACACATATCTTTTTTTCTAATGAATGTGGCTACGTTAAATGTCTAGGGTACTGATATGCAATGTGTTGTGGTAATGTATACACACACACACACACACACACACAGATAATTAAGAATTCTAATAATATTAATAAATTTATGACACACTGAACTAACTCAGGCTGTTTTAGTTTTTTACAAATTAATCTTTTTGATAAATTTATTTTGTTCTGAACCAAAGGTTTAGTTGGTCAGAACATGAGAAATATTATGGAGTCATAAATTGAATGCAAAATCATGTTACATAATAGATGAAAATGTGTAATTACTTATTTCAAATAACTAGTTAATAATAAATATATTAAGATAGTCACTGGAGAACGTTTTGATAGATATGCTGTTGGGATGGTGTCATCACTCCTAGTCTATGAAAGCCCAACATTGTTCGTTGACTTAAGGGAAAATATATACTTTAAGTTCCCCACTGTCAAGGTGTTAGTTAATGTTAAATTAGGAATAATTTTGTGAAAATGTTGTTGGTGAAAATCCAGCAAGCCAGATGTGACTTATCTGCCTGCATCGATCCGGTACAGAAGTCTGCTGGCCCCACCTCTCCGTGCAGGGGGCAATATACGGCTGCTCAGACACAATGACGGACTGCTCTGGTCCACACTTGTATATAGGTTAATACAGCATTTGACACCGCTTTGGTGCCAAATAAAAACTCACAGTTCAGAATTCAGAATTTAGAACACAGTTACATTTGCTAGCAAAACTCAGCTGAGCTGCTGGCTGTATGATGGCGTCCCACTTATATAATTTATATTCTTCGGGAATCAGCACCACTGTAGATGTGAACTGCTTCTCTGAACAGACTATGGCAAATGGCAAACTTTCACCTCTCTATCACACTACTATTAATTGCGTTGACCAATCGCCGCCTTCCCCCCTAACATTCAAATTGGCAACCAAAAGTCACTTCAGTCAAATCGCAGTCAAGTATGTATTACGGTCTGTTAGTCCGTCTGCCTCTACTTGTTTTTTTTCATAAAAACACACTTGATTTTACATGCATTTCCTACACGAATCTGCTGTCTAAGTTATTTTTAGCGACAATGCTCCACTCCAGTCCCTCTCCTTAATTACAGTTTGAATTTATGTTGCAGACTCAAGGCCAAGATTTTGGTTACATTTAGTGACATGGGTTTATCAGTGCAGTCGCTTGTCTGTTATAATCAATACAGTCTTTTGTCAATATCTTCCTTATTATCTATCCGTCTGTATAATTGAAAGCATATTATTTCTCTGCTCAAGATGGGCTATCAAACTAGCTAGGTTTTATTTTCATAACTCTATTATTAAGAAAAACGTATTTTTTTCTCAAGTTTAAATTTTGAATTTAGTTCGAGATCCTTCCATCATGTGTTTTGCCGCGGCATTCAAATAAAGACCAAGTATCGAAAAATCGTCCAAGAAATGACTGTCTCGATCCAGCGCTAATGTCCATTTCTTGTACATTTCTTACTTTATGTCAACTCGGGACGTGAATTTTTTTCCTTTCACCCCCCTCCTTGCGTCTTTTTGCCGTTCGAACTTCAAACACGGTTCAGTCATATTTTCTTTTTTGTGTCCCCCGTTCTCTCCCGTCTACAAGGGTAAACGTTTCGTCTGCACTTCTAACTCGTTAGTTTTAAATGGAGGTGGGAAGGTCGGGCGTGGGCGATCATGTCTCCTAGTATCTTACGCATTATTTTTAACCCTACATTTCACCGTTAATTTTGGAGATATTTTAACGTTGTATCATTTGGACATCATCACACATGTCCCCACCTGAGAACATGCACTACGGCAAGTTCCAAAACCAGTGATACACATAGATAAAATCTCTCCTCACGCCTACCACTATCTAATCTTGATCACAGGGGTGCCGACTGAGAAAATCTGCACCGACATTTAATTTGCCTGGGATATATTGGATACTAAACTGATAAGGTTGCAACAATAAAGACCACCTCAGCAATCTTGCGTTTTCATGCTTAGCCTGAGATAAGAATACGAGTGGCTGATGATCCGTCTGGACCACAAAAGTCCTACCATGCAGATAGATTTGAAACTTCTTTATCGCCCAGATTAACGCTAAACATTCCTTTTCGCTTGTGGAATATCCTTGTTCCGCTTTATTCAATTTGCGGCTTGCATAAGCGACTGGGTTCAGTTCCTCATCTGATGAAGATGACTTCTGCAACAAGGCCGCCCCGAGGCCTACATTACTTGCATCTGTTCTCACCACAAAGTCCTGTGTCAAATCAGGCAATTTGAGAATAGGCTTGCTAGTGAGTTTTTCCTTTAATTCTTGGAAAGCTAATTCACTTTGTGCAGTCCAAATAATTTTATCTGGAAGTCCCTTACGAGTCAGATCAGTCAGAGGAGCACAAATAGAGTTAAAATTTTTGATGTATTTTTGATAAAATCCGCATAACTACACGAATGATCGCACGTCCTTTTTTGTTTGTGGTCTAGGTGCTCTCTGCAATTTCTCCAAGTTCTTGGGGTCAGGGGTCATGTTACCCTGATAAACAGTGTGTCCCAAGAATTCCAACTCTTTGCATCCAATACAACATTTTGTTGGCCTAGATGTTAAGTTCGCCTCCCTAAGCCTATTAAATAACATTTTTAGAGCGTCAATGTGTTCTTCAAATGTCTCTGTGGCGACGAGAATATCATCCATGAAATTCGTGATACCTGGGTTATTCAGGGGATCCAACAATTTGCGCATCATCCTTGAAAATACACTCGGAGCATTTTTCAGTCCGAATGGTAGCATGTTGAATTCATAATGTCCTTCCGATGTGCTAAACGCTAAATAAGGTCTCACTTCAGGCTTCACTGGAATCTGGTAATAGCCTTTACTAAGATCCACCTTTGAAAAGTATTTTGCCTTGTTTAATCTGGCAAATAACTGTTTTGTGTCTGGTAATGGATCCACTTGTCCTTGTGTGACAGCATTCAGTTTTCTGTAATCTATGCACAGTCTGTATTCCCCAGACGGTTTTCTCAACAAAACGACACTGGAGCTAAAAGATGATTCACTGTGTGAAATAATCCCCTCCTTCAACAAATAACCTATTTCTTCCTTTAATGCCTTCTCCTTCGCGAACGGAATAGAATAGGCTCTCATACAGATTGGGTTTGAGTCTACCAGTTTCATGTCGTACTGTAGCAAATTTGTATGGCCTGGTTTATCTGTTAATACATCTGTATGTTCCTTCAGAACCTGTTGAACTCTCTCCCTCTGAGTTTTAGTCAGGTGCTTACTGACTTTTACTTGTGCCGCTGTTTCACAAGGATGTAATGGGTATTCATGCGAGGTGAGTGGTTCCTTTTGCATTTGAGTTGCGATAGCCAAGGTCAGTAAGGGGGTGCTTTCCTGGAGTGGTCTGTCCAGATATTTCTTTAACAGGTTTACGTGATAAACTTTCTCCTTCCCCTTTTTGTCAATTTTATAGTTTGTTCTAGACACCTTCTCTAGAACCGTATATGGACCTTGCCATCCAATTTGTAATTTATTCTGGCTGCCGGGTAGTAGAAGAAGCACCTTCTCTCCCACAGCTAGTTCTCTGTCCTTTGCCTTCCTATTAAAATATGCTGCATGTTTCTTCCTGGCTTGTCTCAAATTATGATTTGCCAGTTTCCATCCAGCTTTCAGACGAGTGGTCAGTTCGTTCACGTATTGATAAGATGAGGTAACAGTCTCTTCCGCCTTCTCATCTGTCCAGGTCCTTAATAGTCTACATCTGGACTTTTAATTTATCATACTTATTTTTCATGGAACCCGTCGGGTCCCTTCCATTAGAAGCACTATAGTGAGGACTTTTCTTCCTAGAATCATCACTCACAAATCGACCACTACCAATTTTTTTCTTGGGTTTATCTTCCCACTTTAGATTGCTTATGAGAGATCTTCGCTCTCTTTTAGTTTCCTCCAGTTTATATAATCCTGACCGAGGGATTGTCAGCTTATTCTGGGTTAAATTTCTTCTTTGTACTCGTCGCATAGTGGCCATGTTAATCCATTCAAGTGAAGACTGGGTGTGAAAAGGGGGCTCCCATTCCACTTTGTCTACCTGAGTATAATTAGTTTTCCTTCCAGGCCTAAATTTGCCCCGTGGCGTTTCTAGGTCCTGCACATATTTTCCCTTTGTGGGTGTTCCCTCATGAAATACGCCACATGCTTCTACAAAGTTTTCAATATCGACATTTACGTCAGGCCAATAGTATTTTCGAGCAACTTTTTGGCAGATGGTACCGACTTTCTCATGGTCACCATCTTTTCCAACATGTAAGCTCCTTATCAAATTTGCCCTATATACCTTGGGAAGAACCAACTGTCCGTGACCAGTGGATCTAGTTCCTGTCTTCCTATATAGCAATCTGTCCTTCATAAAATATTCCCCCTTGCTTGGAGGTGTGTGGCATTTGGGCAATTTTTTAAAACATGGCTTGAGTGTCCTATCCTCAGCCTGCGCCTTCCTCATCTCCTCTGGATGAGCATTTATAGGTTCACCTTCTTCCTCCTTCTTCTGTGACCTGGTCTGCACTGTCGCCATGATCACAGGTCTCTCGGGATTCCCCAAGAAGACGTATCTACACCCCAATATCAGAGGGTAGATTGGTTCATCTATCACTGCTGCTCTGATTTCTCCTTCCACATAGCGAGTTTTCACCGTTATCCTTGCGATGGGAAGTGTCATGAGTGGTATGTCCTTAGTCGCCCCTTGTATTTCCACTGTTTCTGTGGTATACTGACTTGGGTCCACTAGGCTAGACTTCACAACTGAATCATAATCCAAACCTGTATCATAAAGGCACCTTATGGTGACCCCATTACAAATAACATCCTCACAAACTGGGGGGTGATAAGGTTCCTGCTGTCCATTAGGATTAACCTTTAATCTTTGAGTCCCCGACTTCATTGCAGCAATGTTTGAAGGTTTCCTTCTACAAAATTCGGTGTTATGGTTATCTTTCTTGCACCATTTACACCATCTTTTTCCTTGGTTAAACGGTTTTCTTTCATTGTATTTTTGGTCATTGAACTGTGAGTTTCTGTCTCGATAGTCATTTCTTGGCCGTTCAAAGTTTGTCCTACCTTTATTACCCTGTTTTCTATTTTCAAATTTATTAAATGGCTGTGGCGCTTTAAAGGTTTCTATGTGCTTCTTTTTATTGCCACTTACCTCTGCCTGGGCTGCCTGATACCTCTCAGCGACATTTAAAACCTCCCCCAACTTCTCTGCACCTTGTTCCATGAGAAATTTTCTCATGTCTGGAGCCATGGACTCTCTCAATTGCTCTATCATGATCATCTCTTTAAGATCTTGGGTCTTCCCCAGAGCAGTCCATTTCTACAAATAGGTTTCCAGTCTGGCAGAGAATTGGTGGTATGTCTCCCCAGACAACAGTTTGGCATTTCTAAATTTCTTACGATAAAATTCCCCATTTTTTCCGTACCTCAATAACAAAGCCTGCTTTAACATGTCATAATTGTCTTGGTCTTCTCTGTTCATTTTTGCGAAGACTTCATAAGAAGTACCTCTCAGCCCCTGTGATAACTTTAAACTCCACCTCTCTCTCTCTCTAACCCATATGTAGTAGCTAATAACTCAAAACGTCCGAGGTACCCCTCAATGTCATCGTCTTTTTCAACAAAATGGTCTAAATGAAACCCCATAGCTGAGTTTGAGGCACCCTGACTAGCTGCAGCATCTGAGGCAAAATGGCTGGCACCATTTTCAGCCTATTAATGAACTGCCCATGGTGGACTTCTGTTGTCATGTATTGTGGTTCGCACTGTTGACCTGCCATTGAAACATCATTTTTTGATGATGCGTAGATGGCAGGGCGGATAGTGTGATTCGCTTGCATGGCTAGGCGGGGTTGTCGCACGGAAGGTCCAGTGTTCAAATCCTGGGTAAGCCACTCATGTCTGTTGTTTTTCTGTTGTCTGGTGTTCTACTTCTTTATTTCCTGCGAGTGCCTGATAACATACCTTTATATTTGTTTCATATTAATTTACTGTTTACAGGCCTCGGGTTTCCCTCCCTTATGTGTAATAAATGTTTATACAATACCAAACCTACCCACTATCCTGTTCTCACTGTTCTATCTACTATCATTTACTGGACACAGTATTAAGGTCCTTGTCTTGTTGGATTCGGCCTATACTGCTTGATAGAAATACAACAGAAGTGATTGCGTCATTAATAGGCTGAACTGCCCATGGTGGACTTCTGGTGTCATGTATTGTGGTTCGCACTGTTGACCTGCCATTGAAACATCATTTTTTGATGATGCATAGATGGCAGGGCGGATAGTGTGATTCGCTTGCATGGCTAGGCGGGGGTTGTCGCACGGAAGGTCCAGTGTTCAAATCCTGGGTAAGCCACTCATGTCTGTTGTTTTTCTGTTGTCTGGTGTTCTACTTCTTTATTTCCTGCGAGTGCCTGATAACATACCTTTATATTTGTTTCACGTTAATTTACTGTTTACAGGCCTCGGGTTTCCCTCCCTTATGTGTAATAAATCTGAAAATACAAACAAATCAAAATCGCGTTAACCGCTGCAAGAGCCAACTTCCTGTTGTTTACAAAACAAATTCCATATCTCATTTTCTCTTTCTCTCTCTCTCTCTCTCTCTTTCTCTCACACACACACACCAAATCAAAACAAATCCTTCTCTCACTCGCTCTCGTCGCTTTAGTTAACCTAAAAGTTCACACAAATAAATCCAGCCACGGGTTCGCTGGCCGTGTCTGCGCGCACAGTGTCCAAGGCGACCTACTGTGAAAATATTTCCGTACACACACGCGCGCATGGTCTCACACACGCTAGTAAGGTGCCCACACTGTTAAGTATCCCAACACCCCATGATACTCATAAGTGGCCCATGTAATAATTTACCACACTGACTGAGTTACCCAAATAGTGTTGAGCGTATACTCAATATGTATCAAGTAGAAAACAAAACTCTTTACAGCAATATTATAGAAACAACCAAGTACAAAAAAACTTGGTAAAAATTAACTTTACACAGGCTCACTCTTTCTGACTTAAGAAAACCCTCGCCTAGCTAACCCTTAGTGATTATGGATGGTGGTTCACGTAATAAAATTCTGCATATCCCGGTCACGAAAGACATTTATCTTAAGGGGAAAAAATATAAATATAAATATAAATATATATATATATATATATATATATATATATATATATATATATATATATATATATATATATATATATATATATATATATATATATATATATATATATATATATATATATATATATATATATATATATATATATATATATATATATATATATATATATATTGTTCTTGAGAGAAATTCAAAAGAATATTTAATATTTTAAAATATATATATGTAGTGGAGAGAGCAGTGGAGATGATGATATATTTATATTAAAGATGAATTAAAGTAACACAGGATCTAGATTCTATTAGATTAAGGTCGAATCCCAATGAATTTAATAAGTAAATGTGCTTACCGAATAAAGAACGAATTCCTGCATTAACAACTTTTATAAGGTCTGCACAGAAGTATCACTTTGTTCAGTGGCAGAATTCCTCTTGAGACAGTGGTACTGAGTGATAGAGACTTCTTGCTTAAATAGCAAGATAAATTCTGCAGGTGCCTTTTGCACGTGCACAAGATGAAACAAACGTAAGACCTAGGGGAAAGATTCCCCTGGCGACTCAAGATACAGGATAAGGAAGTAATCTGCCGCAACAATGGCGGTTCTATGGGCTACCGGTGTTCGCGGGACGAGACGCGGGCGGCACAAATAAAAGGGTAGAAGTTTTCCCCCGTGTAAACGGGTTTTATGTACTTCAAAGAAACAGGACAATAGCCGTTCTGTACAAGAAAGGTAGAATAAAAGGACTTATAGCTAGATGCCGCTGTCCACGTTCAGAGGGGTGGAATTTAGCCTGTTCAACGTAACATTCACATGACCAGTGCCAGAAATAGCGCTATTAGGAGCTATAAGACATAAAAGTCGGCGTAGACAAAAATAGTGATCAAGACAGGGCAGACAACTCGACTAAAAGTGACAGACATTTCAATCAAATCACGACAATCTCCTTCATTTTCTTTCTCTACAGAGACTTTATTCACCTGTACAGGTAGACGTGATGCTATTACATAGTGTCAGATTACCTGTTTAAACGATGAAAGTCTCCACTTGTGAGGAACAATATTATTATTGTGGGGTGTGGCGTGGGTGTAGATGAAGATGGTGATAAACCCTGGCTCGCACAAATCAACCCAACGCCACTGGTTACAGTTCCCTGACATTTAATAGAACGTTCACATACATGTCCTGGATATCACACATCTAGTGAGCATACTGAACTACCTACTTGGGTTAACACTGCCTGTAAGGCATAACGACCTACAGTCTTCATACACAGACTCTCCGACTACACAATAACAATGTACAGACTGTCCTTGGTGCGGTATACACTCTTCGCACAACTTCTTCAAACAACTTTACGAGCGGAAAAAACACCCTCGCACTAATACAACACCATCCAGGTGTATATGACATAGTAGTGATTGGCGGCATGCACATTGCCATATAGATTCCCAGAATCTCCTCCCAGACGGGACAAAACACTTCGCCTGTATTTATTCCAAAAACCAACTACCAGGCGGGAAACGCGTCGCCTTTCTTCACGGTAGCATCAGGGGCGGACACTGCAACGCCCTATACTGTTCTCCCCGAACAGCAATATAACTCCGGTTCCAACAGGAACACACCTAGGCGGGAAAAGCGTCGCCTATGACATAACCATAATGTCTACATTATACTTATTAACAAAGTTCCTCCTAGAACACTATTAGACGGAAAAACCGTCGCCTGTATGATAATTCATAGCATTAATATAATACACCATTACTATAATAATCCCAATATATGAAAGATGCAGACACAAATACGAGCTTAGAGCTCGGCTTCCAAATCACAGACTCGAGCGCTTAGCTCGGCTGTCAAACACAGAATCCCCCAGTCACACCAGACTTGTGTTCACTACATGCTTTCTCTCAACGCATTAACAAGTCACACCATGTTGACATAAAGTCAGACATTAACCTCAATAGCTGAGTTTCACTTCACCAAGTGTTAACAACCGTTCAGTGACCCTTACACCAAACACTATCATCATTCATACTCATGAAAATGTTCTGTGACATCTACCCCCCCCCCCCCTCTCCAGATGGAAAACGAAGTTTTGCACCGAAGAGTACAAGCCACAGAACCCCTCATGTACCAACACATTGTTGGATGCAAACATACGGTCTTACTGAAACAGTTGCCATATTACTGTGACTGGAACATTTACACAATAAACGATGGGTGAGTCATACTCTAACCCATACCACAGTTCTCCAAACTACCTCTCACATGGAGCAAATGCTACAACATACTGTCATACCATTCCACTAAATTAAAAAAAAATAATTATGTAAATGCATAGAAAGACATGACAGTTCACAAATACGAGCTTAGAGCTCGGCTTCCAAATCACAGACTCGAGCGCTTAGCTCGGCTGTCAAACACAGAATCCCCCAGTCACACCAGACTTGTGTTCACTACATGCTTTCTCTCAACGCATTAACAAGTCACACCATGTTGACATAAAGTCAGACATTAACTCAATAGCTGAGTTACACTTCACCAAGTGTTAACAACCGTTCAATGACCCTTACACCAAACACTATCATCATTCATACTCATGAAAATGTTCTGTGACACATTGCAATGCAGAAGTGGTCTTCACTCGCACACTGCAGTCAATTTTACACTTTACCAGAATCTTTGTTTGCGACACTCACTCTCGTAGAGGAACCTGCAAACATATACACCATAGTATAGTATAAATTGTCTACAACTAAGACGATCCTCCAATGATGACTGGCCATTATTGATCAGAATCCTCATTTTGACAACATAGTCATGAGGCCGTGGTCTTGTTGATCAAAGAAATACGTCATACAATCAATAAAATACATAGGAAAACTATGGATATCATTTAAAACTTTTTTCTGAATTCTGTCTTAATTAATTCCTGTTTGATCCTTAATTATGGCAACGAGTTTTCCTTTACAAAAATAGAGAAATGTGCATTGACCGAAGACGCGAAGAAGAGAAAGAAGAAGAATACGAACTCTTGTGCACACAATATTAAAAACTAAGCCTTAAGAAGGACTGCAAGCTAGCATTGCGCAATCCTTAAAAGGACTCTAGTGGTATCAAGACTGTTCTGGATTGTTTTCAGGCTATATTCAGCTGGATACCAACTTAGGTGTCAGTGTAGGGTTGTGGAGTACCAAGATAAGACACCAGCATGTCATTTAAAGTCAATCATAACATTAATGTTAAATATTACATCAAATTACAAGACACTAAAATAATTAACCGTCTATAGATTTTTAACATATCTTTTCAGACACACTATCACAAGACGTGGTTTGAGCAATCGGCTTCACAAGAGCAAGTCAGCTGTCTTCTTTGCTGTCTGCTGTAACTTGTGGCTTCTTACTCGTGTGGGTCAATCTGCTGGACGTCTTCTCAGCTATGAGATCTTGATGTGAATTTTTTCTTAGAATGTTGAGATTTGAGTATGAAGCGACTTATCCACAGTTTCCCACTGCGAATGATTTAATTGAACCTGTATTTGACTGGATCTCCCTCTCATCAATCTGACTGGTTTAATCTGTCTCTGGTTTGATCTCTTTTTTTCCGATGAGTTGC
Source organism: Oreohelix idahoensis (assembly GCA_024509875.1). NCBI lineage: Eukaryota > Metazoa > Mollusca > Gastropoda > Stylommatophora > Oreohelicidae > Oreohelix > Oreohelix idahoensis. The sequence goes on along the minus strand of JAMPIV010015415.1, from coordinate 156,143 downwards.
TCCCTTTCACTACTTCTACGTTTGATTTGCTTGTTTTTGGCACTACTGAATTTTTCATCTCAGGAAAATTAGGTGATTTGCTCGCTAAGAACTCCTCTTAGAATTATTTTGCGATTAATCCTAATTACGGGGCGATTTCCAGAGTGTATCTGTCCGTTTCGTTACAATACTCATCTGCACATATAAACATCTTTAAAATTTAGACACACTTAAAGATACACACATCAACAGACATTCACACACATATACAAATTTAAGCTGGCCTTCCTCACATTTACTAACATGTTGCAGGGCACCAGCCACAGAAATAACTCAGAAATTGATCAACGAATTACATTACCCCCACATAAAGAACAAGCTACCGTGGAATCACTGTTTTTTACAGCCACCGCAGACTCAGCTAAAAAAACATCTTTTAGTCTATAACTGCGACTGCGGCATCTTTATCGATTTGTGGCATTGTCAGTGCGGGAAGAAATACTGCCAGCTCCGCAATTCCCTACCGATGTCCAGTACTCCACAAAACTCTAGACTGCCATGTGCCTGTGTATAATTGTTCGATTATGAAAGCGTTGACCAGCTCAGAATAACTGAAGTCCCCTTGTGTGACTAAAACATAGATTTAACTTCTCCTTTGCAGCGAATTCAATGTAGAATATTTTCGAGATACCTTCATATTATATTCTAGCTGTCTTTCTGATTATTTTCATAAGATTCTTGTGTACATTGTCAACACCCTTACCGCTGTTGTAACCTTACGACAGCGGCAATGCATCACGGTATAATCACGGTTATACTTTTCATAATTGTTCCTGTAACAATAATCACTTCATCAACATTCAGCCAGTTGAAATAAATGTTTTTGTAATCAATATTTTAATCCCTATTTACATATTTCTTCCAATGTAATTATACTTATTATCATTAGAGTCAGTTTTGGGAAACTTAAAAATGATATATCGTGTTGCCCAATGTTTGGTATACCTACTGCAGTAATACCTGTTTTTTTCCCCTTATTTCTAAATAGCGTCCACCATGGTTAGCATGTGCGAGATTCCCTTTCCCCATCCCCTCTTTTCCCCCTCTCATCATTCCTTGCTCTTTTCGTCCTCCTCGAACCCTGAACGCGAGGACAAGAGACTTGCCTCACTCTTCCTTCCGGTCTGAAGAACTCCACGGGCAGTAGACGATGAACGCGGTTTAGGTCGGAACCGCCAAACTGTGTCCACCCCCCCTTTTCCTCCAGTAAACTCAGCTCTATTCTAAAAGTGATCTCTGTTGCCTTAGAGGCTCCTCGTGCACTGTGTCTGATTTGAAGATTATTCACCGTCCGGAAAAAAAAAAAATATCATCAGTGGTTAATTCCTTAAGTTTTTTTTTTGTTTTTCCTTTTTCCTAGCAAAACTGCTTCCAATTTTACATTCAATTTCTGGAGAGTCTGTAAGTGTGTTTGCTTCCAAGGACTTCTTTCTAATGACACTGGATATAAACTAAAGCGTATTCGATCACAAGAATTGATCGCTAATTTAAGTTTTTCCGCTAGAAAATGTTGTCGGCGTTTACTTACTTTACTATCTTCTTCCACTGATGCCATATAGGGTAGTGGGGAGCTGAAATTTGCGTTCTTGAGCAACTGTATTGCACTGGCTACTGTGAACACTTGTTGAGCGAGTGATAGCAACGTCAAATATAATACTGTTAATTGTGAAACTTTGTTAGTCGGCTTTTAGAAGTTATTAATTCCCTGTATTGTCAGCACTTGATTTCTAAAGTTCATTGAATAAACGTTCTGTGTTGTGACACACGTGCAGTTGATAGCTGTGAAGTAGGAAGTCACTGTTCTAGGTGATGGTGATATCTGTAATAAATGTGTGATTACATAAAGTAAGTTCTAAAGAATATTTCGTATCTGTTATAAATGTGTGCTGACGTAAACTAAGTTCTATAGAACATTTCACGTCTGTTATAAATGTGTGATTACATAAATTAAGTAACGTAGAACTTTTCAAACCTGTTATAAATGTGTGATTACATAAACTAAGTTCTGCAGAACATTTCATATATGCTATAAATGTGTGATTACATAAACTAAGTTTTTTATAACATTTCATATCCGTTATAAATGTTTGATTGCGTAAACTAAGTTCGGTAGAAAATTTCATATCCGTTATAAATGTGTGATTACATAAACTAAGTTCCATTTCAAATTGTTAGAACATCTGTAAGTTGTCGTTCATGAAGAACTCTGCATGTCATGTCTTCAAAAGTTTTCTTTATTAAATAAATGGTCTTTAGGGGAACTCCATAATGCCTCATCAATTTCCAAAGTAATTCTCTGTCTACACTGTCAAATGACTTTTCGTAGTCCACAAATCTAATGTATAGTGGTGAATTCCATTCCAGACTTTGTTCAACTATTATTCTCAAAGTGGCTATCTGGTCTGTACAGGATCTGTTTGGTCGAAAACCTGCTTGTTCATCTCTCAGTTTCTTGTTTTTGGACTCTTTTAATCTCTCGAGGATGATTCTGTGTAATACTTTTTCTAGCACGGATAGTAACATTATTCCTCTATAATTTGTGCACTCTTGTAAGTTTCCCTTCTTAACCAGATATCCTTCCTTCCATTCTGCTGGTATTTCTTCCATTCCCCACACTTTACCAAGTAATTTATATAACATCTCTGTAGCCGTGTCAATATCTACTTTGATGGCCTCTGCTAGAATGCCATCTGGTCCAGCCGCTGTTCCATCTCTTAGAAGCATTATGGTTTTCTTTATTTCTTTCTTCGTTGGTCTTTCACAGTTAATTTGTAGCTCTTCTTCTGCTGGCTGGATTTTTTAATATTGGGGAAGAGGGGGGGGGGGGGGGGGCGGGGGGGGAAGGGGAGGGGGGGAAAGGTTGTAGTGCTGGTGTACTGAGAAGGTCCTCAAAATATTTCGTCCACCTCTTCATTTGCTCTTGTATATTGCTGAGCAGTTTCCCATTCTTGTCTTTTATGAGACAACTTGCTTGCTTGTATTTCCTTGTTAGCTTCTTTGTGATGTTATACAGTTCTCTCATATTTCCTTTGGCTGCAGCATCTTCTGCCTCTCTTGCCAACTCCTCAGTATACGTCCTCTTGTCTCTTTTGATGCTTCTTCTTACTTCTTTGTTTGCTTCTGTGTACACTTCTTGAGCCTTGGCTTTGGAACTTCTGGTTTTTCTTCTGTTTAAATCTGCTGTCTTATTTTTTCTGTCTTTAATTTTATTGACGGTTTTTTATGTTATCCATGCTTTTTGTTGTCGTTCCCTTTTCCCCAGTATTTCTTCACATGTCTCACTCCATATAGATTTGATTTGCTGCCAGTGACCTTCTGTATTCTGTATTCACTACATCTTTTTTAATCATTAAATACCTATATTATTGCAAAGAAGCAAAACAAATATATATATATATATATATATATATATATATATATATATATATATATATATATATATATATATATATATATATATATATATATATAAATATATATATATATATATATATATATATATATATATATATATATATATATATTTATATATATATATATATAAAAAAAATCTGAGACCTTTCAAAAGTTAATAATAAACATAAATTATTCTTTTGTGTACATTCGTTAGAAATAAAGAGTTGGTGTTGAGTTGGCAGTGTGCTTAGTCACGATTCAATGCAGTAGCAACGCCAAATAGCTGTTCGGATCGTCCTGGGTTCGATACCCCGGTAAGCTTGTCATTTCTTTGACTTTTCAATTGTTTAGTTTTCTACTCCTTTATTTCTTACGAGTGACTGCAACATAAACATTTATTGTTTATTATTTAATATAATTATATACTTAAGTATTAGAGCCCTGGTCTATCGCACCAAGGCTGCCGGGTTCGAATCACGGTACCGACACGCTCAAGTCTACCCTAGCTGTACATGGGTACCTGACTTTGATCTTTGTGTTAGGGAAGGAACATGCAGCGAGGAAGGGGTTTGTTTTCCCCCCCCCCCCCACCTCTCGATGCTGGACCTAGTAAAGATAAGCCTCTAACACCTCACTTCCCTACGGCTGTATCTGCTATGAGGCTACCTTGACCTTCTTATATACTTTAGTGCTGTGCCAGTACTTTGAATGCTCCAGCGAGTCCACGTGAACTTACAAACAGACACACAAATATAGAAACAACTAGCTGATCTAAGCAAGATATTTTTCCTTAAATCTGCGTATTCTATTTTTTAAATTGTTATCTTCATTTCTGTAGTGTTCTTACTGAAGATGATTTTTCTTCTTCTTCTTCTTCGTTCGCCCTGAAAAGAACGGTGGTTGCGTTGTGTCTGTTTACAACGTAGCTGTGATATCTGCACCTTTCGGTCGACACATCCGACTTCTGCACGGCATTTTTTAGGACCGGGTTTGCCTTCCCATTTCGATCCACACTCGCTCAGCCAGCCTGCACAGCTGCAGACTGTTTCCAGGACCACCACGTGGAGGTGGAGTGCGGTCTTGACCAGCTCTGGTTCGCTGGTCCTGACGCAGGCAGTCAAGCTATGAGTCGCTGACTGCGGTCTCTATTGCTGCGTCTTGAGGTCCCACTGAAGATGATTTGACTCCGAGAGAAATGTAATGCCTCTTTAACTGACACATCATCGTGTAATTTGTCGTACTTACGTTATGAGCTGTCTGGCCGTTCTTCATCGACATTATCTTTTATTGTATTTGGCAGACGTGTTTAGGAATTATTTTTCTTCTTTTACATTTCAGCACCTACTGATCTTCTTTTGCTGCTTAGCCATATCTGAGTTTTAAGGGCTTTACCTATTATTAACAACCGATACGTTAAGACTTTTATAAATTGCGGTTTGTGTTAAAAAGAATGATTTAAATGGTACAACAAGGTCACACACTTGGAACTGATGACGAGAACCAGACAAGTGACAGTTGAATAAGTGATGAAAAGAAGGTGCTGACGATTTATAGAACATACATTAAGGAAACCAGTTGATAGCATGACAAGGCAGTCCCCAGGTTAACAGAGGTTAGAGGGAAACAAACCAAAAACTCAAGGAGAAGAGAGCAGAAAACAGAAAAGAAAGGAATGAAGAAGACCGGAATGGCCTTGATCGGCCAGAACCGGACAGGAGAACCTGACATGAAATTGTTGACAGTTATACTTCTCAGGGAACGGACGGGTCATGAATAAATCAACTGTTTTAATAGCAGTATTGGACCAGTGTCCTGTCTCATCGGACACTATATATTTACTGCGTTTCTTTTATTTTGTCTAGTGTGAAATAAAATTTTTGTAATGTTGCTACTGCATGTGTCAGTCTGCATTCTGTCTCGTCACCTAACGTATAAGACCTAAGTGGTCTTTGTAAGCAAACATTTAATTCATGTATTATTCTTTACGCAAGTATTTTTTTTATGATTCTGTCTGCGTTGCAGCAACGTTATTGATCAGCGTTTTATTTCGCTTATTTTTAAAAAATTTATTGTTATAATTTAAAAGAAAAATTATTTTATTCATCGTTCCTCGCGGCGACATTCTTGTATTGTTATCTTCCGCTATCCAATCTTTGGCTTTGCTGTTTCTTCGATTGCTTTATTGAGTACCAACTGGCTCATTGATGCTTTGTTGTAGAGCTTTCTCGGTGCAACTGAAAATCTACTTTCTTTTTGCTCATGTTTTTTTTCCTTTCGGCGCAGCAACTCACAGCCCCATGTTTAAGTCTTTTTTTTTTTAACACAGAGTAATCCTTAGCCCTGCATTTGTACGTCTCTGGCCAAGGTGTCGCACTGCCTGCTGTGAGTCCGTGTTGTTTTAGGATTTCTGTGATGTTGTCTATCCGTCTGCCTCTTGGTATTACCTTTTTTGAAAATAAAATGTCGCCTCGTTTTGGCGATGCACGAGCCGTTCAACCTAGATGCGTTGTTCGTCGGTTATATTACGACGCATGTCCAAATTTTTTAAAAAGCCGTACGCTGAAATCTGATCTTTTAATGTTGCAGACATGTAGTGGTAAGTTATATTTCCATTCTCATGAGATGGCTAAACCACTTTATTTATGTCCTCCTTTATACTTGATGTGGGATGTAATCCCAGCAATTTTTCTGATGCCACCATTTTTCATTTTGTCTCTTCTGGTAGCTTTAATAGATTTTCTTAAGCATCTCATCTTACAGGATGGGATTTTCCTCTTCTGCGCTTTGGTCGGGAACCATATTTGACACTGATAGCAAAGAGTTGGTAAATATATACTACTAGCTGTAAGGACCCAGCGTTGCCCGGATTTTTCCTAGTAACTGTTTAGGAAACTTAGCAAATGTAAAAATCAAACAATCAAACTATAATATTTTAATATTCGGTTGAAAGTGAATTTTCGTTTAAATTAACGACTGCTGCTTTAAGTGACTACCCTACTGCCTTGTTTACAGTAATGGCAAATTGCTTTTTTAGTAACTGTTTACGAAACTTATGAAATGTCAAAATCAAACTATAATATTTTGATATTCGAGTGAAAATGAATTTTCGTTTAAGTTAATGACTACTGGTTTAAGTGACTATCCTCTTGCCTTGTTTACAGTAATTGCAAATGCAAGCCGCACAAAATACTGTTATTCCTTATGGTTCCACCGGAAGAGTGATTTCACTTTGCTTTTCACTTTGCTTCCGAGTTTTACCAAAATACTCTTGTTTTTTATGATAGAATCGCAAAAGCAATTTTATTCTGCTCCCGAGTTTTAACAAGAAGCAAATTAATAAGACACATTTTCCCTTTCCGACCTGGCGCACCAGGAAAGAATAGTCCAACTCATCCTTTTTTAACGTTCTTAATACCGTTTTTCGCAGAATGTGCTTTTCAGACATATATACATTATTGCTTGTAAAAAAAAAAAAAAAAACTTGATCATTATTTTCTGTCATACTACTTCAAATATAAAAGACACAGTGATTGTATTCAGCTGTATATTTTAAATACACGTTTCTCATTTCGGTGAGACACGACCCATTCAACTAAGACATACAGATAACGCCTGTTTTATTAGGACGCATGTCTAAATAAAGAAGATCTTTCGTTTTGGTGTATTGTATAGCTCTGAGCTAGTTTATTTCTTTTTTAAGGACCAAAAATAACAAATAAAATAAAACTTAAATGTTGCCTTATTTTGGCTAGGGGCACCCCATTTGAGATTGGCACATGTACAATTATAGAAGTCCCTTCGGTCCAGCAATGTGATAAAGACGCTTTCCTTTTACAAAAGATATTGCAGTCTGTTTCAGTTATGAAGTGCTTAGTCTTCGAAAAACGATGTAATATTTGGTAAATAAACAGAAACTGCTTGGTAAAATGTAATTAAATGTGATATAAACAGTAATAATAACTTAAATACTCTACCAAAGTAATTCTTTTAAATTTTCGCATAAAGCATTAGTGTCTGTTTAAATAATTTAAATTGCTATGTAAAATAAAGAAATGTAGAGTTGTAAATTACGACCGTTTTAAGATTTTGATTGTTTCCCTTCATTCATAATTTCACCATTTGGATTGCTTCCCGTGATTCAGATAGACACTGTTTACGGCCCTGTTTTACGCATAGAAAAATATCAACAGAAACCAAATTATGTTACGTGGCAACATGTGACAAAATTACTTCCATTTAAACGGTCCTTCAACGATCATAACTATTTAATAATTTTGTTTTCTGCAACAACTAAAGTTTTTGCTATAAAATAACTTAAAAATAATTGCAACGGAAAAAAAGCGACTATCGAGTGAGTTGATACAGTAGTTTTACAATTGAAATTCGATTAACACGCATTTTGAAAATGCTGTAAATAAATACTTTAACCCATGTTAAATTTTCATTCAGATTAAACACGCACAGTGGACAATTTAAATTCGTTTTACCACGCATTTTGAAAATGCGTTTAAAAAAAAATAATACGTTAAACCATATTACATTTTCATTAAGATTAAACACGCATAGTGGATGTTGATCGTCACAGAAGATCCGTTGGTTTTAATATATGTATCGATACAGCTCTGATCGAATTTGAAACCGCTTGGCCAAATGAGTGCCATTAAAATTACATAGTTAAAAAAAAAGAAGTGCTACAAAAAACTGTTTTTTTTTTACATTTCCTATTAAAGTAAAAATGTTTAGTTAAACATTTTTAATTATCTTGTAAAATATGCAAACGTATGGTCATTAATAACAAACATGAAATAATAGTTTTAACATTTGTTTTATGTTCCTTGACATTTATTGGAAATGTATTTATTTGATTATGGCCCCTGAGAAATAAATGGATTCTTTACATTTCTTACGAAAAACTTTAATTGCTCATAATTACAATATTAAATTATTAACTCTTTCAGTCCCAAGCAAAAAAGTGGGTTTGGCCCAAACAAAAATGGCCATACCAGTATGTTTTTATTGTTTTTGTATGGAAATAATTTTTTTAAATGTTCATATTCATAAATAACAAAAGTCCATAATGGATGGCTATACTTTAAGAAAATAGCGTTTTTGAGCTGTCAAAATTAGAAAACAGCCCTAGAAAGGATCAAGAGATACGAAAGCCAGTATACTGTTGATTGGGCCAAATAAGTCTAGCGGGAAGTACAGTATACTGGCTCTTGGGGGTTAAAGAGTTAAATAACTGCATGGCGTTACCAGCGGTAACTAAAGAGACTCTCAGCCAAAATTCATCAAGACATAATAAGGCATGCGGATTTGTATTAACAACATAGAAACATACTTTGCCTTTCATTTATATAGATTTATCAGCTGTTTTATACTTTCCAATTTGAAATTCGTATGTTTGAGTAGTAGTGACAGTTGGCAAGTTACGGCCCTGGCATTTTGACATCCTGTTTCAATTTCTCAGTCATGTCAAGAATCTTCTGTAAAAATTCTTTCGAGGTATGTAAACTCTGGAACATGTTTAAGCTTGATGTTGATGACATGTTTGTTAAGTTGGCCTTGTGATCTGCTGATCTTCATAGGGTTTGGCTTGGATGTATTGATGTTCATATTGTATCTTCCACACGTTGAATTAAATGCATTTGTATGATTTTGCGAAGAGAAGTTTAATTAAAACAGTCATAAACAGATGTGACGCATTGTCAGACCTGGAAATTTGGTTCTAAAATACTAATTACCAATGAGAAATATTGAACGAATCAATCAACCAAGCTAAACAAGCTAGGTTGCCTCAAGTAAAAAGACCGTGCTCACAGGAGGTGACTGGCGGACGAGCTCATATAACTAATTCATAACCCTCCACTCCCAAAGGAGAATAGGCCTTCAACAAACATATGCCAAGTACTCCTGTCACGCGCCATCATCTCAAGTTCTTTCCACGTTCTCATCATTTTCACCTCTGTTTCCAGCTCTCTTCTCCATGTGGTTCTTGGTCTACCTCTGCTTCTCTTGCCCTGGAGGTTCCAATTCAGGTCAACACGTACATTTGACACTGTAAAGAACATTTGAGGCTGGTTGTTATATACCCTTGCACCAAATTTTACTTACAAACTCATAAAAACGCGCCCTCGGATAGCTATGCGTTTCTTTTTTTGAACAGTATATATTAATATATATGTATCAACCACTCACATACACACACACACAGATAAGTGACGACAATTAGACGCACAAACGTGAAACTATATTTATGGAATAGGGATATTGGGACGAGCTGACCGACACAGGTAATTAAGTTTTATGTTACTTTTATTTACCATAAAGAAACTTCACAACAGTTATTATCAAAATATCAGAATATAAAAATCATAGGTTACAGAATTAATAAAGGAATAGACATATAAGCGCAATCGCCTCTGTTGAGACAAGTTCCCACAAGAAGAAGTTAATTAACCCCCAAAAGGTCAAAAGATTAGCGCTATGGTGTAGAATTTGACTACACTGTAAAGAACAGAGTTTCTAGTTAGTCTATTCTGAAAAAATGAACAGTATTAACAAACATAAGAAGAAAAAAAAACCAAAGTGAGTATATTATTTATACAATATAAGAATTATTCATCCCTGCTTTCACTCGCTCTGACAAACATGTGATCACATTTCATTCTCGCTTACCGAATAAGTGTTTGACAACAGCTTGAACTTATTTTGTTTCTTTTGGCAAAATAAGCCCCCAGTTCTTCAAATGACTGTTTAATCCTCTTATTTTGTTATTTTGTTTTATTGACTCTGTTCATGTCACGGAAATTAGTCCAGGTATGAAAACACAACTTCGAGATCAAAATAGTCACAGTGTACAGTAGCTTGAAATATTCGATAGTAAAATAGAATGTCAGGTAGATAAATCTTTTCTTCAGGATAAATCCTCGCCACAACACAAGTGGTCGGTAGGCAGGTAATGTTAAATTTGCTATTGTTCGCCACAGCGGGCTGAATGTAGATGAAAATGGAAAAAGGAAGCCTGGATAGCTATAGGTCCAGTTACAATTATTCTTATTGTCTTTTGTTGGCACTCTCTCTCTTTCTGGGTAAACCATGAGAGCCGAACAGGTAAACCTCAAAGACCCGCTGGGTGCATAAGAATGTTTGTTTGGCGTCTATTGTACTTAGACCCGTTTTCTCAGATTTATATTGAAGCCGCTGGTAGGTTTTGGGTTGTGACCCGTACTAAATTTATAGGAAGGAAAAATGCAACATTTAACCACAATCAGTTTTCTATCCTAAAAATAACCCGCGTAGAGGTATAATTTAATATCCACTCGGCTATTAAATTTAATTAGAAAAACACATGTGTATATCTTATTTATCGTTTAACCAAAAACCCCGTGAAATAAGCACTAGTCATTTATAAAATTGCTCATAATGAATTAGAAATAAATATTTATTTCGTCATAACTCATAATGAATAGTGAATTTACTAGTTGACCAAAATATCTCTTACTAGTTAATAGCAAGTCATTAAATTAAAAAGTTAGCTCTATGTTGTTTTAATTCGCTAGTCAATTAGCACAAAAATCCTAGTGAAATATCATGACGGCCTGTAGCCACTTGAATGACATATTAACAAACAAGAAAAACACAAACAAAAAGATTAAATTTTTTTTGTAATAGAACCAACCAAGATAACTACTGGCCAGATAACTGACACGGGTACACCTTTTACTGTTGCTAATGTGTCTTTTTTATTTAGTGAAACTGCATAGTCAGTTTAACACTGTGCTCCCCATTTCCACTGTCCTAGTTATTTAAAATCTTCGTAAATGTTCATACGTGCATGTGAATGTGTTTAAAGAACGCTGTAGTAACCTTGAGGTTGTCGATATCTTCATAGAGTTTGTCCAGGAATGATACTGGTGATGACCATACGTGCTTTATCAGTTCCTCATATGTTGAGCACGTCTGCAGCCATGTTATTTGTGCCATAGTTACACTCTTGAGAAGTTTCTATAATTCGGTTGTTGAGTAGATGGTATCGCAGTCTAGTATGGCTTGTGCGGGAGTCTGAAGATTATACTTTAAAATGACTTTCTTTAATAGTATACGCTCTTCTTCTGGCAGTTGGGGGAGGGGAGCGAGAGGAGCGCTCCATCGATCTATCTTTTCCTTGTTCCTCTTCGTACTCTACTTATGCATGAGTTTGATTCTGGATGTTCATTCTCAATACACTAATTTCGTTCTGTAATATTTATTCCATGCAAGACAATTTAAATTGTCTTTTATTCTATTACTTTCTTTTTTTAATCTTGCCTTCTGTTGTTAGTTACTTTTTTTTTTTCAGAAGGCGCATTTTGCATACTGTGATGTTCCGTTTCCCAGTTTGATTTAATATCCATGTTTGACTACCATGAAAGAGAGTGGGTGTGAAGATAAACAACATAAATCTAGTTGTAAGCAACATCTTTCTGAACTAAATGACTAAGAGTTCATGGACATTTATGTCTCCTGCTCCAAGTTTCAGCACGTCTCCACTCCATCGACTCAAGTTTCGGAAACATTAAAATTCAAGCAATCAGTCAATATCCGTTAGCTCCCCAAGGAGCATAGGATGTCAACAAACACATGCCAAGTTCTCATGTGGCATGACATCAACTCAAGGTCTCCTCAAGTTTGGAAAACTTTAAAATTGGTCGCCCAATTTTATTCTCATTTATTCAAGAACCCATTTTGAAATCGATGAAGAAAGGAATAATATTGTAGGGACAATGAGGAAAGGAATAATATTGTAGGGACAATGAAGAAAGGAATAATATTGTAGGGACAATGAAGAAAGGAATAATATTGTAGGGACAATGAAGAAAGGAATAATATTGTAGGGACAATGAAGAAAGGAATAATATTGTAGGGACAATGAAGAAAGGAATAATATTGTAGGGACAATGAAGAAAGGAATAATATTGTAGGGACAATGAAGAAAGGAATAATATTGTAGGGACAATGAGGAAAGGAATAATATTGCAGAGACAATGAGGAAAGGAATAATATTGTAGGGACAATGAAGAAAGGAATAATATTGTAGGGACAATGAAGAAAGGAATAATATTGTAGGGACAATGAGGAAAGAGAAATTAGACCATACCTCAAATCGACTGCTTTTTGTGTGTGCTGTCGGCTAGAATATTTCATACAATGTTTACAAACGATGCATCTAAAATGTAAATTTTTATTAAGATACTACGGTGAACTTTGGACACATTGGTGTGGTTATTTGTGTGTTTTGAGGTGAGTGTATACGGGTAGCTCAGCACAGAGAACTATGGTAAAAATTTATGTATATGGGATAGTGTGGGATGTGGTGTACGTGTGTTGTAGTGCACGCATAGCTTTGTGTGTGGTTTGTTGTGTGGATTATGTGATTTGAGTGGTTAAGTGTATGTGTGTGCAATGTCTTGTATGTGAGGTGTTTTGAGGTTGGGTATGGGCGTGGTCACGCACAATATGTACGGTGTGTATAAAATAGTGTACCCCGCGTAGTTCCCGGGGATGGGGGGTTGGGGGGGGGGCCTCTGAAGAGACAAGGAAAGAAGAAAACTACTGCTCCCTCAAGGATCATCGGAAGAGTTAATTTACTCACTTGTGTGTGCGACTGAGAGTTTCATCTTGTAAAACGAATAGCTACAGAAAACCAACGCTACAACAGCATATACGAGTACATTGGCGTAGGATTCCTCAAGGGAACCATCAGCAGCGATAGATCAATGCTTCATAAGAAGGGTACAACAGGAGATGATGATGATTGTGAAAATAATGTAACGTAGTATAGCTTGTCTGCTGTGAAGTGTAGTATGTGGTGTGTGTGTGTGTGGTGGAATCTACTGAAGTAGTTGTTTGTGGCCTATGTGATATAGTTAAATATGGTATGTGTCATCATTCATTATTTTCCTTTTGGCTCCCTATGTAGCATTGAACCACAAATGCAGCTGGCGCCCCCTGCAGGAAAACTGCACAAAAAATCCATCTGCTCTTTCAGCGGTGATTTCTGTAGCAATTACTTTTACATCATGAGGTTGCCAGCCTTATGCACAACCTCCTATAAGTCGCCTTGTACGACATGCATAAAAGAGCAGCGGTCCTACTTGTTGCGGACCGGAGTTAGCCCAACGGATTTGTTGCAAGCTGGCTAGTCAATCGTGGTAATTGGTTTTACCGTTCATCATTTGCATCGTGCTGTTAATAGTCAGTTACGCGAAAAGTGGAATAAGAGCTTTGCAACCATGATAATAATAATTGAATTCCCAATGTTCATAGACGGGATAAGTCATGTCTTGAGTCCGCACAGATTTAATATATTGAATTCATACATAAATAGTTCACACATGGTTATCATGAAGCACATAAATATTAAGTTCTGTTCATACTTCGATTATGATTTATCTGCGAATCAGTCCTTGTCAAATAGCAAGAATTATTGTAGACAGAACGTCATAACTATAGGTACGCGTGGTTGGTGATCCCAACAACCGACAGTGAGATTATGCGTCTGTCAAAAAATATAATCTATAAGGACGGTTGATACATTCCGACTTAGGTTTAGTCAATTACTAACCTGAAACAACACATTTCATCTCTTTCATAGTATACAGTGGACTGACCCATGTCCATATTTAAATACAATATAATTTGTGTGGCACTCCATGCCCGACACTATAAGACTCCAAGGACACGTCTTCTCAGTTCGACTGTCATTCAAGAAAGAGTCCCGTCTCTTGGTCACGGTGCGTGACCTACCAACGCTGAAACGTCATAGCGTTCAATAGTCTACTAATATTTTACATTACATTAAACGCAGTAACCCCTAAAATCGCATGCTGCTAACCTCTAGCAGACGATGCCAATTAAAATACCGTAACAATTCTCTTTATTTCTGTCATGAGAGACCTCCCGGAGCTACACGGCGATATGTGTACTATATGTGAAATTATTACTGTAATATGTGATGTATGTCTGACGAATGGGTTGTAATGTACTATACCATGGTATGTGTACTATATGTGAAATTAATACTGTAATATGTGATGTATGTGTGATGTACAGGATGTAATGTACTAAACAGTGGCATGTTTACTACATGCGAAATTATTACTGTAATATGTGATGTATGTGTGATGTATGGAATGTAATGTACTAAACCGTGGTATGTGTACTATATGTGAAATTATTACTGTAATATGTGCTGTTCGTGTGATCTATGGGATGTAATGTACTAAACCGTGGTATGTGTACTAAATGTGAAATTATTACTGTAATATGTGATGTATGTGTGATGTATGGGATGTAATGTACTAAACCGTGGTATGTGTACTATATGTGAAATTATTACTGTAATATGCGATGTATGTGTGATGTATGGAATGTAATGTACTAAACCGTGGTAGGTGTACTAAATGTGAAATTATTACTGTAATATGTGATCTGTGTGTGATGTATGGGATGTAATATACTAAACCGTGTTATGTGTACTAAATATGAAATTATTACTGTAATACAAGTTATGTGATGTAATGTACTGTAGTAGTATGCGTGATGTATGGGATGTAATGTATAAACCGTGTTGTGTGTACTATATGTGAAATTATTAGTGTAATATGTGATGTAATGTACTAAACCGTGGTATGTGTACTATATATGAAATTATTACTGTAATATATGATGGATTGTACTGTAAGTGTGGTGGATGGAATGTAATGTACTAAACCGTGTTATGTGTACTGTATGTGAAATTATTACTGTAATATTTGATGTAATGTACTGTAGTAGTATGTGTATGTATGGGATGTAATGTACTAAACCGTGGTATGGGTATTATATGTGAAATTATTTCTGTAATATGTGATGTAATGTACTGTAGTAGTATGTGTGATGCATGGAATGTAATGTACTAAACCGTGGTATGTGTACTATATCTGAAATTTTTACTGTAATATGTGATGTAATGTACTGTAGTAGTATGTGTAGTGTATGGAATGTAATGTACTAAACCGTGATATGTGCACTATACGTGAAATTTTTACTGTAATATGTGATGTAATGTACTGTATGTGTGGTGTATGGAAAGTAATGTACTAAACCGCGTTACGTGTACTATATGTGGATTTATTACTGTATTATGTGATGTAATATACTGTAGTAGCATGTGTGATGTATGGAATTGTTGCGGATACGTAAGTGTGGTAGGACGAAACTGTTAATGTAATCGCTGATGAATGGCAATCAGCATAGGTCGGGCTTACGAATGGCCGACAGGTGTGTGAATATGTAGATGTCAACATACGCGAATGCAAAGGGTTCTGGCATACCTACACAGACTGGAACCACACACCACAGTAAACGTAAGAGTCAGGAAATGTTGGAACGACTGGTAACGTCATACACAGTTTATTACCGACACAGTGACGTAGACATCATGGCATAAATAGTTCACAGCATAAACATACAGCATCGGGTGAGTTAATCCAAACATCCGTTAACAGGGACTGCATGCATCACGGTTCATAATAACATAACTTGAGCTGACCTACTCCAAGGTTTTGAATAATCAGTACTATACATAAACAAGCCAGCATAGTAAATCCAAGGCTTTGAACACAAATGCAGTGCGACAATAAGCCATCATAATCCAAGGCTTGAGTAACAAACGCAGTACATCAATAACCCATCATAATCCAAGCTTTGAACAACAAATGCAGTATAACAATAAGCCCGTGCAATCCAAGGCTTTGTATGACAAATACACCGGGAGAAAAACATTCCCGTAAATATCTCTCTATCTTCACTTCGATAATATATATATTCTGTACTTATCAAATATTCTCCTTTACACAAAAAAAACCCCACTGGAACACACTAGCGAGATGGATAGTCACCATTCCCGAAGCCCTGCCAGAAACGCACTGTCTCGAGATTTTCCTCTCTCCGTACAACTCAGTAAAAAATCACCCATACGCAAACTAACCGCGTGAGACTACAGTTCAGCTCAACCGTCTCTTCCCCAAACTAACACTAAGAATATTCGAAAACTTTCTTTATCTTATTTTTAAGAAAGAGTGACACAGACTCAGATTGAGCTATGTTCAAAAATTACAGAGCACAAAGCCCCCAACTGAAAAAAAATCCTCTCATCACTAAAAGCGTGCTTACTAGGGTGTGTAACAAAAATCCGACCCGTCCATATGAGTCTTTAATACTAAACTCCCATTAATAAAAATATGACTTAACAGAGTACACCGACCCCCTGGGGAAAAAAATGATATCATTTTTTTTTTTTGACAATTACATCGAACAAAAATTTGAGGTCGATGACATTCTAATATCTACAACAAATAATTACATTATGTTAAGTCATATAATTAACCTAAAAATAAAGGGATGGAAGTGTGAGTAGAGTATGAAAAAAAGTATGCAAATAGAATCAAATGCAGACATAGATGAAGTATGCAAGCATAAACAAAATATGAACCAATAAGTAGAAAGCAAAAAGAAAAGATGAAATAAAATGAAGAATGACCAGCACAGAAAAAAAAGTAAAGATATGTGTGTAATGGAAGAAAGTACAGATACATCATGATAACAATTGACATTAAACAATACATTGCATGTAAAATAAATACAATTATGACAAAACAGCATAGAACAAAAAGTACAGTATGTATATATATATATATCAAAAACATAAAAAGAAAGCCACAATCTAAATATAGCATAATAGGCAATTTAACCAGTTAATACACTTATCCGTACTAATAATATTATAATTAACATGGACTAAAAAAAAAAAATTAACAATACCGTTATAAATAGTTACCACTGGCGCACAACTAAGCGCTGGGTAAAGAAAAAACATTACAATGTCAGAGAAAAAAAAAAAAACTTTTCTTTTGTCTTCATTTTTTTCTTCAAAAAATGTACAATACCGAAATATATCGTAATGATAAGTTAGGTAACAATAGTATCATCATTACAATTGTCACCCGCTCAACGTCTATCCAAACACAGTAGTATAAGAATAATATGGGAATGAAATGGTGCATTATCAGAACACAGTCATATAATAATAACATGGCAATGAAATAGCGCATAACGATGAACCAACATACTATGTTAAAGAAGTTATACCATATCCTAATACCATACTATCTAATATACTATACTATAATGATATACAATAATATCTACTATCCTAAAGAAGTTACATAGTAAGGAAAACTCCAGTGGTCTTGAACATCCTATGAACATGAAGAGGTAAAATCATCCAATACGGAGTCAACACGCCGACTGGCTTCACTTGAACAGCAAAACTTGCGCAAGGCAACAAATACACCAGGTTGTAAAGTAACAGCCTAATCAATCAATATAGCAGCTCTGATTCTCATCGAAAAGCCGTCGCTGTGAAAAACAAATGAAAATTTCTATTTTAATAACGGTAGGATTTTATGAAAGGCAACAATTAACTTCAAATTTAACCTATAAAATGTGGCTGTGTAAACTTCTGACCACTGTAAGATACTAATCAAACCTTCCTCCTTTACACAAGAAAGGGTAACAGAGAAAGTAGCACAGACTAACCTGGAATCCTGAATTAAACAGGGTCATAAAAGTATCTGAGAAAAATAGCAGCGTGTAATGATGTAGAGCAAAGTCGCGAATATACAAATGATACTAACGTCATGTTGAGTGTAATGATGAGTAAGAGTGTAATGAGGGCTGACAATCTGAGATTTTGCGCAAGACAAAGGAAATGCAGTTGACAAATGCGTACATCTCAAAGGCTGAACTGAAGTCATAGCCTGTGTACCGGGCAAAGAAAAAAGCAAGAAGTGTGGTGGGTTTGATGTTAAAAGGTTAAGTATTAATTGTCTACAGATGTGAGGTCAGCTATGCAAGTCCCTGAGTCTAATTGTTGATGAAGTTGTTCTCAGGGGACCTGTCTGCTACCACCCTACGACCTCAATCTGCTATATATTTTGAGCCTAATTATATGTTATGGTGTCTGGATGTTATCTGTCTAAGTGTCTAGGGTAAAATGCAATGTAATGTTAATAAAATGACAACAACTACACCTATAACTTAATGAACAAGTAATTAAACAAGTCGCTGGGTAAATTTTAAATGAAAATCTTTTTTACAATTTATTTTGCCTGTATCTCAATGGCAGGGATACAGGACTGTTTAAAACTCAAAATATAATGCAATTTATTTACAGCAAAGTAATTTAAAACAACAACTGCGTCTGTTATTATTATTATAAATTGTTCCTGACTGGAAGTGTTCTGATGAAGCAATAACTCCTATGAATGAACACGCTTCGGAGGAACGACTTGTATCATCATGTCAAGAAAACTGATTGATATATTAATGATGGAGAGTATGGTTAAATGAACTAACACACGCCCGTGGACAATTGGGCTTAACTTTGTGTCATAGAACTTGTGATGTCCTTCTCACAACCACCTTCTTCCCGACTGCAACGTCTGAATACTGCTTCCGACTCTTTAGAATAAAGGCAAACAGGTAGTTTTTGCCTTGAGCTTGCAGCTTCAGGAGTACGTATATTTTGGTATGTGGCTCACTGATTGTTTCCGGATGGAACCCTGAAATCAGAGGATTAATGCCTCCTCAGTACATCATACACCTATCTCCATCTCTAAACAATTAAACATTATCAACATTTTCAAGATCAGTGAAGTTGCTAAATAAATAGCTATCGTTCCTATTTGATTTGGTGCCCTATTCATCATCAGGTAATCTTCAAACATTCGTTTGATACATTCCTTGTCATAGAAGAAATGATAGTTAATTATATAAAGTCATGTGCAAACACTGTGACTTGCTGAAGACGGCCAGTGGTTTGCTGGTCTTACATCATAATAATGTCATATTTTATTTCCAACTATGTCATTTCATTCACTCCCACAGTTTAAGTAAGCCTGTCTGGCTTTAATACAAGGTGATAATCTTTCCTAATAACATTTGTGGCATGACACAAAGGTTTAGTTTGGCGCCTTTCAGGTGGTGCCTCTACGCATCAATAAGGCATACACATTCAATAATTACAGATACATATCAATAACAAGGTTTATATAAATGTTTATCTTACCGCATCAATGAAATAATACACAATTTGTAGGTTAACCGGCGATCAATGGGCACATTCAGATCGCCACTGATGCAGAACAGCAAAGGCACTGGTCATGTATTCCTTGCATCTGAAGCTAACACTACTTGTGAGATTTTAATTTTCGAATGGCAACTAATGCTGGTTTCAAATCGTTTTTATCACTCCTCTTAGTCTATTCTACCACAGCCAATCGAATTATGTTATGCCCACTAGTCTCTTTTTTTCAAAAATAAATTACACTTTCAAAAATGTACCGTTCCACCCCCTTTTTCCCCTACGGGCAAAGTTGAGTGAAGCCTTCAATGCGTATGTCTCTGTGTCTTCTCTTTACAATATTCTGTTATTATCTAAGCGTTTTTACTGTAAAATATTATAACATTATGGGTAGTATTATCTTCTAATAAACAAATATTATCATTTTATTTGTCAACTGTCCTTGCTTTTATTTTATTATTCATCTAGGTTTCATTGGGCCACCCTTTCTCTCCCCTTTTTTAATTTCAGTATCACACTGCATAAGCTATCTTTTCAATTATGCCTCCATGCAAATCCCCCACTTACATTTCTCTCTCTCTTGCTCGTTCGTTTTCAAAACGAAGCAACGCGTTAGGATTTCATCAGAAAATACTATCACTGTATACAGGAAATGCGAGCCTGTCTGTGTGTTTATACTAATCGTCTCCCTATCTAAGTGGTTATACATTCAAACTGCGCTACTAATGAACGGGGTGGGGCAAGCGGTGAGGTTTGCTCTCATTAAATAGCAGAAACTACTGCTTTATTTAACTTTAACTTTTTCGGAAAAAATATGCCCCTAGCAACAGCGTAACTATGGCCAAGTAGTTTTTTTTCAAACTCCCAACCATTCATTCGCGTTTAGTGTTAGACTAAGCAAGGGCTGTGACGTCAGCTGTCGCCTGTCGTCCTAGTTTGAGATTTAAAAAAAAAACCAACGCTTGTCAAGGTTGCATGGTTCCTTCTCTCATTTCATACCTCCGTTTCTTCAGTCTATCACTCCGTTTGAAACTACTATGCATTTCGGTCTGTCAAAAGCCGTTTATTTTAGAGGAAATGGATATTACGGAGAGGGGAAAAGCTAACAGTTTTTTTGTATCGTTTACTATGGCGTACTGCTTGTTAGAACCAACATGACGGCGGGCTATGGTGACGATGTTGAACACAACTCCCTATTTTATCTCTCTCGTTTTTGAATTTATAAGCAGTAATATTTTATCTATTTGATCGGGGTATCAGGGATCCTACTACAAGAAGCATACAATAAAGATGCAAAAACAGACAGTAGTAAACTTGGACCTACGTCGAAGTTCAAAAGACAAGTAGTAAGTACGACAAAAAGTCGTAAAAGACGAAGATACTGAGCTAACCGGCCCAGTCAAAAAAGTAATGAAACTCATAAGGTATAGATATGTACTAACAATTAAGTTCGTACATGTAGCAAAGAAAACACTAGTCATTACGGCAAAGAAGTTGCAATAAATGTGACTGAATGTCGATTCAGTCGTAGCTATAAAGTTAGTGTGTGTGTCAGACAAAACCGAAAGATCTTCTTCTATAATGGTACTTAAAGAAGGATCAAAGTTAGATTAACGACGTACGGAGGTATGTCGAACTGGGCTAAAAGAAGCACCAAAATTAGTATGATGAACAATCGTATCATCAATACTGCAAGATTTCACCAAATCAGCAGAATGTATCAAGTCAACAGAATGCACCTTGTGATAAGACCGTGGCATAGCCCCTAAGGTGGAAGCAGTAAGGTTATGTTGCCGTTCCCAAGCAGCAATTTGTACCGGCGTACACACCTTTACACCATGTATCTGTCCGACAGTAAGGTCAGCGATAGGCGCTCTGAGCATACATGCGTGTATATAACCAGTGAAAAAGGGTGTGGCAATGTGGACTATGGCAGTCGGAAAAGTCTCAACTGTCCCACCGAATGTCACACATTTCACCATTTTACCTGTTGCGCAAGATGGATGAACTAGAGACTGTCTAATCCCAACAGTTGTGCGTCCCGAATCAAAAAGTACTGAGACAGGATTATTATTCACCAATCCTTTATGTAGGGTAAGAGACCCTCTTCCGTCATGCGCAGCTAAGGCAGAAAGAGTAGTCGGAAGAGGATGACCGCAACTCAAGGTAGTCACCACTGTAGGTTGGAACAAAGTTGTGCACTCAGGGCACTGAGATGCTATCTCGAAATCGAAAGCAGAGTAAGCAGTAGCATTAGAGACACTATCATTATTGTTACCTTGATTATTGATAACCTGGGGCTCCTGTTGAGCAGAGTTAGCATGGCGATGCGATCTATCATTTGGAGATCTACCGTCATATCGAGATCTATCACAACTATTATTTCTATTGGGGCCATTGCTATTTCCTCTATAAGGACCATTGTTCTGATTTGAACCCCAGTTAGCATTGTTGCGATTACTATTTCCCCTTTGATCAAAATAGCTACTAGATGGATTTTGTTGTCTCCGCGAAAAATTATTGTAAGGTTGATAATCTCTAGTGTAGTTACCCCTTCCGAAATTTCCATAATTAAAGGAACCAAAATGCTGAGGTCCGTTAAATTGTCTCCAGTTCCTTGGAGAAGGAGAATTACTACGTGATGGACCCCTTGGTACTGTCCCCACACTGGCCACCACTTTATGTTGCGGATACGTAAGTGGGGTAGGAGGAAACTGTTAATGTAATCGCTGATGAATGGCAATCAGCATAGGTCGGGCTTACGAATGACCGACAGTTGTGTGTGAATATGTAGATGTCAACATACGCGAATGCAAAGGGTTCTGGCATACCTACACAGACTGGAACCACACACCACAGTAAACGTAAGAGTCAGGAAATGTTGGAACGACTGGTAACGTTATACACAGTTTATTACTGACACAGTGACGTAGACATCATGGCATAAATAGTTCACAGCATAAACATACAGCATCGGGTGAGTTAATCCAAACATCCGTTAACAGGGACTGCATACACAAATGCAGTGCGACAATAAGCCATCATAATCCAAGGCTTGAGTAACAAACGCAGTACATCAATAACCCATCATAATCCAAGCTTTGAACAACAAATGCAGTATAACAATAAGCCCGTGCAATCCAAGGCTTTGTATGACAAATACACCGGGAGAAAAACATTCCCGTAAATATCTCTCTATCTTCACTTCGATAATATATATATTCTGTACTTATCAAATATTCTCCTTTACACAAAAAAAACCCCACTGGAACACACTAGCGAGATGGATAGTCACCATTCCCGAAGCCCTGCCAGAAACGCACTGTCTCGAGATTTTCCTCTCTCCGTACAACCCAGTAAAAAATCACGAACTAACCGCGTGAGACTACAGTTCAGCTCAACCGTCTCTTCCCCAAACTAACACTAGGAATATTCGAAAATTTTCTTTATTTTTTTTTTTTAAAAGACTGACACAGACTCAGATTGAGCTATGTTCAAAAATTACAGAGCACAAAGCCCCCAACTGAAAAAAAATCCTCTCATCACTAAAAGCGTGCTTACTAGCGTGTGTAACAAAAATCCGACCCGTCCATATGAGTCTTTAACACTTAACTCCCATTAATAAAAATATGACTAAACAGGAATGTAATGTACTAAACCATGGTAGGTTTACTATATGTGAAATTATTACTGTAATATGTTATGTAATGTACTGTAGTAGTATGTGTGGTGTATTGGATGTAATGTTCTAAACCGTGTTATGTGTACTTTATGTGAAATTATTACTGTAATATGTGATGTAATGTACTGTAGTAGTATGTGTGATGTATCGAATGTAATGAACTAAACCGTGGTATGTGTACTATATGTGAAATTATTACTGTAATACATGATGTAATGTACTGTAGGAGTATGTGTGATTATGGGATGTAATGTACTAAACCGTTGTATGCGTATTATATGTGAAATTACTATTGTAATATGTGATGTAATTTGCTGTAATAGTATTTGTAATGTATGGAATGCAATGTACTAAACCGTATTCATCATGTGACGTATTCTTTCCAGAACGTTGTCTCCATTACAGCTGCTCTGAACGCATCACGATTCTGGGCAAGTCGACCTGCATCAGCCAAAGACAAGTTCAGACTCTCTGTGATGTCCTGGGTCCACCGTCGTCTAGGTCGACCCATTCCCCTTTTTCCAGGGACCATGCCTTCCATCACTGTTTTTTCCAGACTATTATGTCTTTTTATATGACCGAAAAATTTCAGCTTCCTTATTGCGATGGTATTTAGGAGCCAATGTTCCTGTACGTTTAGTGAGTGCAGTACTTCTCTGTTGGTCTTTTTTTCTGTCCAGGGTATTCTCAACATCCTTCTGTAGCATTTATTTCGAATGATGTAATCTTTTTTGCAACTGTTTTATTGAGTGTCCAAGTCTCGCAGCCGTATGTTGCGACTGGGAATATACATGCTCTGATCAGTTGTAGCTTTGTTTCTTTGCTTGTGCCTTGTCATAGGTTTTTCATCTGTTTTAGTTTACTTATGTGAAGCAATTGCAAGTCTTCTTTTAATTTCTACTGCACAGTCGCCAGAGCTGTTGATGATTGATCCTAAGTATTCGAATTCATTAACACTTTCCAGTTCTTCGTTATCAATTTCAATTTCTGGTTTGGTCTTTACTTTGTCTGTTGTCAATACTTTGGTCTTCTTGGTGTTTAGGTATAGATTCTGGGCCTCGCTGTGTTTTTTGGTGGACAGAATTAATGGTTCAAGTCCTTCTGGGTTGGTCGATAGGAGGATTGTGTCGTCAGCATATCTGATTTCCGGGATCTGGTACCCGCCGGTGTTAAATGAGTCAAACTCTGTGGTGTGTTCTTGGTCATCTCTTACGTTTTGCATGATATTCTCGGCACAAATGTTAAACAGGTAAGGGGAAAGGGTACAGCCTTGTCTTACTCCTTTCTGTACTTCAAACCACTCTGATGTTTCCCCCTCTACTCTTACGGCTGCCTGTTGTTCTTGGTACAGCAGTGCGATGAGTTGTATAAGGTGGTTTGGAAATCCCATATTTTTCATAATAGCCCATAACTGCTGATGTTGTACACAATCGAAAGCTTTGGTGTAATCAATGAAACACGTATGTAGGTCAACGTTGAATTCTCTACACTTTTCTATGATGATCCTCATGTTGAATATATGATCTCTAGTGCTTCTACCTGGTCGAAAACCCGCCTGTACTTCGTTTATTTCTGTTTCTAGCTTTTGTTGCATCCTTTTCAATATGATTTGTAATAGTATTTTGCTGGCATGGCTTATAAGAGCTATAGTTCTGTAGTTTGTGCACAGTTTCAGGTTGCCCTTTTTTGGCAAGGGTATGTAAATTGATCTTTTCCATTCCTTGGGCCAAATTCCGCTTTGCCAGATCTTGCAGCATAATGCATGGTATATACGAGCGCTGCCTTCTCCTCCTGCCTGTATCATTTCAGCTGTTATTTCATCACAACCAGGAGATTTTCCACGTTTTAAGTGTTTGATTGCGTTCCGGACTTCCTCT
This sequence comes from Oreohelix idahoensis, assembly GCA_024509875.1. NCBI lineage: Eukaryota > Metazoa > Mollusca > Gastropoda > Stylommatophora > Oreohelicidae > Oreohelix > Oreohelix idahoensis. The sequence goes on along the minus strand of JAMPIV010015415.1, from coordinate 130,981 downwards.
ATGGTAGGTTCTGGTTCACGTTTCGCTTCATTCATGACGTTGTTATCTGCCGCTTTGTATACGCTTTCCGTATACATTTCTTGACAGTACTCCTTCCATCTGTTCAGAATATCTTTACGTTCTGTTAGAGTGTCGCCTTTCTTGTCGTTTATTGCTCGAGGTGATGATTTAAAGTTGCTGTTCTTCAATGTTCTTACTTCAGAAAACATATTCTTACTCAATCCCTGTTCGCGCATTTCCTCTATTTTCCTGCAGGTGTCGTTTATGTATTGTTGTTTGTCTTAACTAAACCGTATTATGCGTACTATATGTGAAATTATTACTGTAATATGTGATGTAATTTACTGTAGAAGAATGTGTGATGTATGTAGTGTAATGAACTAAACCGTGGTATGTGTACGGTATGTGATATTGTTTAATGTAATGTGTAATGTAATGTGCTGTAGTAGTATGTGTGATGTATGGAATGTAATGTACTAAATCGTGGTATGAGTACTGTATGTGAAATTATTATTGTAATATGTGATGTAATGTACTATAGTAGTATGTGTGATGTATGGGATATAATATACTAAACCGTGTTATGTGTACTTTATGTGAAATTATTCCTGTAATATGTGATGTAATGTATTGTAGTAGTATGCGTGATGTATGGGATGTAATGTACTAAACCGTGTCGTGTGTACTATATGTGAAATTATTACTGTAATATGTGATATAATGTACTAAACCGTGGTATGTGTACTATATGTGAAATTATTACTGTAATATGTGATGGAATGTACTGTAAGTGTGGTGGATGGAATGTAATGTTCTACACCGTGTTATGTGTACTATATGTGAAATTATTACTGTAATATTTGATGTAATGTACCGTAGTAGTAGTAGTAGTAGTATGTGTGATGTATGGGAGGTAATGTACTAAACCGTGGTATGGGTATTATATGTGAAATTATTTATGTAATATGTGATGTAATGTACTGTAGTAGTATGTGTGTTGCATGGAATGTAATGTACTAAACCGTGGTATGTGTACTATATATGAAATTATTGCTGTAATATGTGATGTAATGTACTGTATGTCTGGTGTATGGAATGCAATGTACTAAACCGTGTTATGTGTACTATATATGACATTATTACTGTAATATGTGATGTAATGTACTCTAGTAGTATGTGCGACATGTGGAATGTAATGTACTAAACCGTGGTATGTGTACTATATGTGAACTTAATACTGTAATATTTGATGTAATGTACTGTAGTAGTATGAGTGATGTATGAAAAGTAATATACTAAACCGCGTTACGTGCACTATATGTTAAATTATTACTGTATTATGTGATGTAATATACTGTAGTAGTATGTGTGATGTATGGAATGTAATGTACTAAACCGTGGTATGTGTGCTATATGTGAAATTATTACTGCAATATGTGATGTAATGTACTGTAGTATTACGTGGGATGTATGGAATGTAATGTACTAAACCATGGTATGTTTACTCTATGTGAAATTATTACTGTAATATGTTATGTAATGTACTGTAGTAGTATGTGTGGTGTATGGGATGTAATGTACTAAACCGTGTTATGTGTACTATATGTGAAATTATTACTGTAATATGTGATGTAATGTACTGTAGTAGTATGTGTGATGTATGGAATGTAATGAACTAAACCGTGGTATGTGTGCTATATGTGAAATTATTACGGTAACACATGATGTAATGTACTGTAGGAGTATGTGTGATGTATGGGATGTAATGTATAAACCGTGGTATATGTACTGTATGTGATATTGTTTACTGTAATATGTGAGGTAATGTAGTGTAGTAGTATGTGTGATGTATGGAATGTAATGTACTAAACCGTTGTATACGTATTATATGTGAATTTATTACTGTAATATGTGATGAAATTTACTGTAATAGTATTTGAAATGTATGGGATGTAATGTACTAAACCGTATTATGCGTACTATATGTGAAATTATTACTGTAATATGTGATGTAATTTACTGTAGAAGTATGTGTGATGTATGGAATGTAAAGTACTAAACCGTGGTATGTGTACGGTATGTGATATTGTTTAATGTAATATGTAATGTAATGTACTGTAGTAGTATGTGTGATGTATGGAATGTAATGTACTAAATCGTGATTTGAGTACTGTATGTGAAATTATTACTGTAATATGTGATGTAATGTACTGTAGTAGTATGTGTGATGTGTTGAATGTAATTTACTAAACCGTGATATGAGTACTATATGTGAAATTATTACTGTCATATGTGATGTAATGTACTGTAGTAGTATGTATGATGCATGGAATGTAATGTACTAAACCATGGTAGGTGTACTATATGTGAAATTATTACTGTAATATGTGATGTAATGTACTGTAGTAGTATGTTTGATGTGTGGAATGTAAAGTACTAAACCGTGGTATGTGTACTATATGTGATATTGTTTATACGCATATTCATCATCATTAAAACCCTTCAACTAGCCAAGGAGATGAGACCTTCAACAAACTTATACTAAGTTTCCTTGTCCCGTGCCATCAGCTCTCCCCTTTCATGTCTATTTCCAGTTCTTTTCTCTATGTGTTGTTTGATCTCAGTCTACTTATTTTTCCCTGGAGATTGCAGAACTAGAACTGTCATGTAAAGCTATCAAGAGGTTTGATCAGTGCGGGTCCTATGTTGTGTTGACGTTTTTTTTGTGGCTTGAATTTCTAAGGTATGGAATATCCGGCCATATGCCCAACCATCCTTAGTAGCTTTTTACAAACTACATGGTAGGTTACTGTGTTACTATATTTTTGCTGCCTTTTCCGGCCCCGGTAACATACGGGTGTTAATACATGCTGGTGTAATATAATATGTCCAAATAATAAGGGCAGCAACTGTCAAACTGGAAGACAAAGCAAAAAATTAATAAATAACAGAAAATTGATATGTAGTCGGTTTTACATTTAAGTGATGCACTCAAAAGACAAAACGTTTCACGATATACCTTTCATCAGCCACAGTAATAAACAAGAGACAAAGACGAGAAAATATAGAAATTACGAGACAATGGACAAAGCAATCACAAGGGAAAAGTACATGTAAAAAAATAAGGTGAACGGCACATGATGTTGTTGGATTTTAACAAGGGCTGATGAACGTCTCGCTCTTTTGCAGCCAATAGCAAGTTGAGGACTCTGTGGTATTATCTACACTATAGATCTAGGCTTTTCCACTCATAAATATGAGAAGGTAGAAGAGATGACGGACATCACAAGGAACATATAAACACTAAGTAAGCAAGTAAAAATTCACAACACGAAAGAAAGAAATGTCAACACAGAAAATCTAACAAATAGCTAAAATGCAAAAAAAAAAAAAAAAAAAAAATGGAATAACACAACAATGAATTAATAAAATCGAATGGTTCAGATTAGAATTCCAACTACGCCTAAAGAAAGCTCTCCTCGTAAACAGAACGTCAGTTATTATTATTATTATTATTATTATTATTATTATTATTATTATTATTATTATTATTATGTCGTTTATTGTGACAATCATGGTATTACGTAGTTACGGTTTATGTGTATAACATGTCTTGCAGTGTAATGCATTATGTATTTCTTGTTAGGTATAGAGCAATATATGTGGTATATGTTGTATGTAAGATGGGATAATTGAGTGCGGAAGTGGGGTTGTAGAATGTGAACATGATTATAGTGAAGTATTTATTCAGTGTAGATATGTGATTACAGAGTGCATACAAATCAACAGTAACTATCATCATCTTTGACAAGAGTTAACAAAAGTTAACAATCTGACAGCCATTTTTTCAATATTCATTTTTTCGTTTGTCAGATCATGCAAGATGTGCAAAAAGCTATCCTGTCACAAAACGGTTTGTGCGCTTTCATGTCCACTCCGGCAGAATTGCATTACATTCCTGTGCGAGTGATATTTTGTTATTTCTCGCTCTCCTGACCTTATTTGTCAACACAGAAAACTCATCCGAAGGTCAATGTTTACATAACTTTCACACTTCAATTCACTTCAATTCGCCGGTCCATCCCCGAGGGACTAATTGGGTCACAAAAACGTGACGATCCCACATTTGATCCCAGGTGAAAGGCTAATGAAGGTGTTTGCACAAGATGGGAGTAATCTTTTCCAATTCTACAGAATAACAGACTTGCATCTTGGAGGTGAGGATAAACCACGAAATGTCCAGACAAGACGGCCGAATTGCGCGAGTCATAGTCTGATAACGACGATTCCATTACGTGGGATAGGTAAGTTAGATAATCCCCCAATCTGGGAGGACATGTTGAAGTGTGAGAGACGTAACTTGACCAAATAATAATCTGATGTTTACAGCCCAATTTTAGAAAAGTAACGTTTAAAATTTTGCACTAGATGAGTCATGCAAACTATTTCATCATAAAGTGGCCACAAATTTAAACGGTCAAATAAAACTGGCTGATACTTTGAGGCGCGAATAACAATTGCGTCTATTGTGCGTTTGTCCCAGCAGCCCGAAAAAGCGGGGGCAGAAAACCTACAATAAAATCTGACATTTTTTGCAAGTCTAGTTCACTGTGAGAATCGCTTGCCAAGACGACAAAAAGCGTTAAGCTGACGTAGGTGTTTTACACGTAAAAGAGGAGATGATTTCGGAGTTGGAGAAAATGTAAGAATCAGACTTCCATTTATCAGACCGGACTTTTATTGGAGTATTTTGAAGGACTTAAACAGCCCAGGAAAGCTCTATCATTATAAGGAAAACCGGGATCTGAGGAAACCGAAAACACGGAGTCATAGTGGGAATTCATTGTTAACATAACAACACCCCAGAAACGTGTAAAAAGGCATCTGCAAGTGCCTTAACTTTATTCCTCTGAGCAAACAGTCTGTGAGCCAAGATTGGCTTGGTGGTTCCAGCTGAGGGTACTAATCTCTGGAACAAAGTGAGGGTAGAAGTGGCCTGACGTCGAACTAGACACCATCATCCGAGGGTCTTAAAGACACGGGACCAGCTTTGCAGTTACTCGCTGATCTTACTTGGAACGTGCTGCTCCTTTAATCTTGACCAGAGACGCAAGAACTCCAGTGACTTATCTGCACAGAACCCAAAAACACAGCGGGAGCAGAAACTACCATTTGCAGCTAAATCAAACCTAAAAGCTGCCAAGTGACTTCTTACATAAAACACCATACCATAACACGGTGATAAGTATTTTCTGTTAAAGATTATTGTAACGTAGGTTTTGATCATTAAATTGCCTATAGCGTCTTCCTATTCTTTCACCCGAATTCTTTAATTTTGTTATCTCTCTTTATTTCCTGTTTTCTGTATATTTTGCATCCATTCGTTTGCGAAATATATTTTTTTTCATACTATTCCTTAATGTTACCTGTTTCTTTTCTCAAAACGGAGAATCGCAATAGTGATTCTATTACATAGATGTCAGTAGACGAAAGGTGGGATTATGTTTCATACCCAGACTAAAGAGCAGACTTTTGGTCTACCATTTTCCCCCTGACACTAGCGTAAGGTGTCAAACCCGGCATCCTCACAGTGCAGGAACGAGACAGCTGTCTACAGTTTGCAGAAACGCATGAGGTTTTTCGTCAGAAAAACCCGGCGTAGCGTGAAAAATCGCTCCGCACTGGAGACAGACTGTCTGAGATTGGCAACTCACACGTACTCTCGGTCACTGATGGCGATTACGTCACGCGTTAAGCTGACGTAGGTGTTTTACACGTAAAAGGGGAGATGATTTCGGAGTTGGAGAAAATGTGGGATTGTTTGCCACTTTTTTCAAATATCCACCCAGGAGCTGAAATCTGATTTCATTTCAGTCTTCAACATTCTTCAGTAGACGGAACACGCGGGCTTAGCGAATGAAGCTTTATAGCGAATTTCATAGTTCTCGTCAGATTTGTGACGAGCTTCTAACTACCTATCTAGTGAATTATCCTAGTCGTTGTGTTACCGTAGTGCTGTGGTGAGATTAATACAATAGATATCTAGTATTTTGGAAAGTGTTTAAAGCGTTAAATCGCTCATTTCATTCTAACTAGTTTCTTTTGAACAGAGTGCTTAATTTATAGTTTGTTATATTCTCTAGTCGACGAGTTACAGTGGAAATACATGATAAATTATATCTTTAGCTTACTAAACAAGTAGCTATAAGGAATTTAATTTAACTGCTAAATACTCAGTCGAGAATATTTTATATCAAACTTATAAATGCTAGATGCGACATCAGTGAATAGTGACGGAATACGCATGATATTCCTAATTCATGATGATCGAATTTTTTATATAACTTATTTTTCGGGAAGTTTTAAAATTATAAGTCAAGCGGTCGGCTTGCTATTTAAAATGTAAGTTATATTGAGTACATAATATGTAAATGATTTATATGTGCTTTTCCTTTTATTCAGGAAATACTGGGGTGACCCGAACTTTACCGGCATTTAATAAGAGTTTCATACTTGTGAAGAAATAGACAGTCCTTATTTTGAACCACGTGGGTTTCTCAAGTAACACTAGTCTGACAGTGCATATGCCAACAGAGTTAGACAGAAATACTATATCCCACTAACGGGTTTCAAAGACTGTAATGATCAATACGGGGCTTTGAGCCAGATCTTAAATCCTTCCATAAACTCTACGTAAATTTTCTGCCTGGCGGCGTGAATATTACAAGAAATAACATTAACATTGTCCGACTAGATTATTTTTGTGGACAAATCTGTGGTGTGACCAAAGTAAATCCTATACTGAGAGAAGGCACCGACCTGACATTCCTATTACTAGAAAACCTAAGCTATTAACACGGTGCTCACTGTAAACTTTCGTGCCTGGACAAGATTTTTTAAATGTGACATAGACAGATATCCTAGAGTAAGAAATACCAAGGAAACGTTCCCCGAAGCAGTGAATTCTATCTGACTTTGTGGAGCTGAGGTTTTCTTGGCTACGACTACCTCTGGTGATTCTGTATGTGAATGTCCTAACAAAATTGTGTTTCCAGATATGTCTACCAAAACAGTGAGTATGTGCACGTGTACACGGCTGAATGTCTAGAGCGAATGTAGGACTGAGTGATTTCTCCATTGTTGTATTCTAAGCTGGAAAGTAGCCAACAAGACGACTACGACTTGTTGAAGAAAGTTTTGCTTGAGCGCTTCGAAATGAATGCGCGAAAGTTTTTGCAACTGTTTCGCAACAGCAGGAAGGAGAATTCTGAAACTTTTCAGCAGTTCTCATCTCGTTTGAAGGGATATCTGACAAAGTGCCTAGAGCTCTCGCAGCTCCCCTCTACCTATGAAGGTCTTGAGGAATTTGTGTTAACAGAACAAATAAAGAACACATTGTCTGCAGATACCCGGAGATTTCTAGCTGAGCAGGGTGCAGAAAAGCTCGAAGACATCTTAGAGAAATCTGAGCGTTACCATAATGCGCTGGCTGAACTACCGGCCACAAAGCGGAAACCGACAGAGGAGTATTTTCGAAAAAATAATCTAGATCAACCTTCTCATGCATCGAATCAGAATAACCACAGAGAAACTGGACCTCAAAACTCCCCTCCGGAAAAATCCAAGTTTTACAAGAACAAGTACCCCAACCACCCCAAACAGTCTGATCAACCCGACCGTCCTTCATGGCAGCGTGGCCAGAAAGGTCAAGGTGACAAAGGGAAAACCCCTGCGCACGGGACTAAGGATCAGACCAAGCACACCGAGCCGAAGCGCATCGGATGCTTACAAACAACAGACTCGCAGGAAAGAATTATTGTCAGTGATTCCCAACCTGAGGGAGAGAGACCCTCTACGCGAGGTAGGGTTGTTTTAAACGGGACTTCGACATATTGTTTGTTTGACACGGGGCTTTCTTTTGATTGCATTGTTGCCAGGCACCTGGTTAAACCCGGTCAAGAGACAGAAGAAACCGTTAAACTGTGTGGAGTTCTTAGGAGTGATGCACCAACAACGCTTCCCATCGCATTGGTGGAGATACACTCTGACTTTGTCAGAGGGGTGATCAAAGCGGCTGTTATGAACGACCCCATCTACCCAGTCATACTCGGCTGTAGATATGTGTTTATCGGGAAACCGGAAGAGCCAATAGTGGCAACAGTAACCACAAGAGGGCAAGCCAAGAAGGAACGGGAGCCTGCGCCAAATTTGTTACCCATGGAACTTAAAAAGGCGCAACAAAAAGACCCTACTTTGGAACCCTGCTTTAGGAAACTGCCCATGGCCAAAGACCCTAGACAACACGGGGACATCTTTTCTAAGGATGGCGTGCTTTATCGGAGAACGGGCAAGCCTGAACAAGGCTCTAATCAGCTCCTAGTACCGAAAAAGTACAGAAGTCAAATCCTAGAAATGGGGCACTCTCTCCCGTTTAGCGGACATATGGGACAGAACGCCACACAGCAACGTATACAGACTCACTATTGGTGGCCAGGGATGAACACTGATATACTCAGATATGTGAAATCCTGTGCCCAGTGTCAACGGGTAGCACCCAAGCACTGGACTGCCCCAGTTCCCCTGGGGCAAACGCCAATTGTGGGGACTCCATTCGAACGGGTTGCTGTCGGCATCGTTGGACCCCTAGAAAGGACCAAACGAAAGCACAGGTTTATCCTGACTTTAGTCGACACATGCACTATGTGGGCCGAAGCTATACCGCTAACATGCACAGACTCGAAGCATGTCGCAGAAGCCCTAGTGCAGATCTTTACACGGTTGGGATTCCCTCAACAAGTTTTGACGGACAATGGATCCCAATTCCGTAGCCTGTTAATGGAGGAGATCTTTAAGATCTTGAGGGCAAAACACATCCACACCAGCCCGTACCATCCGGCCGGAAATGGGCTCGTGGAACGTTTCAACGGCAGCCTCACCACCATGCTACGCAAGCTGGCACAAGAAAAGCCGGAGGACTGGGATCTTTTCATTCCTGCAGCCCTATTCGCTTATAGGGAAGTCCCCCAGGCCTCTACGGGTTTCCCTCCAGCTACGCTTTTATTCGGCAGACCTATAAAGGGGCCGCTTGAAGCATTACTTCGGTCCCTGACAGACCAGAAGGCGGATGAGACAGTCGTCTCAGCCAGTAGATATGTATCGGAATTGAAGGAAAGGCTACAGCTAGGATGGGATCTAGCAACAGCAAACCTTAAGAAAGCTCGCGCAAAGCACGCTAGACGATACAATCAAGCAGCAAAGGAGAGAGAATTACAACCAGGAGATAAAGTTTTGTTGTTGTTGCCAACCGGAAGCAACAAGCTACGCATCGGGTGGCAAGGGCCGTTCACCGTCCTGAAAAAGATCTCGAGAACCAATTATCAGATCTCTATCAAAGGAAAGGAGAAGGTCTACCATGTGAATCTACTAAAGAAATACTTGGAAAGACCAGTGCCATCCCCCGAACATCTCCTGGCCATCGCCATAGCTACAGAGGATGTCGAAGATGACGATAGTTGCATGGAATATCCTTTGCAACAAACTGAATCTGTCGAAGATGTAAAATTTGGGGACACTCTCTCTGAAGCACAACAGACAGAAACGAAGGCTTTACTGAACCAGTACACGGCGGTGCTAACGGATGTACCTGGACGAACACATCTCGTAGAGTTCGAGATGAAACTTACAAACGAGACCCCTGTCCGAACCAGAGTTTACCCTATTCCGTATGCGAAAGCTGATACGCTACGTGCAGAGATAGACAAGCTACGTAAAACAGGAATTATTAGTGAGTCTACGTCTCCCTATAGTGCGAGCGTAGTGCTGCTACAGAAGCCCAATAAGGAAGTTCGGCTGTGCATCGATTACCGACTACTTAATACAGTAACGGAATTTCAGCCGGAACCACTCCAAAGCGCTTCTGAGCTGTTTAGCAAGCTAAGCAAGGCACGGATTTTCTCAAAGATTGACTTGAGTAAGGGTTACTATCAGATACCAGTCAAAGAGGAAACTAAGCCTTTGCAAGCTTTCAGCACCAGTGAAGGACAGTATACGTTTAACGTGATGCCTTTCGGATTACACAACGCACCAGGAGTGTTCACAAGGATGATGAGAAAGCTGCTAGAGCCATTGCACAGTCCACATATCCACAATTTTATGGATGATATACTAATTGCAACGGACACCTACGAAGAACACATTGCTACGGTCGAGACGCTCCTCAGGAGACTACAGGAAACTGGACTCACAGCTAGACCTAGCAAATGTTTAATCGGCTTTGAAAAACTTGACTTCCTGTGGCACACCATTGCTCACGGTGCTATGTGGCCAGTTGCTAAGAACATCGAGAAGATACGTGCAGCGAAGAGGTCAAGGACGAAGAAAGAAACACGATCGTTCCTATCGCTATGTGCTTACAACCAGAAATTCATCAGAAACTTCAACGGTTTAACAGCACCCCTTACGGACCTTACGAAAAAGGGGCGACCGGAGAAAGTTATCTGGGATCCTAAGTGCGAAGACGCTTACGTCACGCTCAAGAAGCAGTTGTCAGAATATCCAATTCTGCGACTGCCGGATATTACCAAACCCTTCGTACTGCGCGACGACGCATCAGGGCAAGGCATCGGGTCAACTCTGCTTCAGGCTGGCGACGACGATCCCAACCAGCTATTCCCAGTGGCATACGGTAGTCGTAAATTGAATAAGGCAGAGCAAAACTACTCCACAGTGGAAAGAGAATGCCTGGCATTAGTTCATGGCATTAGACGGCACCATGAATACCTTTACGGAGTGTCATTCACGGTGCAGACTGACCATGCCCCACTGGCGTTTCTCGGGGCTAATAAGGAATTTAATGCGAAAATAATGCGCTGGGCATTGCTGCTAAGTGTATATTCCTTTAAAGTCGAATACATTCCAGGGAAACAAAACGTTGGGGCAGACTTCATGAGTAGGACTTGCAGAGAGATGGAGGGGGAAGATCAGATGGAAGAAGACAGACACCCCGAAGCTACGGTTATAGGAAATTTAATTCCATAACGTAGACATGGAGTGCTTCCATATCTTAAGGGGGGACGTCCTGTCACGTAGGTTTTGATCATTAAATTGCCTATAGCGTCTTCCTATTCTTTCACCCGAATTCTTTAATTTTGTTATCTCTCTTTATTTCCTGTTTTCTGTATATTTTGCATCCATTCGTTTGCGAAATATATTTTTTTCATACTATTCCTTAACGTTACCTGTTTCTTTTCTCAAAACGGAGAATCGCAATAGTGATTCTATTACATAGATGTCAGTAGACGAAAGGTGTGATTATGTTTCATACCCAGACTAAAGAGCAGACTTTTGGTCTACCATTTTTCCCCTGACACTAGCGTAAGGTGTCAAACCCGGCATCCTCACAGTGCAGGAACGAGACAGCTGTCTACAGTTTGCAGAAACGCATGAGGTTTTTCGTCAGAAAAACCCGGCGTAGCGTGAAAAATCGCTCCGCACTGGAGACAGACTGTCTGAGATTGGCAACTCACACGTACTCTCGGTCACTGATGGCGATTACGTCACGCGTTAAGCTGACGTAGGTGTTTTACACGTAAAAGGGGAGATGATTTCGGAGTTGGAGAAAATGTGGGATTGTTTGCCCCTGTTTTCAAATATCCACCCAGGAGCTGAAATCTGATTTCATTTCAGTCTTCAACATTCTTCAGTAGACGGAACACGCGGGTGTCGTAGATTTTGGATAGGAGAATTAAGACTTGGGTTAGGTCCCTTCTGAATAGGTTGGAATGAGTGATAGATACAGTGAGAGCTGGTGAAAAAACAATAGAATTTCCCCACGTGAGATGATAGGATGTGATATAGAGGCTGTCTTTGAGAATCGAGATAATCTTCTCTCTCTCACCTATCTTCTACGACCGCTTTTAAAGGCGTCAGACAGTCTAAACACAGATATATATATATTAATATATCTCTATCTACTATGAACTTTTCTAACGAGACCTTTGATATCATCTTGAACGGGGAAAAACTACAGAAAGTTGAAAGTTTCAATTATTTAGGCAGTAAAATGACTCAGGATGGTGACACAACAAGAGAAATCCATACTAGAATTGCTTTGGCAGCTAGCGCCTTCAATAGATTATCTAACATTTGGAAATTACGATCATTGAATATACATACGAAGCTTCGTCTGTTTAATTCAAATGTTATCTCAGTGTTAACATACGGCTGTGAGAGTTGGAAAATAACAAAATCATTGGAGAACAAGCTGAATACATTCGAGAATAAATGTCTTAGAAAACTCATGAACATCAGTTGGAAAGAATTCAAGACTAATCGACAAATAAGAGAAGACTCTAGGCAGAAATATGTCTCCGACTATATAAGGAAAAGACGATGGTCATATATCGGTCATGTCCTACGAATGCAAAACAACAGAATACCACTACAGGCGCTCACTTGGGTTCCTGAGGGTAAGAGGAAAAAAGGAAGACCAAAAGAAACACTCAGAAGAACAATAATAAGAGAAGGAAGAACGTTGGGATTAAATAATGTGCAAGAGCTAAGAGGAGTGGCGTCACAACGAACAACCTGGAGAGCACTGGTTTCTGCCTTATGCGCCGTGTTTGGTGCTTAAAGAATTTATTATTTTTATTATCTACTCACGGGCACGCACATACACGTGACGACAGGTAAACACACAGACGTGGGAAAACTATAACAATGATATATAGATAATTGGGATCGAGCTGACCAACGCACTGATTTTTTTGTTCAAGAGAGATATTTTAATTATCATATCAAAATTTCTCACAACACCAAAAATTACATCAAGGAAAAACATATACAAATAGTCATAAAATTTAAGAAAATGCTACAAGGATGATAGCCCGTTAGACTCTTACTCTAGGTTTAGCCCACAGCCCTGTTAAGAGAACAGATGATGGCCCAAAGAGTTATAGATACGTAGGGTTGAGGCTAAGAGGTTTCTTTCTTTCTCGTAAATGTATGGACAGAGTTGAATAATCTGATTTAGCCTAAGAAAAAAAGAGAAACTCTAGCCTTTGTAACAAATTCTGCAGATTTAAAAAAGTTAAGACAGCAAATGGGTGACAATAATACCCCGGTAAAACAACACTCTGACCTGTGTACCCTCATTCATTCAGCCATGGCCTTGCTCTCACGTACATATACTCACAACTTTGCTCGTTGCCTCTGGGAACATAATAATTCTAGGACCTTCACACAGACCCGAAAATGCAGTCCTTGACCAAGAAATCCCCAGTTCCAAAAGACGTACTAAACTCTCAGGGAACGATTCCTTGGGTGTTCTAATTTTTCGAATGTCTGATTAAGTCACATAAAATATTGTCCAGGCACGAAAGTTAGCAGAGCACAATGTCATTAGCTTTGGTTTCTAGAATTTAAGGAATGTCAGATCGGTGTCTACTTTCAGGAGGTTACTATATTTGGTCACCACAGTACTAGTCAAAACTCTGTCGGAATGTTTCTGATCTTTGCTTGCCACAACGTGCTGAATTGTACTGAAGAATTATTCTGGAAGAATTAATTCTGGCGCGAAGGCCTCTTACTTCATTTAACTGTTACAGTTCAGGTAATGAAAGTGATTTGTTTCTTCCCAAATAATGTTCACGTACTAGAACGCTGGTAAAGTTGGGTACCACCGTTTCACTATATAAAAGAAAGAACACATATCAAATAATTTTACAATATGTACCCACTATAACTTACATTATTAAACCGCAAGTGTACTGCTTGACTTATCATTTAAATTTTCCGGTGAAATAAGTTATAAAATCAATCATCATGAATTCAATAATATCTGCGTATTCCGTCACTATTCACTGATGTCGCATCTAGCATTTATAAGTTTAGTTTTTAAAATATATTCTCTCGTCTGATTTATTTAGAAGTTAAATTAAATTTCTTTATTAGCCGACTGAATTTAAGGTTTAATGCTAGAAATATAATTTCTTCTGCTTTCCACTGAAACGCGTCACTAGAAAATAATACAGACTATATAGATTAAGCACTCTGTTCCAAAGAACTAGTTTAAAATGAAATCGGCGATTTAACACTTAATCACTTCACAAAATTCTAGAGAACTACTATATAATATTTACCTCAAACACAGCACTACAGGATATCGCACAATTAAGAATGTTACGCTTATATTTATGGAAGTCTAGAAGTTCGACAAATTGTCGCAACAAACTAAGAAACTTCGCTTATACAGCTCTACTCTTCGCGAACCACCTTTCTACTGCGAATTATTGAGACAAGAATGAAAATAAAGTTTCAACTCGGGCCAATATCTTAAAATCAGACAAAGGGCCTCAACTTATTTCGCCAAGCGAAATTATCTCCCCTACTCCCAACATTTACGTCAGCTTAACGCGTGACGTAACTGCCACCAGTGACCGAGAAATGCGCGTGACAGTTGCAAATCTCAGACAACCGTCTACAACTGCGTCGTACAGATGCCGGGTTTGACACCTTAAGCTAGTGACAGGTGAAAAAATGGTTGACCAAAAGTCTGCTCTATGTCCAGCGAAACGAATTTCTCACACCCCAGGCCCAGAAATCTGGTCGGGCCGCGCTCTGACCGGGGAAACTGCAGACGTATGTCTGGCGAAAACCGTATATTCACAGCTATCTGCGCGACTGACATCTGATGCAATAAGGTTACTAGTCAGTATGAGAAAGAAAAACGATGATGGGAAAGAAATATATTTTTCGCAACGAGTGATGCGAAAAAAATACAGGAAAAACAAGTACGGAAAGATAATAAAATAAAAGGATGCGGGTGAGAGAATAGGAAGAAGATGTAGGCAATTTAATGATCAAAACCCACGTGATAGCGGGCTTAGCGAATGAAGCTTTATAGCGAATTTCATAGTTCTCGTCAGATTTGTGACGAGCTTCTAACTACCTATCTAGTGAATTATCCTAGTCGTTGTGTTACCGTAGTGCTGTGGTGAGATTAATACAATAGATATCTAGTATTTTGGAAAGTGTTTAAAGCGTTAAATCGCTCATTTCATTCTAACTAGTTTCTTTTGAACAGAGTGCTTAATTTATAGTTTGTTATATTCTCTAGTCGACGAGTTACAGTGGAAATACATGATAAATTATATCTTTAGCTTACTAAACAAGTAGCTATAAGGAATTTAATTTAACTGCTAAATACTCAGTCGAGAATATTTTATATCAAACTTATAAATGCTAGATGCGACATCAGTGAATAGTGACGGAATACGCATGATATTCCTAATTCATGATGATCGAATTTTTTATATAACTTATTTTTCGGGAAGTTTTAAAATTATAAGTCAAGCGGTCGGCTTGCTATTTAAAATGTAAGTTATATTGAGTACATAATATGTAAATGATTTATATGTGCTTTTCCTTTTATTCAGGAAATACTGGGGTGACCCGAACTTTACCGGCATTTAATAAGAGTTTCATACTTGTGAAGAAATAGACAGTCCTTATTTTGAACCACGTGGGTTTCTCAAGTAACACTAGTCTGACAGTGCATATGCCAACAGAGTTAGACAGAAATACTATATCCCACTAACGGGTTTCAAAGACTGTAATGATCAATACGGGGCTTTGAGCCAGATCTTAAATCCTTCCATAAACTCTACGTAAATTTTCTGCCTGGCGGCGTGAATATTACAAGAAATAACATTAACATTGTCCGACTAGATTATTTTTGTGGACAAATCTGTGGTGTGACCAAAGTAAATCCTATACTGAGAGAAGGCACCGACCTGACATTCCTATTACTAGAAAACCTAAGCTATTAACACGGTGCTCACTGTAAACTTTCGTGCCTGGACAAGATTTTTTTAATGTGACATAGACAGATATCCTAGAATAAGAAATACCAAGGAAACGTTCCCCGAAGCAGTGAATTCTATCTGACTTTGTGGAGCTGGGGTTTTCTTGGCTACGACTACCTCTGGTGATTCTGTATGTGAATGTCCTAACAAAATTGTGTTTCCAGATATGTCTACCAAAACAGTGAGTATGTGCACGTGTACACGGCTGAATGTCTAGAGCGAATGTAGGACTGAGTGATTTCTCCATTGTTGTAATTTGGTACCCATTTTGCTGTTCTAATTGTCCTTACGCAAGTATTGCTAACCATATTTTCAGAGTATATCTAAGTCTATCCATACCTTTAACAGGGGAACATCATTTGATTACCGCTAATGTATCATTGATCCTCTTTGGGCCATCATTTTTTTCCTAAACGGGACTGGGGGCTAAACCTAGAAGGCAGATCATAACGGGTCTATCATCCTGGTGGAAATTCATTGATTTTTTTTTAATGACTATTTGTATGCTCCCTTTATGTATTTTTTTGTGTTGTGAGAAATTTTGAGATGATAATTAAAATTTCTCTTGAACAAAAATCAGTGCGTTGGTCAGCTCGATCCCAATTATCTGTATAATCATTGTTACAGATTTCCCAAGTCTGTGTGTTTAACTGTCGTCACGTGTATGTGCGTGCCCGTGAGTAGATAGAATTATATGTAATATATAAGTGGTTTAGACTGTCTGACTCTGTAAAAACCGTCGTAGAGGATAGGTGAGAGAGAGAAGAATTCTTTTCGCTTTCAGAGACAGCCTCTATAACACAGTCTATCATCTCACCTGTGTGGAAATTCTATTGTTTTACAAATTCTCACGGTGCCAATCACCTATTCAAATCTATTCAGAAGGGACCAAACTCAGTCTTAATACTCCTATCTAAAAACTACGACAATTATTCAGTTTTTTAAACTGTTAAAACTTAGTTGGTTATTAAATTTTTTATTTGTAAATATACAAATCTAACGTCGATTTAATCATTTTGAATGCACTGCATGTTTGTCTCAGCCAATTTAATAAATACATTCTAAACAGAGCTATACCATAATAATAAGAAGAATTCCACTGAGTAAATCAGGGTGGGGGCCTGAACGAGCTGAAATTAATAATTGCTTAATTCTTCATAAAAGGCGGCGGATCAGATATAAGTTAACAATTGTCCTGCCCAACGCAGCATTGTTCTTGACTTCTGAAATATCTTATGGGGCATTCCCTTGAGATAGAAGCATCATTATCCTTCTATCTACAACTCTGCAAAGAGTAATCTTGTGCAAACGTTGTCACATTTGAAACTCAGATTAGATACTCTTGAGTTTTGGCCACCGTTGGGCCACTACTGCAAAGCAGGGGAGGCAATTCCGTGACACATCCTGCCATCAGTGATTAAAAATGTCATCGTCGCTTACCTTCTTGGAATTCTGTGTGTTTCTTCTTCTTAGCGTGATTTCTTCGGTTACTATATACCTGTCACAAAAAGTAGGGGATATTTTAAGATGGTATGTATTATTTTACAAAAGAGTGGATTTCGTATTTTAATGGTTGTATGGACATCTCGACCACGCTCTTCTCCACTCTCACGTGCAATATCATGTTGACCTGGTGACTCGTGATGAGTAAGCCAATCCCAAGAACAGAGGTGGGGCCCATCCGTAAAGTTCACATATTATTCTTTTTCACAAAAATGCGTGTATCTCGGGTTTGATGAACACTACTCACCATGGACAGGTATAAAAAGACTCTGCAACAAATACAATTTATTTTCTTCGTCATGGAACAGCAGAAATGGATAGGCATAGGCATGTTGCAAACCGGAAGCTGGTAAGTGGATGTTGCTCGGAACCTCAATGTTTCACAGTCAGTTGTCAGCAGACTGTGCAACAGGTATCAAAATTTCCGCACAGTGGCTGATCTGCCTCGGACTGGCCGCCCAAGGGTCACTACACGCCGCCAAGATCAACTTCTTGTTACTCAGGCCCTCAGAACTCGGACTCTAAATGCTACTTAACTTCAGCAACACCTTCAACAGACCACTGGGATCCGGGTGTCAACTCAGACAGTACGAAACCGTTTGCACCAAGTGCAACTGGTCTCACGCAGACCGTTTGTAGTTTTGCCCATGTCACCACAACACAGACGAGCAAGAATGGATTGGTGCCAACGTCATCATCGGTGGACCAATCAACAGTGGGCATCAGTGATGTTTTCTGGTGAGTCCCGTTTCGTTTTGGATTTTCATGATCGTCGAATACGTGTCTGGCGACGGCGAGGTAAGCATTACCAGCCTCCTGAACTGTTGCACACAACCGTTATGGAGGTGCCAGTGTAATGGTGTAGGCAGGCATCTGTATGAATGACAGGACCGACCTTCACATATGCCAGGTCAATATCACAGGGCTCTACTACCGTGTCAACATCATCGAGCCTATCGTTGTGCTATTTGCTCAACGGCACGGACCAGATTTCATCTTCCAGGATGACAATGCACGTCCTCACCGTGCTCGCGTCGTCCATCACCTTCAGAAGCAGCATATCTGAACGTTACCGTGACCGCCGATGTCCCCCGATCTGTCTCCTATTGAGCATTTGTGGGACCTCCTGAATAGACGCGTCCAACAACGTCCAGCCGCTCCACAGACTCTTCAGCAGTTAGCCCAGACCTTTCAGCAGGAGTGGCAGAGAATTCCTCAAGACAACATCAGAAGGCTTATTTGCAGTATGAGACGTCGTTGCAATGCATGTTTAGCGGCAAACGGGGGCCCTACACGTTTTTAGAAATATTGGAATATTTTTGTGAAAATGAAGTACCTACCCCGCCTTGGTTGCCAGTGCGACTAAAATCATGTGAGTAAAGCCATAACACTTCTTATACCGCAAATGTCTTGTTATGATGCTCAAGTTTACTTGTACGAAGGAATAAATGAACTAATTTGAAATATATTGTCTTAGAATAACTTTTAAATTCAATATCCCCTACTTTTGAATGCCGAGCCTCCTCATAGTTTTTTTTCGCTTTTTCGCTTTTTATCTGATTTTTCTCTTGAGTTATCATGTTTTAGATGTCGAAAATCAATAATGACAAGTCATAAGTTTCAATAAAATGACTGACATTTGATTGTTATATTGATGTGTGAAATATCAATTACCCAAACAATACAGGAATGTATCTGTTAATTTATTTCAAATTAAAACAAACCGGTTTGATTTTTTAAAGTAGTAGGTTCAAATAAAAAGAAATAATATGAGATTACATAACAGTATTATTCTGAATATTAGAGTTTACTACTTAACAGTCTTCGCCCCATGACAGTTTCTGTGTCTGACTAGCAGTCTTATCCCGCGCAGAACGACGAGGAAAAATGAAATAGTATGGCTCAAAAAAAGTTAAAGGCCACTTTCAATTTTTAGGTCATTTCAACTAAGCTGTTTTGTTTTTAAAAACCTGAACACTCAGTCAAAAATGTTTTGCTGCATTTTGTTGCATGCTTAAACAATGTTTGTTAATCTGACAATAAATCAAATCTGTGTTACGTGTGTGTACCTCCAAGGTCAATCAAATGTACGTGGTGGAAAGGGAAATAATGCATGTTTGAAAATGCTTCCTATGGCAAAGCCTGTTGATAACATTGCTGAAATTTGCTTTTCACGTGCAAGTCGTGACTGTGGTGAACACATTTCACCCACTTTTAGGAAGAAACGGGCAATGGGTATGTTTGTAACATTTACCACTTTTTTGACTGAGTGTTCAGGTTTTCAAAAAAACAGCATAGTTGAAATGACCTAAAAATTGAAAGTGGCCTTTAACTTTTTTTGAGCAGTATAGTATGGCTCAGGGGAATAGCATCCCAGTAAATATTTCGTTAGTCTAGCGTTGAAGGAAAAGAATAATTTCAGGACTTACCACCCGGGTCGGCCAGCCTGACTTAAAATTCTGTGACAGACATACATGGTGGCCTAGGCCAGACATGGTATTGTAGGCCCGTAAGTTTTCTGCGTTTGAAGTGAACAGAACATTTAAACAAAATTGTTATGTACGTGTTTAAAACTGTTAACTAAGTGTCGTTGTGTAAAAATAACAATACGTGTACTTACCATAAGTCAATTTTGGGCCAACATCTTTCACAATAACAGCGAACACACAAGTCACTACAAAAGAAACACACATAAAAATGTTTTTGTTTAGTTTATCAACACTAAGTCCAGAGAAGATAATTTTTCTTGAGAATTTTGCCTTCTTGTGACGAGGCACGCTCCTTCAAACCCAGACTTAAGTTATCACAGAGTGAAATTTGTCATTCAAAAATAAGTGAACTCCGTTGAATGAAGTCCAGTGTTGATAAAAACTAAGCCCTGAAAAGGACTACTAGCTTCTATCAGGTAGCATGAAAAGGTAAGGTAAAGGATCCGGTACATGCCCATTGAGGCAAATTGGGAATGGAGTGTTTGGCCCATATTGTATTGACCATTGGCACACTAGAGGTGATGTGGTCAGCATCACGCCGGCCGCTTTTAACCTTCCCAGAGTTGCCCTCGTACCCAATTCACGAGGCTGGGTCAATCCTGAAGTCGTCTGTGGTCTAAAAAAAATAGGTAGCATGAAGTAACCCTGACAAGGGCAAGTCCTAAAAAGTACTGCAAGCCCGTCCGGCGTTGATATAAGGCCAAGTCCTGAACAGGACTTCTAGCCCGTCCAGCATTGATAGATACCAAGTCCAAACCAATGTGTTTTATTGTTTTTACAATGTTTCCAAACCAAAGTTTTTTTTTAAATATTTTTTTTTAACAAGGTTTCCAAACCTGCGTGTTCCTTGTTTTTCGACACAGCTATTCATTGTTACTGTTTCAGCTATAACTTTTCAAATAATTCTCCATGCCGTATGTTTCCTGATGCGTTGAGAGCTGACTTTTCAATTTGTAACTCTTGTCTGATTTCTCCCTAACGTGTCTTATGATCTACAGGTGTCATCGATTGAAAACTTTTGTATCAAAATTGTAGAAAACATCTGTTGGCTGCATTGAAGTATAAGAATCAAAACTGCAGAACATATTTGTACTTTTCGCCACTTATAGCTAAGTCCTAATATTAATAATAGTCCCTTCAGTCATAAATGACTTTGGGAATGCGCCCCTGAGGTCACAGCCCTCAGCTGCTTATTTTCTTGGTGTTCCTTTCCACGTATTCTCCTCTCTTCTGCTTGTTGTATGAGCTTCTTTTTTCACAGTGAGGTGGCGTCGTACTTAGCATAGCCACTTGGTGCGATCGACAGCTTCATCCTCCCAAGTTGCTGGATTTAAGTCCAGTGCCCTTATATCTCTCTTGCACGCATCTTTGAACCCCAGCTGCGGTCGCCCAACTGTTCTTTTCCGTCTGCCAGCTAAGTTCATATTTTAAAAAAATAATAAAGTTTTGCTTCGTTGTGGCGAGGCGCGTCCAGTTCAACCTAGTCGGTTATATTAGGGCGCATCTCCAAATATAAAAAAAAATTTAGGTCTGATTTATATTATCTATTTCATCATCATCATCATTTTCTTTTACGCTTCTTACGGAGCATGGAGACATCATTGTAGCTGGTTCCCTTGCAGGAAGTCTGTATCAAGCATTCATATGCTCTTACAGCAGTGGTTTCTATGGCGACGTGTTTGACAAGATGAGGTTGCCAGCCCCCCCACGCACAACCTCATACTTAGTCGCCTTATATGACGTCATTGAGGGAGGGGGTAGTAGTCCTACTTTGTTTGTCTCTTCAGAAAGCGCCCCACACCCCCCGGGAACTACACAGGGGCGCAAAGTCTATTTGTTGGCTATTCAAAATGCTTGGTTCAGATAGCAGTAAGATATGCCTTTTCTAGTTCGTTGAAAACGTACCTTTCACCGGCTATCTAGGCGAGACCAGGTCATCATTTTCCGCTTACGCACTGGTCACAATAGGTTGAGGTACAATCTATATCACAAGTACAGGATTGGTCCAACAGATCTCTGCACCTTGTGGCCCTAGCCCCATGAAAGCCGAACATTGGTTCTCTGTTCCAGCCCTGCCCAACATACAGCAGTGAACAGAGTGGAATATGGCACCAATCGACTTCTCTTCATTAAAAACTGATTGTAAATGTCAGGGACCTTGAGCTGACTATTGCCTTCATCAGTCATTCATGCAGAAGTCTAAGGGTGGACGAAGAAGAAGAAGAAGAAGAAGAAGAAGAAGAAAACGAAAACTTTGTACAAGAAGATACAACAACACTTTCCCCAATTCAAGTTACGAAAACAAATGTTAAACTTCCTCCATGCGACTAGGAACCGCGAAAAAAAAAAAAAAAATAAACATCGAATGTTTTCTACTGCTGGTTCAAAAACAGGAAAGAAAAAAAAATTGGTTTCAAGTAATCGAATAATTTTCCACTGAGACTAGGAGACAAATTAGGTTCTGGAAGAGTGAAATACTGCAGAGACTGAGGCAGGAGAGAATCTAGTAAAGAGGTTGGGAGATTCAGCTCAAGAGAGAGGATCAAATGAGTGGACATGAAACTGGGTAAATAATAGATTCCAGCGGGAAACGGCGAAAAACACTGTGTAAGTTTACAGAACTGATTTCATGACGTCTGGTTGGGTTCGTTATGGCTGACATGATTAAATATTTTCCTAATGCTTACGGGCAATGTTACAAGACTGTAGCTTGAAATATTATTGTTTTTCTTGTTGTTTGTTTGGTTAGTTTTGCGCCTGGTATAATGTTAAATTCAAATATGTTATTCTGTTATGTATCTTGTTGCCTTCATGTCTTCTACCCGTTGTTCTTTCATTTTTTTCTTATAATTTTTCTTCCCGTTCTTTGTCAATCCCTGTACCTCTTTATCTTTGTTCTGTTAGTTTTTTTTTTCCTTCAGATTCTTCGTTTTCTTCGCAACTTTTGTTGTTGTTGTTCTTCATCGGGTTATTAATATTGTATTGCATTCCGCCTTTTAAACTGAATTGGATTAAATATGCAGAATTAGAGGTGAAACAAGCAAAGATATGAGCAGCAGAATGAACAAAGCCAGACAGTCTTTGCCAACCAAACAACAGTTTGAAATCCTCCCAGAACTTCACCAATACCAAACTAACAATATATGAGCTCCATTTACAACTTCCAATTAGTCGCCTTGTAAGAATTGCTTGAGGGTGCAGGATCATATTCTTTCTTTTTCTCTTCCACTGCTGGGAACAACATAAGGCACGACACTAGTCAGAGAGGATAACAACAGTAGGAAAAATCAGCGTAATGCCCATGGTCATCAGAAGTGGCCACGTCAGACATATGGTTCGCCCTGTTCGAACCCGTTTACTTTTGTCGAATGTCCAAAAAACTAGAGTCTGTGATATAACTAACCATTTTATTGTATATAAACTTATATTTACTTTATGCTTTTTCTGAACTGGACTAGATACTTGTTTGCAAGCATCGTCAAGCACTTTAAAGTGATCTTGATCTTGTCTGAAACATGGAGAACAACAAAAACAACAAAAACAAAAAGCTAGACTTTCATAAATAGATGTTTACATAAAATAGAACAACTTGACTGGCATGGCATTGTAGCAAAGTTAGATTTTGCTGGGGAGGTTATGATGGTATCCTAAAAAGAATGAAATCCGTGTATGTATGAACCGTGTGAGGTCAAGCACATGTAGGCCCCTGACTCTATAAATGATGATGATGAATTATGTGCAGGGAACCTAACGCTACCTCCCTAGATCTCACACGGTCACTATGTTGGCTCTAGTGTCTGGTGTATGATGTACCTAGTGTCTAGGGGAGAAATGAAATGATGGTACACAACACAAAAACACTTTAAGTTACTATGAGGAAGTGAATAAAACCTGTGGTTAAGTTTTTCTTTAAATTAATTTTTTTGTACAATTTATTTTGCCTGTCCAGTCATATCGTTTGGACAGGTCTTTGAAAATGAGGACAAGATAGTTTACATAAAAGATTAACTAAAATTGTGTGGACAATCTGCCCAAATACTACAATGTTATTATATGTCTTTCCTGCTGGAATGTTCACAGCTTAAATTTATGCTTCTAAGAGAGAGAGTCACTGTGTATGAGGGGCTGTAATGTCATCATACCCCACAAAAGTCCTGAGTATGACTTGAATTACCAAGGTTTATTTAAACCGAAACTGTCAGATGTACCCAGGTCCTTAACATATCACCTGGGGTTTCTTGTTGAAAGATAAGATATTGTGTAGTTGCAGAAATATCGATATCACGTCACACACCCAAGCTCCTGCTGTTATCTCTTGACAGCATATGTAAAGTGTAGGAGACCTCTTGGCGTTATTGTCACTCCTCAGGTTTCCTGTCACCAGCTGGCAACAGGAAACCAAACCTCTGCAACAAAAGGACACCCTGGCCTTTTACATCTGATCACTTATTCTTTTCGTTTAATTTCATACGTGGGTATGGGGTCAGCCTCACGTGCATTTCAGGTGCACTCATCCCCTAATCTTCATGACTCCCACCTTGCTGTGACGACCCCTCAGATCCCTATGGCAGATACGCCACTGTACGTTTACATAGTTTTCCTCAATAATATAATGTGGGGTAACCACATTTCCTTTTATATATTTTTCTCATCTTTTTCTTTTTAAATATAAATGCTTCAGGCATGTTGAACAGTGTTCATGGAACACGGAGGCTTACTAATATACTCTAATACAATAATATTCAAACATAATCATGACAACATACATTAGTTAGATACATTTCAACGTGAGGACTCAACAATGTCTGCTCCCAGCACGTCCTTCACTTTTTCCCAATAGCAGTATCTAACTTTGGTAATGGGATTAAACATATTAAATTCATAAAGCCTCCTTACCACAAATCAAGAAATATAAACAAATGACGCTGACTTTGCAAAGAAATGGCCTCAGTTTCTTCTACTCCGTCAGACTGTGTGAAAATACTCATATAGTTATTTAATTTACTTTTAAAATTATCACAGCTGTTCTCAGCGTATCTGAATAAAAAATACAGTTCAACTGGCAATGAATAGTGAAAGCTTTTGCTAATATTTAGTAGCACTGGCCAATCGAAAGCTTGCGACTACCAGAATTCAAATGCAGTTTTTGAAAAACAAGAATAATTCCAAACATACTCTGCGTCTGGTAGTCGATTGGCCAGTCCGCTTTAGTTATGCCAATGCAAAACGATGTTAGTTTTTGGTAACAATTTTCCTACCGCTCCCCTCTCCTCCTATACTCTTGTTACCCAAGCTAATTTGAATTTCCTCAATGCCTCTCTTCTAAGACGGTGTCCCCACTAACGTTAAGAAAAATCAAGCAGGAACAACAGTCTGTCTGGTCGTGCGTTCGTAGACATTTAGTATTTTCTCAACCATTTGGGTAATACTGGGACTATCATATTATTTAAAACACATTCTTGCTCAGTGAATTCTAAGCTATACTACCATATATTTTTTTATGTTCAGTTTCATTATGGTTTTAGATTTTCAATTTTGTCACCGGTCATCGTCAAATAAATATTTTACACAAGACGGCCATCTTCCCCTCTCGCTATCTCGCTAGCATGTATTTTTCAAATAACTAACTTGTTTTTGTGACGTCAGAAACATTACCGCGAGGAGGCAATAAAATTGTCTGCGTGTTTTGCTTCTGTTGGCTTTGCTCCAGCGTATACATGCATGGCGGACTATCAAGCGAGGTGGGGTGTTGGCGTGGCGGGTTAAGAATTGGCGTTAATAATTTGTATTGTATCGTGTAACACTACCAAAAAATGTAAGGATTACTACTTATTACCAGCGTTAAAGTTGACAGAATACGTTAATTCAGATAGTTATTTTGCGGCACACTTCCTCAAAATCGTTAATTATAAGTCTTGGCTGCAAAATGTATGCAGCAGATCTGGTAAAATGTTGGTAGTACGTTTTCGAAACCGAAACCAAAACGCGTGTTAGATTTTTACCGTGGAATCGTTCTATAGGCTTTAGCACTGCACAAAGGGCAGCGTTGCTGGCGTGTGAGAGCATCACCGTCAGACACAATAGGGCTGATTTATATATTATCATTTTATGACTAAAATTTTACTGAAATGAGCGATTATTCTCGCAGATTTTACTACACACCTCCCATCCTAAAACATGCAATCATTAGCAGGTTATAATCTGCGAGATAACTTAGCTCAATGAAGTTATACGCGTTTTTCTGATCTTCATCATAAGGATGTCTTCTCAAAAAGTCTGCACCTACGTTCCGAGGGCCGGGAATATATTCTATCAGAAATGAGTATAGCTGCAATAATAAGGACCATCTCAATAATCTAGAATTTTCATGTTTGGCCTGTGACAGGAATATGAGTGGTGGATGATCCGTTTGGACCACAAATGTCCTGCCATATAAATAAATCTGGAATTTCTTTATAGCCCATATCAAAGCCAGACATTCTTTTTCACTTGTTGAATAATTTTTTTCCGCCTTGTTCAACTTGCGGCTTGCATAAGCGACTGGGTTCAATTCCCCATCTTGTGAGGAGGACCTTTGCAACAATGTAGCGCCTAGGCCCACATTGCTTGCGTCACTTCTCACGATAAATTCTTGATTCAAGTCAGGCAATTGCAATACTGGCCTGCTTGTAAGTTTCTCTTTTAACTCCTGGTAAGCCAATTCACACTGTGCTGACCAATTTATTGTATCAGGTTGACCTTTGCGAGTTAAATCCGTCAGAGGAGCACATATAGAGTTAAAATTTTTAATGTACTTTTGGTAGAAACCACACAACGACACGAAAGATCGCACATCTTTCTTTGTTTGTGGTCTAGGTGCTCTTTTCAATTTTTCCAGATTCTTGGGATCAGGGGTCATGCTACCCTGATGTACAGTATGTCCCAAGAATTCCAACTCTTTACAACCAATACAACATTTTGTTGGCCTAGCGGTTAAGTTAGCCTCTCTGAGTCTATCAAACAGCATATTCAAAGAGGTAATGTGTTCCTCAAATGTTTCCGTAGCAATGAGGATATCGTCCATAAAATTCGAAATACATGGATTTTTCAGGGGATCCAATAATTTTCGCATCATCCTTGAAAACACACTCGGGGCATTTTTCAACCCAAACGGTAACATGTTGAACTCATAATGACCTTCCGAGGTGCTAAATGCTAAATAAGGTCGAACCTCAGGCTTTACTGGAATTTGGTAATAGCCTTTGCTAAGATCCACCTTAGAAAAATATTTTGCCTTGTTCAGCCTGGCAAATAGTTGAGTAGTATCAGGTAATGGATCCACCTGACCTTCTGTGACAGCATTCAGTTTCCTGTAATCTATGCACAGTCTATGTTCTCCCGATGGTTTCCGCAACAAAACCACACAGGAACTATAAGGAGACTCACTGTGAGAAATAATCCCTTCTTGTAACAAATAATCAATCTCCTCTTTCAAAGCTTTTTCCTTAGCGAAAGGAATAGAATAGGGCCTCATACAGATAGGTGCTGGGTCTAGTAGTTTCATATCATATTCCAACAAATTGGTGTGCCCCGGTTTATCCGTTAACACATCTGTATGTTTCTCAAGGACCTGTTGAACCTTCTCCCTCTGTCCTTTTGTCAGGTGATTACTGATCTTCACCTGTGCAAACGTTTCACTGGGTTTCAGTGGATATTCGAATGAGGAGAGAGGGTCATTTTTCATTTCGGTTGCAATAGACAAGGCCAATAGGTGTGTTCCTTCCTGGATTTGTCTGTCCAGATATTTCTTCAAAAGGTTCACATGATAGACTTTTTCCTTTCCCTTTTTGTCTATCTTATAATTTGTTCTGGATACCTTTTCCAAAACTGTGTATGGCCCTTGCCATCCGATCTGAAGTTTATTGTTGCTGCCTGGCAATAGAAGAAGTACCTTCTCCCCTACAGCAGGTTTCCTATCCTTAGCTTTTTTATTATAATAAGCAGCATGCTTTTTCCTGGCTTGTCTCAAATTATCATTTGCCAGTTTCCAACTAGTTTTTAAACGAGTGGTCAGTTCGTTCACATATTGATATGATGAGGTAACAGTCTCCTCTGTCTTCTCATCTGTCCAGGTCCTTAACAAATTACATGTGGACTTTTAATTGTTCATACTTATTTTTCATGGCACCCGTCAGGTCCTTTACATTAGAAGCTTTGTTTTGAGGACTTTTCTTCCTAGAATCATCACTCACAAATCGTCCACTACCAATTCTTTTCGTGGGGTTTTCTCCCCACTTTAAATTCCTTGTGAGAGATCTTCTCTCTCTTTTATCTGCACCCAGTTCACATAAGTCCGACCAAGGGATCGTCGGCTTATTCTGGGGTATAACAGTTCTTTGTACTCGCTGCATAGTGGCCATTGTAAAACATTCGAGTGAAGACTGTCTGTGAAAAGGGGGTTCCCATTCCCCTTGGTCAACATTATTATAATTATTTTTCTTTCCAGGCCTAAGTTTGCCCCGTGGCGTGTCTAGGTCCTGATTCATTTTCCCACGTGTGGGTGTTCCCTCTTTATTTTCTGGCCCAGGTTTGCCATAATGCTTCTCTTGCATTTGGTTATTATTTTTCCACCCTGTGGAATTTTTCTTGCTGCACTGTTCGCAATCCTCGACAAATTTTCTTATGTCTTCAACTTCTCCGGGCCAGAAATATCCAACAGATGTTCATTGGTATGTGGTACCCATCTTCTGGTGTTTACCATCTAGAACATGTGTTTGTCTCATAACTCGTGCCCTATATTTCGATGGCACTACTACCTGTCCACACCCGGATAATCCTGCTTTATCCGCCCTGCAAAGCAGTCCATCGTCCAAATAGAAGTCTCCTTTCCTAGGAGGGGTATGGAGTTTTTGGAGTTTCTCAAAACACGGCTTCAGTGACCTATCTTCAGCCTGTGCCTTTCTCCACTGTTTACGAGACATTGTTTTTGGTGGTTCCTCCTTCTTTCTAGGAGTCGACCTGACCTGAAGCGTGGCCATTACTACAGGTTTCCTTCTACAATTTTCGGTGTTATGGTTGTCCATCCTACACCGGCTACAATATAATGTACTTTTATGAAAAGGTTTTCTTTCATCATTCTTTCTGTCATTGAAATGTGAGGTTCTATTTTTAAAATCATTTCGAGGCCTATCAAAGTTCTGCTTACCTCTGTTATCAAATTTACTATGGTTTTGAGGAGCCTTATACTGATCTACTGGTTTTTTCTTGATACCAGCTACCTCTGCCTGGGCTGCCTGATACCTCTCAGCGACATTTATGATCTCACCCAGCCTCTCCGCGCCCTGTTCCATGAGAAATTTTCTCATGTCTGGAGCCATGGACTCTCTCATCTGTTCAATGAGTATCATCTCTTTGAGATCTTGGGTTTTCCCCAAAGAAGCCCATTTCTCCATATACGTCTCCAACCGGGCGGAGAACTGGTGATAGGTCTCACCCGACAGTAGCCTGGCATTCCTAAATTTCTTTCTATAAAA
The DNA here is from genome assembly GCA_024509875.1 of Oreohelix idahoensis. NCBI lineage: Eukaryota > Metazoa > Mollusca > Gastropoda > Stylommatophora > Oreohelicidae > Oreohelix > Oreohelix idahoensis. The sequence goes on along the minus strand of JAMPIV010015415.1, from coordinate 101,614 downwards.
CTCTCCGTTCTTTTCGTATCTTAACAGAAGAGCCTGCTTCAACATGTCATAGTTGTCTTGGTCATCCCTGCTCATTTTGGAAAACACTTCATAAGCTGTTCCCCGAAGACCCTGAGACAACTTTACACCCCATTTTTCTCTTTCTAACCCATAAGTAGTGGCTAATATTTCGTATCTGCTTAAATACGACTCAATGTCATCATCCTTTTCCACAAAGTAATCTAAATGGAACCCCATGGCTGATGAGGAGGCCCCCTGGCTTGCAGCTGAGTCGGAAGTGGAGGGGCTAGTTCCATTTTCAGGAGCATGGCCTTGCAGCTCTAACTCCCTTAGTCGTATCTCATGTTCTCTTTGTAATCTTTTATCTTCCCTTTCCGCCTCCAATCTCCTTTCTTCTTTCTCTCGTTCCGCCTCCCTCTGTAGACGTTTTTCCTCCTTCTCTGCCTCAAGTTTCTTTGCCTCAGCCTCAGCCTCAAGTTTCTTTTCCTCCAACTGCAGCCTCTTAATCTCAGCCTCCCTATCAGCCTCTAATTTTTTAGTCTCCCTAGCATCTTCTAATTGCATTTTCCTTTCCTCAGCTAACCTATGTTCTTCCCTAGTAATAAATTTATCACATTCTGAGGTGACATAGTCAATTAAGATTTGACCCTCCATATTCATTTCTTTTGCAGTCTGAACAGCCGCAGATCGAAACTTGGCCAGATCTGCCATTCTGATAAATGCAAAATATTCTAACAAAGTTTCTAAATAAGTATAATTTTATCTAATAAATTCTGGGTTCTGACAGTTTCTTGACTTCCCAAATCTTGGGCAATAATGATTATGGGGATTCCCTGGGACAATAGAATGTTGTTTATGCTAAGACCCAGACCCCAATGTATGTAGTACTAGGAGAAATTCAAATCCCGGACAAGCCTACCAATTTATGTAGCAAAGTTAGATTTTGCTGGGGAGGTTATGATGGTATCCTAAAAAGAATGAAATCCGTGTATGTATGAACCGTGTGAGGTCAAGCACATGTAGGCCCCTGACTCTATAAATGATGATGATGAATTATGTGCAGGGAACCTAACGCTACCTCCCTAGATCTCACACGGTCACTATGTTGGCTCTAGTGTCTGGTGTATGATGTACCTAGTGTCTAGGGGAGAAATGAAATGATGGTACACAACACAAAAACACTTTAAGTTACTATGAGGAAGTGAATAAAACCTGTGGTTAAGTTTTTCTTTAAATTAATTTTTTTTTTGTACAATTTATTTTGCCTGTCCAGTCATATCGTTTGGACAGGTCTTTGAAAATGAGGACAAGATAGTTTACATAAAAGATTAACTAAAATTGTGTGGACAATCTGCCCAAATACTACAATGTTATTATATGTCTTTCCTGCTGGAATGTTCACAGCTTAAATTTATGCTTCTAAGAGAGAGAGTCACTGTGTATGAGGGGCTGTAATGTCATCATACCCCACAAAAGTCCTGAGTATGACTTGAATTACCAAGGTTTATTTAAACCGAAACTGTCAGATGTACCCAGGTCCTTAACATATCACCTGGGGTTTCTTGTTGAAAGATAAGATATTGTGTAGTTGCAGAAATATCGATATCACGTCACACACCCAAGCTCCTGCTGTTATCTCTTGACAGCATATGTAAAGTGTAGGAGACCTCTTGGCGTTATCGTCACTCCTCAGGTTTCCTGTCACCAGCTGGCAACAGGAAACGAAACCTCTGCAACAAAAGGACACCCTGGCCTTTTACATCTGATCACTTATTCTTTTCGTTTAATTTCATACGTGGGTATGGGGTCAGCCTCGTGTGCATTTCAGGTGCACTCATCCCCTAATTTTCATGACTCCCACCTTGCTGTGACGACCCCTCAGATCCCTATGGCAGATACGCCACTGTACGTTTACATAGTTTTCCTCAATAATATAATGTGGGGTAACCACATTTCCTTTTATATATTTTTTCTCATCTTTTTCTTTTTAAATATAAATGCTTCAGGCATGTTGAACAGTGTTCATGGAACACGGAGGCTTACTAATATACTCTAATACAATAATATTCAAACATAATCATGACAACATACATTAGTTAGATACATTTCAGCGTGAGGACTCAACAATGTCTGCTCCCAGCACGTCCTTCACTTTTTCCCAATAGCAGTATCTAACTTTGGTAATGGGATTAAACATATTAAATTCATAAAGCCTCCTTACCACAAATCAAGAAATATAAACAAATGACGCTGACTTTGCAAAGAAATGGCCTCAGTTTCTTCTACTCCGTCCAGACTGTGAAATACTCATATAGTTATTTAATTTACTTTTAAAATTATCACAGCTGTTCTCAGCGTATCTGAATAAAAAATACAGTTCAACTGGCAATGAATAGTGAAAGCTTTTGCTAATATTTAGTAGCACTGGCCAATCGAAAGCTTGCGACTACCAGAATTCAAATGCAGTTTTTGAAAAACAAGAATAATTCCAAACATACTCTGCGTCTGGTAGTCGATTGGCCAGTCCGCTTTAGTTATGCCAATGCAAAACGATGTTAGTTTTTGGTAACAATTTTCCTACCGCTCCCCTCTCCTCCTATACTCTTGCTACCCAAGCTAATTTGAATTTCCTCAATGCCTTTCTTCTAAGATGGTGACCCCACTAACGTTAAGAAAAAACAAGCAGGAACAACAGTCTGTCTGGTCGTGCGTTCGTAGACATTTAGTATTTTCTCAACCATTTGGGTAATACTGGGACTATCATATTATTTAAAACACATTCTTGCTCAGTGAATTCTAAGCTATACTACCATATATTTTTTATGTTCAGTTTCATTATGGTTTTAGATTTTCAGTTTTGTCACCGGTCATCGTCAAATAAATATTTTACATAAGACGGCCATCTTCCCCTCTCGCTAGCATGTATTTTTCAAATAACTAACTAGTTTTTGTGACGTCAGAAACATTACCGCGAGGAGGCAATAAAATTGTCTGCGTGTTTTGCTTCTGTTGGCTTTGCTCCAGCGTATACATGCATGGCGACTATCAAGCGAGGTGGGGTGTTGGCGTGGCGGGTTAAGAATTGGCGTTAATAATTTGTATTGTATCGTGTAACACTACCAAAAAATGTAAGGATTACTACTTATTACCAGCGTTAAAGTTGACAGAATACGTTAATTCAGATAGTTATTTTGTGGCACACTTCCTCAAAATCGTTAATTACAGTAGAACTCCATTTATCCGAACCCCATGGGACCGAGCATCGTTCGGATAATCAAATGTTCGGATAATTGGATTACATGATGTATCGAGTACATGTACACATATTTCTAAAAATAATTAACAATCACAAGGAAAATACTTTATAAAACATATTTACTTGTGCTGTAATAATAATACCCACACTGTATTAGATCACTGTATCACCAAAATCTTTCATTACACTGCAGTGCATGTACTTCTTGTATTAATTATTTTTGTTAAGAAAGAGAAATGTTTTCAAAATAACATTAAAAACGATTCAAAACCAGGCGCAACTTACGTATACATGTACTTGCACAGATGTAGCCCACTATTTAAAATAATGAGGAATCCTCTTTTGCACCAAACTGGATAGTCTCCTTTTGGCTGCTAAGTCCCGCATTCTCTTCAACAGCAGAAGCTGTGTAGGACAGCTGTCATCTTCTTGCTCGTACCAAGCAATCGCTGTTTCTAGTGCTATAAAGGCCTCTTCAGGACTTGGTCGACGTTTTGGAATTTCTTCATAATCTACAAGTACATCATGTACTTCTGAGGAGTCTTCATCATCGGTCACTACATGTATTTGGTTTTCTTCTTGCACAAAAGACAAAATTTCTTCGTCATTCAAAAACTGAAAACCAGAATCATTATCATCTTCTAGCCACATGTGTGCATCATCTTTGTCACAGTCCGAAAATCCGGGCATTGCTTGAAACAGTTCCACAACTTCATTTATACAATCATCATTTGTGTCCACTGCAGTAGTTTCATTTCCTCCTTTTTTCCCAAGCAATCTATTCCAAGCCTTGTTGAGATTATCTTGTGACAGGGTGGTCCAAGCATCAGCTAACATATAGCAGCAGTCTTTGAGATTAAGCTTTTTGGAAAACGCCACCACACTTTCTTCATCTTCAGCCAACAATAAACGACGCAGGACTTCCTTCTTGTACATCTTTTTAAGCTTTGCTATAACACCCTGATCCATTGGTTGAATCAGTGCTGTTACATTGGGAGGCAGAAAAATTACTTTAAAATTTGCATCAACTGCATTCAATGTATCCGTCTCTGGATGAGATGGTGCATTGTCCAGTAGAAGAGTTACTTTTCCAGTTTTCTTTTCTTGTTCTTTCAACCTCTTCACATTTGGGATGAACTGATTTGTATACCAATCAAGAAATATTTCACTATTCATCCAAGCACTCTTCTGTGCTTTGTAGCACAATGGGAGACATGTCGCATTCTTTAAACAACGTGGTTTTTTGGCTTTGCCGATCATTAGCACCGGTAAACGATGACTTCCACTGGCATTCGCGGCTACCAAAATTGTTACTCTCTCTCTTTGCACTTTTTAAACATAGGGGAAGCTGCTTCGCGCTGAGATGCAAGTGATTTTTGAGGCAATGATTTCCAGTATAAGCCAGTCTCATCGGCATTATACACATCATCGAGTAAATAACCTTCTTCTTCCAAAAAAGCCAAGAATGTTTCTTTAAAATTTTCAGCGGCAGTTGCATCGCTAGATAAAGATTCCCCTTGAATGTCCAATTCTCGTATGCCATGACGAGATTTAAAGTTTCTTAACCATCCCTGGCTAGCCTTAAAGTCAGGAGTACCGTCAAGTTGATTGTTGAACTGAAGTGCCTTTTCACACAATAGAGAGCCAGAGATAGGTTCCCCTTTGCTTCTTCTTTGCACAAACCATATATACAAAGCCTCTTCCCATTTCAAATCTTTCGCATTTCTCATGGTTTTATGTTTCTTCGACCCATTTTCACTATCCAATTTCGATGTAAAACTCATAATTTTATCCTTGTTACTTTTGATGTCAGAGACGGTAGCTTTCCCAACATTCAAAATCCTCGCAAATGAAGACACAGTTTCACCTTTTCCTAGTCTCTTGATAATTTCTGTTTTCGTTTCAATTGACAAAACATTGCGGTTCCTTTTATATGCTTTAGGCCTACTGGAAGATGCCAGATCGCACAGAGAAATACGTGTACACCAAAATTATTCTGCTGTAGTAGCAGACACAATTATTTTAAGTTGAACTGTCTGTTTAGCCAGTTCAGTTTTATGATCTAACTGACTTCCTGTACGTAAGCGACCGTCCATTAGCCCATCTCATTGTCTACAAATTGTTCACACACATTTGAAGCTTGCCGCATCAAAAGATTCAGAAGTGTAGTCTAACGTGACTGGTGGCGCCTGATTTTTTTTTTTCTGGAAAAAGTGTTCGGATAATTGGATGTTCGGATAATTGGGGTTCGGATAAATGGAGTTCTACTGTATAAGTCTTGGCTGCAAAATGTATGCAGCAGATCTGGTAAAATGTTGGTAGTACGTTTTCGAAACCGAAACTAAAACGCGTGTTAGATTTTTACCGTGGAATCGTTCTATAGGCTTTAGCACTGCACAAAAAGCAGCGTTGCTGGCGTGTGAGAGCATCACCGTCAGACACAATAGGGCTGATTTATATATTATCATTTTATGACTAAAATTTTACTGAAATGAGCGATTATTCTCGCAGATTTTACTACAGGCATGATCGTGGATGTGGAGTTGATGACCAGAATTAGACAGGCGTCAGTGGAACCAGAGATGAGAAGAAGACGCTGGACAGGACACACATTGAGAAAGCCTGTCGACAGCATTGCCAGACTGTCCTAGTTCTGGATTCCCCAGGGTAAGAGAGGGGAAGGAAGACAAAAGAACACATGGAGAAGGGAACTGGAGAAAGACATGAAGGGGATGAAGAAAACATGGAAAGAATTTGAACTGATGGCACAGGACAAGAAGACTTGGCATACGTTTGTTAAAGGCCTATGCTCCATAGGGAGTCGAAGAGTGAAAAAAAGAAGAAGAAGCTCTTGTTTGTCCTTTTAGGTATTTTCATTTCAATAGATTATATACTGCGATGGCCACGAGACTTCTTTTTTTCTATGTCTACATCTATTACACTTGCTGTGGATCCTTGTTAATTCTAATCCCTGACCAGATCATTGCACGAATAATTGGACGTGTTGAAAGTGTTCCGCTCATATTGTCTGGCTTCAGATAGTACTACTAGTTCAGTTATTATTTCCTGGTCTGATGATACAGACTTTATTTTTTTGGGAGAAAATTACTGCTGAAAATCCACTAACAAGGTCCCGGCATATGAGGTTTATGAGATAATGCATTTTGTCGTAACTGGTTCTAGTCCAGTACAAGCTGTTTAGTCACGTCAACAACCTCAAGCTGAAATCATTGCAATTTTCTTGCTCAAACATATTTAAGTTGTTGCTGGTAAAAGAAAAGAAAAAGTTAAACAAAACAAAACACTATGGAGACACGCATAGTTGATGGTATTGAAAGACTTCGTGGATAGTCACGAGCAAACTTAATAGCTCAGACCTATAATTGTGAGAACGTAGTCCTCGGGTGTTGCAGGTGTACTGGCAAAGACACAGTCTGCGTTTATTAGACACGTAACAGTTTAACATTTACGTTTGTTTATTGATAACTTCACTACGTTTATGTATATTCCGTGTAAGGTTAATCAACAATTAACACCAGTTTTATAAACGATTACGCGACAACGTGCGTACTAATGACACTGGGTTTGTTTAGTATACATTTTTAGAATTAGCAACATTATCTACATCAACTTGAATATGCAAATGATCGTAAAGCCTTGACCACTGTTTTGACTAGTTGTAAACACTACACTATAAGTACCAGTGGCGGCTCGAGCTTAGGGGATAGTGAGGTCCATCCATACCAGATCTGGTAAAAAAACTTTTTTTTTTCATTTTTTAATTGTGACATATAACAAGTCTCCGTAGATATAATACAACCTCTGTGTATCTTCACTGAGCCCCCTGAAGCTCTCTCTCTCTCTCTCTCTATCTCTCTCTCTCTCTCCCTCTCTCTCTCTCTCTTCCACCAACTCTCTCCCTGCTACTTCCTCCCATTTCAATTTCGTTAATTCGCGCCTTCGTTCCGATCCTTTCTGATCTCGGGTGATTTTTTTTTTTTTTTTAAATAAAGTTTTGCGCATCTCCAAATATAAAAGACCTTTAGATCTGATTTTGTTCTGATCTTCGGTGATGAAAGATACCATCCCCAAAAAGTTGTAGGAATGGTTTGACGAAGTTCTCTTTCACAAATCCAGACGTGACAACGCTAGAGAAAATATGCTTAAACTACTTAGTCACCCACCAAAATATGGCGGGAAATAATTATATGATGCTCATACTGTTGCATGCCCTGATGATGGCACTGACTTACCCTGTGGTTATTTCATTCATTTCTAATTTGCTTCAGCAGTACAGAAACAGCGGCCTGAAAGCATGAAAGCTTCATTTTTGATGAGGCTTCACTGGCTGTATAAATAGTATGTTGGCTATATAGTATTAATATATGTATGTATGTATGTATAAATATATATATTAAAGTGACAAATGTCGAGGTGTTGTCACGTGCTGGCCTTCAAAGTATGTATACACTGCTTAGACAGCGCAGACTTCGCTGGCTTGGCCATGTTCGCCGCATGGAAGATGGTCGCATCCCAAAAGATATCTTCTACGGACAATTAGCAGATGGCAAGAGAACAGTTGGGCGACCACAGCTGAGGTTCAAAGATGTGTGCAAGAGAGATATGAGGGCACTGGACATAGATCCAGCAACATGGGAGGATGAAGCTGCCGATCGCACTAAGTGGCGATGCTATTTACGGCACCACCTCAGATTGGGCGAAGAGAGGCTCACACAAGAAGCAGAGGTGAGGAGAAAACGTCGAAAGGAGCACGAGGAAAATAAGCAGCTGAGGGCTGCTACCTCAGGGGCGCATTCCCATAGTCAGTTATGACTGAAGGGGCTATTATTATTATTATTATTATTATTATTATTATATATATATATATATATATATATATATATATATATATATATATATATATATATATATATATATATATATATATACACACACCATACACACATATGGTGGAGACACTAATGTTCATTCTTACCCGAACTGCACAATATAAATGTGGTAAATTCCAGAAATTTAGTCATTGAAAAGCATCAGAGGCAGGAATATTTCTAAATCAAACATCCGGCGCCATGAATTATATTGGGAATAAATTCGCGTTGTTTCAACCGGAAACGCGCAATGAAAAATATTGCAATTTTGGTTGAAAAAAATGGAACAGAAGTGACTGATGGGTAAGATAATTATTTATATGGGGAATGTGCACGCGCAGAACAGATCAATGGGGATACACTATACAATTCGTTAAGATAACTAGAATTGTCTTTCCCTGTTACTACGGGCTTAGCTATCTGGTGATTAGTTAGTGTTAATAACACAACTCTAAGATTCAACCCTCGCTTTCACTATGAGGGAAGTAGATTTTTAAATTGAAAAACACGCCCAGAGCAATGACGTTCACATGATGTAAAACATTTAGGACCACAACAGCCTAAAAACTGTGTTCTTGTCAACAATAAAAACGAACAGCATAAACCTATAGGCAAAGAGACACTTCAGCGCGACGGATTTCGAGTGAATGTAAAGTTCTTATAAATTGTAACTTTTTTTAACGTGCCAGTGTACAACAGTTAAATATGTTATTTTGTTAGTGTCAATTTTAATTGGATAACTTGTGCTGTTTTTGCTGTGTATGATATTGTCATCTCATCCATTGCTATATTATATGCTCCCACAAGCGTATGAACCGATGACACTACATTATTATTTAAAGATATCCCCACCAGCCAAGATGCAATGGAACCGCCCCTGATATGTACTAATACTGGGAAAAGGCGATTGTAGTTATTGTATCATTTTGGTTTTGGTGTTTATTTAAGGATCATCTTCATTGTACACGCACAACCCCATCAGTGCTTCGATCTTCCTTAGATCACGTAAAGAGGATCTCAGCACTGTGCACGTACTCCGTAGCACCAGCGAGGATCACAATGTGTGTATACAGGAATCACACATTCTATAAATATTTGTGTAGTGGGTAGGTTTTCCTAATTTTGTAAATTTTTCCAGGGCAGCGGCCTTACAGCCTACTCTTGACGATTTCCAACTGCCGTCGGATTTTTAACGTGCGCAATTTGCACACGGAACCTCCTATTTTTTTCCGCTCTGTTCCGTGATGGCAAGGCATCCGAGTTCATTACCAATGAGATTGGGGGGGTGGGGGGAGTATGAAAACATTAGGACCCACTGATTCTGAAAATATTTCCATCAAATATATTTCCTGTACCAGGAACCGAACACGGTATCTTTAGAATTAGAGGCGGACGCCATACCTCTTGGCCACTCCGCCCTTACAAACAGTCAAGACTTATTCTAATGCAATGTAAACTTAATATACATGCCATACGACTTGTTGTGAATCTTGAACACTCGTACTTAAATCTACGACTTCACCCTTGCCTTACATGCCAACTAATTTCATACTCGATTTGAAATTGTTCAGTGTTTATTTACGTCAAACCAATTGACGTGATTGTTTACTATCCTGGATTACTTCTCGATGTGAAGTTAAAACACCGGATAGACTTTATAAATGCCCTTTTTCTAGTAGTCGGATGTTGTCTGCTTGCGGCCATGTTTTACTTTATTATGGAATTCTCAATACTTTTTTTTTTCCTAAAAGGAAGGAAACAAGAAAGGACAAAGGGAGGGGGAGGGGGGGGGGGAAAGATTTTGATATTATTGAAGTTATTATTTGATAATCAAAACACTTATTTAAAGACAAGTGGCATTTAGTTTAAGAAACTTCCGTGTTCGGAAAGCGTTCTTTGTTTCATACTCACGTCCGTTAAAATTGATTTATTGGGAATAGAAGTAAGAATGTCGTTGTTACAAATTATGATTGTTAAATATTTTAATGCAAACACTGACATATACGTTTCTCCAATCTCCCTGGTCATAGTTGCCTTGACTAATGTAAACTGTTTGTTTCCTTTTTTGCTCAGGAAATGTTTAAGTTTATTCAGGTATTTGTCTTATTCTCATTCTCTCTCCCTCTATCTCTTTCTCTCTCTCTGTCTCTCTCTTTATATATATATATATATATATATATATATATATATGGAGCCGCTGTAGCATAGTGGTTAGTGCACTGACTTCCTAGCGCAGTGGTCTATGGTTCGATCCCCAGATGAGGTGGACTTTTTTAGGCCACAAACGGCTCCTGGGTCGACCCAGCCCCAAATGGGTACCAGAGCAACTCTGGGAAGGTTAAGGCGGCCGGTGTGATGCTGACCACATCACCCCTAGTGTGCCGACGGTCAAGAAAATATGGGCCTAACACCATATTCCCAATATGCCTCAATGGGCATGTAACGGGATCCTTAACCTTTATATATATATATATATATATATATATATATATAGATATATATATATATATATATATATATATATATATATATATATATATATATATATATATACATATACAGTATATATATTATTCATGTTCTGTTCAGATATTTGGATTGTCTACGTCGTATCTTAGTAACAATGACTAGTTGACAAGCTTCTTCTGTTCTTGTTTTTTTATGTCTGGTTATCTAAGGTATGAGTTATTTCTCTCTTAATATTGCATTTATATCGCATGTTGTTGTTTTTTTTTTTCATTGATTTGTTTCTTCTCTACGTCACAAAGGTATAAAGTAATTAGGTTATTCTTAAGCATTACTACAGAAACCACTGCTGCAAGATCATATGAATGCTTGATGCAGGCTTCCTGTAAGAAGATGAGCTGCAACATTGGCTCCATGCCCTATAAGAAGCCAAAAGGAAGTAATAATGATATCCCTGTTGGCATTTCTTCCAAGAGTTATTATTATTATTTTCGTTCTTCTTGGATCATATGCTGCTAACTGGCAAATCAATCCATGACCGCATTATGACGTCTTGTGAGGCAACAACTAACACTCACCACTTCGCGAGGCCGTGGCCGTTGTCATAAGAGGTTTTGATGTTATTAAAAGATAGGCTATCCTGAGTCAGGATGTGGGTGCTGCACCAGTTATCACTATCGATAACTATGAATTGGCAGTGGTGCATCACTTCACATACCTAGGGTCTACCATCAATGACAAACTCTCACTGGATACAGAAATCGACAGCCGCATTGGCAAAGCTGCAGCTACCTTTGCCCGCCTCACATCGCGTGTTTGGGGAAACTCCAAACTCACAATGAAGACCAAAGCTGCGGTATATAATGCCTGCGTCACCAGCACACTCCTATATGGCAGCGAGACCTGGACGACCTATGCTAAGCAAGAAAGAAGGCTCAATACCTTCCATTTACGGTGTCTACGCCGCATCCTCGGCATCTCGTGGAAAGATAAAGTGACAAATGTCGAGGTGTTATCACGTGCTGGCCTTCAAAGTATGTATACACTGCTTAGACAGCGCAGACTTCGCTGGCTTGGCCAAGTTCGCCGCATGGAAGATGGTCGCATCCCAAAAGATATCTTCTACGGACAATTAGCAGATAGCAAGAGAACAGTTGGGCGACCACAGTTGAGGTTCAAAGATGTGTGCAAGAGAGATATGAGGGCACTGGACATGGATCCAGCAACATGGGAGGATGAAGCTGCCGATCGCACTAAGTGGCGATGCTATTTACGGCGCCACCTCAGATTGGGCGAAGAGAGGCTCACACAACAAGCAGAAGAGGGGAGAAAACATCGAAAGGAGCACCAGGAAAATAAGCAGCTGAGGGCTGCTACCTCAGGGGCGCATTCCCATAGTCAGTTATGACTGAAGGGGTTATTATTATTATCCTGGACAAATAGGTGTATCAGATGATACCAGGATAGTGCCAGATAAGAGACTGGTCTTATAAGTAATAGCCCCTTCTCTGAAAAGAGAAAAGAGGGTGTATAGACATCAAAGTGGGGTCAAGCTATGCAAGTTCTCAGAGAAGATGATGATGTACTCTGGGTCCCTACTGCTACCTCTTCTGATCCCAAATTGATTTAGCTACGGGTCTAGGGGAATGTATTTAATATATTTAATGATTAATTTCAAACAGAACTTCAACTTTAATAAAATTATTTAAGCAAGGCTGTATGAATTTTATATACAATTTAATTTTCCTGAACCTCAATCTTTTTGGTCAGGAAGTATCAAACTCAAAACAATGCTTATTTACATAATAAAATAAATATTTTGGAAAATCTGTTCCATTTCTGTAAAGGGGTCACTGGAATGTCTACACACACAGTTCCTGTTCCTAATATTGATACTGCTACAAATCCTACACTGTAAGGTCTGATACTCTCATCATATAACGGTGTTTAAGTTTTCTTGGGTGAATGAGTTTGGATGAACCGACATTGCCTTCTTAAAGGACTTAACTTTAGACTGTTGCTGCTGCTGTTCTTTTAATAGTAGTCAGGATCACCAAGTTTGTGACTCCTGGCTGAGAAGATGGGGTCTAGCTCCAAGTGTATGAGGAGCCCTCAACTCCCACACGCTCCTCTTCTCACTTTAATGCAGCCACGAGGTAACTTCGTAATATAAGATGGAATAGAAGGACAACCCATTCCATGTAGAAGTCTGCCTCAATAAATTCACCCCTAAACAATATTAAACTTACCATCGTCAGTTATTTGTGCTAACAAGTTGCACAAGACCTTGAATTCCGTTGTCTACAATCAGTTTCATGTAATCATTCTTTCTCTGTGTTGATTAAATGTTTGGGTCCCTCGTCCATGTTTGGCTTCCAAACAATAATCATGGCAAGTACAATACAGCATGTGACCTATTGATTACTTCATGCTAACCTTCTCTATATGTTTATCACATGATCTTTGAACAGTGTGTCACTCCAGAAGAAAATACTAAATTAAATCGCTACTTCACTTACTGTCGTAATTTTGTTGCCAATTTGCAAACACTATACACATTTTTTTCAATTCGAACAAGCCTACTTCCTACACACATTCCTACTTAGGTCAGCGTGACACAACACATCCCGCCGGCAGTATTCGAATTAATATGGTACACATAGCCTGTTTACTCACAAGTTAAATATTAACAAAATAAGCAAACAAAATTATCTTTCTTACCCTCAGGTAAATAAGTTCACACACACACAAGCTGACTGGCCGTAAAAGGGTTCTTATCACTGCTCTCTCAGTTCAAACGGCAAAGGCTTGGTCATACAGTCTTTTAGGATACGTCAGTTCGGCGTGGTTTTTATGATTCAATGGCGAAAAACTACAAGCGGTTGTTCTATTTATAGATCTACACCCTACCAATCAGAGGAAACTCAAAAAGTTAAGTTTTTGAGACTTGAGACTATTGCGGTTCTAAGCGTGTTTGTATAATCTGACCAAATTTGAATATTTTATATTATGGTTATTAGGGGACCGATTTTAATTATCAAAAGTGATAATCAAACGGCCAATTAATCTCTATCGTTCTATACTGTTCAAAAAAAGAAACGCAACATTATTGCAGTGGTAATGGACACCAAATTTCAAACTTGTACGAAAATTTTATTTTACGGAATTAATGTTTCAATCTTGGCATGAAGAAACTTTCAGACTTTAACAATGAAATGATGTTCATTAAATTTGGTTTGGACTTTTATTCTTTGCGACTGAGGCCTCCGTTTCAGTAAGGTGTATGGCCTCCTCTGGCCTCTATCAGAGAACGACATCTCCTTGACATGGATCCGATTAGCCGTTGGATCTGTTGTTGTGGGATGGCTGCCCACTCTTCCCGCAGTGCAAGAGACAACTGTCGGAGAGTGGCTGGAGCCACGTCCCGCTGGCGGAGTTGCCTGTCGAGTTCATCCCATAAGTGTTCTATGGGGTTCATGTCTGATGGCATGGCTGGCCACGGAATGGTCTGGACGTTGTTGTCAGCGAGGAACTGGGTGGTGAGTTGTGCCACATGAGGTCGAGCGTTATCATGCTGAAAAATCGACCCTCGTGCAGCCAGAAGTGGAAGGACGTGAGGACGAAGAATTTCAGCGACGTATCGTTGGGCATTCAGGCGTCCTTCAATTTGCACTAGGTCACTTCTTCCCATGAAGTTGATCGCCCCCCACATCAGTACACCTCCACCACCATGTGGAGGAGCCTCATCAACAATCTTTTATAGGCATTCAATAATATGTTCAAAGAGTGTTGTGTTCCGTAAGTTTCACGGGATTCTCATGAACCTGACATGACTTATTGTCAAAAATGTTGTTTTGACCTTGACCTCTTTCATGACCTCACGAATCATGAGGTGAATACAATTCAGGTAACCACGAGAAGTTAATGACCAGGTGGACACAGTCAATGGGTTGACTGATGTCCAATCAGCGAATATCTTTTATAAAAGTAACACCAAAAAAGTTGCGTTTCTTTTTTTGAACAGTATATATAGTTTTCCCTTAGTTATTCCTTGGCATTTTTATCTGGGTAATTTTTAAGTAATTAAATTGGGCATTACCCTGATGTGGAAATATCACTAAATTAAATGTTTCTAAGTTAATATAATTTTATTATGAGGGAATCTTTATGTTTATGTGTTAAGCAATATCAGCGCTATAATTCGAGATATCCCTTTCATTTTAATTATCTTTAGTTATACAGAAATAAATTATCTACGTTCGGTCAAAAACACAAAATAGGCATTATTTCCACTTCAACCAAAATTTTCTTATCACTACAAGAAAAGGAAACGATTTGATTGGTTGTTAAATTTGTACTATGCTCTTAGATAAATTTTGGGTGGGCGGTAACTTTTGACTTGTTTCCGAGACAATTTCAAATACACTAGAGAAATTGTTGGCGGTAAATTTGACTGGGCCCTCAGACTAATTTCAAATACTGTAGTTATTTATAGATTTTTAAAATACGTTAACTAATTTTTAAGCTGGGAATTTTTGAGCGTGTTGTCATACAGATTCACTTCACTACAGCCGTCATTTATCCTGTGCCTCCATTTTAGCTCATGCTTTTCGTCTCAGCGTCCACATGTCTCTACCAAGTTGTTTTTTTTCTCGGTCTCACGTTTGCCTTTCTTGTGGCGTCCATAGCATGGCAGTTGGAGTGGTGGTATCGGTATCTCTTCTGAAAACGTTTTTTTTAATTGTCGATGCTGGGAGAAGCATAATATGAATAAGCAATTCTTCATAAGATGAGAAAATCTTTCTGCTGTCTGCCCTGGTGATGGCACTAAATTCTCCTGCGGTCATTTCCGTTTTGAAGTACAGAAACATTGCGGTACGAAAGCATAGAAGCTTTATCTATGAGGCGCAATCAGGCTTCTCAGGCTATATAAATATATACGTCGTATGTACAACCAGCATGCTACAGGTACAATAAGCATTCATACTCTTCGACATTTTCTGAGGGAGACTATGGGTTTACCTGGAGTGCAGTGAGGTCGATTCTGATCAACAATAACAATAAATATATGATGGGGACACTGTGCGGGAAAATTTCAGAAATGTTGTCACCGAATAATTACAGAGCCAGGAATGTTTCTGAAACATCCGGCGTCATGAGGTATTCTGAGAACACATGCGTTTTGTTACAACAGGATCGCAATATAGTTCTCATCACGAAAAAATGAGCCATGAAAAAGATTGCAATTTGGTCGGAAAGACGTGACTTATGTGACGGAAGGATAAGAGAATTAGAAGGTTTAATTTGAGAGAGATGTCTGCCGACACAAGCTGTACTAGATTCAAGCTAATTTAATTGTTTTGTCTGCCTCAGTACTTTCCAATTTACATTTACGTCTAGAAGAAACGCGTTGTCATAAAGTAACGACTGTTTTGTGAATTTCGACATTTCAGCTCTGTTTCTTTCTTGGTCCTGTTGGCAATCAGTGTACCAGTCGTAGTGGAAGGTTATTTTCATTATGTTAAACATGCTGTCATAAAAAATGTTTACCTTCTTAGCCGTTCCTCTTCTACCGTGAGGTGTAAAGGTTTGGAAGAGAGAGCGCCATACTATCCTATCGACTGTCTTCTTCGTGGCCTGGTTCCATTCTAGTCCGAGGTCCTTCAGAGATTGTCTAATGTTGTCCTCCCAGCAAAATCTGTGTCGTCCTGGAGGTCTGGATCCCTGGTTCTTAGCCTCCCATACCTGTCGTGGCAGGCGATCTTGTCCCATTCTGCAGACATTCTAACCCATCTTAGTTGGGACTGTTCAACTTGGGTCTGCAGGGGTAAGGTCTTTAGGCTTTGAGGTATCGTCTGTTTGCAGACTATGTCTCTTATTGTTACTTCAACCACCTTTCTCAAATATCTTATTTCTGAGGTTTGGATCTGAGTCATAAAAAATAATAAACAAAACTGCTTGTGTGGACCACAGATTTGCAACTACTCCATCAAGATGTACCGGTAGATCACATGGAATGATTTGATAGATCTCTAGTTAATGGAAAGGAGAAAAGAAAGTAATTTTCAGTCATGTGAATTTTCGCAGTAGACCTCTCTCGTCGGTATTTTAAAAACTCGGTATACCAAGGGTTAACAACGCTTCCCATTGAAAATCCACCAGCTAGCTTACTAACATTCAATCCAATGTATGTTGTAGAAATGCTGGTTAATTATCTCGCTAGCAAAGCCACTAGATTTTAGTACCGCTTGCGTGAAACAAACGTCACAGTTCAAGCCTAGCCTTCAAAGCAAGAGAAAGAGAAGAAAACGTGTAAAAACGAATACACGAAGGCATAAAATTGAGAGATAAATGTCGTAGCTGGTAGAAACGCGACGTCACAAGTTGCAGACCCCCCTTTTTCTCGACACGCGTTAGTGGCACATATTCACGCTGTTAGACAAGTCAGCCGATATAAACACACACACAAGTCGCATTTCTAGCTAGAAGTAGTGCTAAAGTAGTGATTCTACAAACGTGTTGTTAAAAATTTGGTAACGTACTGTGGAAGGGTGGGCGAGATGATGATGATGATTATATTGTGATAGTTGATCACTCTCTTTTCACACTCGCACCGACCCGAACAACAATAAAACTCTTGATTCTAGAGGCAGGGGTTGTATTTATTTTTACAACCCATTCAGTGATTCAGCAAACATTAAACAAATAAACTAGCGAACATAACAAAACAAAACTAACACCCAACAGTGCCTGATTGCTAATCTGAAGAAGCAAACAAAGCGACGAATAGTTAAAATCATAGTAGTTAAATAATCATACTCTCACCTGCCAAACAGTCCTTCCACGTGTACTACCTGACACCCTCAACTATCACACACGCACACACTCATGCGTGTCGTCCAGTGCGACTAGTATGGTGTTGTGCATGAGGCTGGCAACCTCACCGTGTAACACAGATTGCTACCGAAACCACTACTGCAGGGGCACACTCTCAGCTATCACACACACACACACACACACACACTCATGCATGTCGTCCAATGAGACTAGTATGGTGTTGTGCATGAGGCTGGCAACCTCACCGTGTAACACAGATTGCTACCAAAACTACTACTGCACGAGCATCTGAATGCTTCATACGGATGAAACCACACTGGTGGCCCCATGCTCCCACAGGAGCGGAGAAGAGAAATATATATCTCCAAGCGAGCCCACGTGCTCTCACAAACCATTCTTCACATTACAATAATTAAATAATAATCAACTGGACATAAAATAATATTCAACTATCTGTACAACAAACTCTCAATAATGAGAATAAACCACCACCCCGCAACTGCTCCATCTCAGTATTCATCACTGCCCTCTGAACATGTCGTAAGTGGCGACTGGTGCGCCTGGTAACAAGCATGTCGTATACGACCCCCGATGAGACTGAGAACTCATCACATGAAACACATCGTTACCGTCACCGAAACAACAACAGCAATAGCATAAAAATGCTAATTGTGGGCCTGTAATGGACACCAGCTGCATTGGTGTTTCCATGCTCCGCCGGGAGCAAACATAGAAACACCTGTCTCAACGTGCCTTACGCCTTACGCACGCTCTCCAGAAATCTAAATACATATTCTCGCTTGAAAGTAACCCATAAATATATACAGTAGAATAATCAATCATCGTGAAATACGCTCAATTACTTTTACATTAAAGAAATAAAATATAATTATTCTCGACTTAAACCAAACTGGAACTAAATACACAACGTGTCACATGGCGTAACATTTAGGTTTACCACGCAATGCGTGTTATTCGCCGCTTTTTGTACAGTCCTCGCCACGTGGCTACAATCTTGCTATTGTTAATCTTATCTAAATTCCTGTGAAATAGCTTCATACTATATCTGCCTTTCTGATGAATGAAATAATCGCTCTTACAGCCGCAATCTGGACTTAGCATGCCTAATAAAACCTATCAAACATTATTTTCACTCATCTATCATTTCAAGACTAAATCATAATGTCCTAAAAAGACATTTCCTTTGGAAACACATCTATCTATTTATTTCACTAAACATTAAAATAGCCACATCGATATTATTTCAGAATTATATAAAACTAATGCTAATTTAAATTAACTCACGTGTCATGTCTTTGTGTTCTTCTGTGTGGGTACACAGGGCGCCTCGTTTCGTTCTCTCTTGTCTGGACTGATACTTAAGAAGGGCCCTGCTGGTTCGCTATTTCTTTTTATAGGCACTAGGCTAATCACTCAACTTACTGCGCGCTGGGCGTATTAATCTTGGCTACTTAAATATCACACGCGATTTTGCTTTACCAGGCCGACAACAGAAATATACACAACTATTTCTAGAGCAAAAACACAATTCTACACCACAAGTTAATTATTAAGGCATTATTATGGCCTTTTCATCAATCTTGAAGAATTTACATCTCAGCATGCTTCGCGCACTTCTAAAATACATGGGCGATAAATCTGCCCAAAAACAGAAGGGGGGCGGGCGTCTCCTTTTCGGCCCCATCACAGTACTACAAGGATCTGCTGCGTTCTGCATGAGAGCGATAGTTAAAAATAAAAGGAAAAAAATTAAGGTTAACGTGAGATTTTTTGAATATGCAGTACTGAATGGGGGGATGAGACGGAGTATCGGACTAGGAGTGTCACTAGTCGTGTTTACAAATTTGAATAGGAGAGATAGGAAATATTTTTTTGAAGCATTGTAGAAATAAAACGATACTAGGCATTAGAAATAAATACAAGAATAAAATAATGTAATGACTGTGCGATAGATAACAACAGGATCAATAAGTATGTATCAGAATTTAAAACTATTAAGAAATAAAGAAGTTGGACAGAAGACAGATAGACGAACGGACTTGAAAATCTTTCTCAGTTTGCCCGTAGTGGGGGTAGAGGGGAAGGAGTCCTAATTTTGAATATTTGAGGTCAGTTTTGAAAAAAGAACGCTAGAAGCCAAACCGTCGCTGATTGGCTGTGGTGTAATATACTAACGATTGAATAAAAGCATTTAGTAGTTGGTATTCGGGGCCACTTGTTAAAAAGAATTCATTCATTACAGTTGTTTTAAGACAAGAAAGGAGTACATTCTTGTTTGCTATTCTGCACTAGCAGCGATCTGGATTGTTGCCATATATCGCAATATTCAACTGTTTAGTGTGTAAATTTCTTTGATGCGGTAAGAATGAAAACCTTTATATTGTCAATTTTATCATTATTATGTATGCATTATTGAATCAGTATGAACCTTATGGGGGAAAACGTTTATCTAGAGGGAAGTCAACATTAAACACTGTGTTGTTTCACAGCGTTGTTAGGAAATGTATTAACCTGTTGTAGAAAAGCAAGACAGGCTTTCTACCATATTGGGAGAAAAGAAAATTAAATATTAATGGAGAAAATGTTGTATTATGACATAAGACCAGGAAGATCACTGGCCGTCTTCTTCAGCAAGTCACCGTGATTGTACATGACTTGATATTATTAATGTAAATTGTTTCCTTTGTCAAGGAAAGTGTCAAACGGTGGTTTGAAAGTTATTTATCCATGAAAGGGGTACCAACCAAATTGAGAACCTTAACTAATTGTTTAGTTACCATACTGATGTCTGATGATATTGCAAATGTTAGAGTAGGGAAAGAGAGAGACTATTAGATGCTGAGTTGGACACATTTATATTGTTCCAGGGTTTCTTCTACGATTCAAAGTGAGCCCAGGTGATCAAATACCTGACCATAAGTTCTGCAGTGAGGCCATATCTACTGAGTGCCTGCACATACATATATTACGAGAAGCAGAAGCGTGACTTGGCAGTGGAAGCTGACATAGTATACTTCAGTCAGCCTGTTACCAGAAATCCCAGATAAGCAATCGTGTCTGGGGTATTTGATATCGCAAACAATCCAACTCTCAATTTCCCAAAATATATTGTGTCAGCCAGTGATGAATCCAAACGTTCGAATAACCTGTACCCTTTTCTAGGAGCAAGGAATACTTGACACTTTTCTAGATTGACTCATATAAATAATTGTGGGAAAATACAGACTCAATTATATTTGTGAATTAATTGCTGTAAATATTTATATTATCATTTTGAGTTGATTATTCCTGTGTCTAAAAGAATAACAAGGATACAGGAAAATAAATTGTTCAAAAAATATGTTAAATTGAAAACTTAACCAGTGACTTGTTTAATCAATGTTTTTTAGTAATAAGTGTAGTTGTTGTCTTGTTTATACACTACATCACATTGCATATACCCTAGACACTAGCTAAATGTAACTGTCTTTTTTCTCTTGTTGATGTGATCACTGGCCCAAGACAGTATACATGTGGTTAGATGTGTAGTGCGAGCGTATGATGAATTGAGTGTGGGTGCGAATGAAGACGCGAATGTGTTTAGGCTCGTATAGATGTAGATCCTGCAACCCATACTCTCACATGCAGTAATCAAGGATGCTTTGACACTGCAGGCATGTTTCAAGACATTTATTGACGGGAACACACATAGTATCAACAGGAACAGTCAGTGTAACAAGGTCATGCTGACCTGACATCGATAGGTATACATTTGGCATTCAAAAAGGTAAACATCAGAATAGACGTGTATGGTCAATAGCAAAGTTCTTCAATAATGACAGTTCGTAGCGTCGCCCTTGGCGTCTCTGACTAAACGCGTCAGATGCCTTAGTTACCTTGACACACAGGTGCAACTTGGCACTCCCGCCAATTGCACATATCAGGCTGTAGTATAATAGCCGGAAGCACAGGCCTCGTCCTAACGTCGGCCGTGTACTTCTGTTAAATAGGTTATCACCAACCCTGCAGTAATACTTATTGTAGATAGAAGTTCCGCCAATCTGCGGCTCCACAATATATCCTCGTCACTGGATTTCTGGACAATATAAGACTAACAGTCTTGGATGGCTACCTCGAGCACAAATATATAAGTTCTGAAATGGCGGATCCGTGAACTGCTGTTCACCCTAGGTAATCCTTTACATGTTCTGCCACCGAAAAGCGTAATAATGCATAAAGGTCGGTATTACCTGGTAAATGAATCCTCAGAACTACACAAGGAATTCTGTCGTCATCCCGACGCACAGAGATTCACTGGGGAAAACTGCCATAGCAGTTACTTCGAAGATTCTCCCCGAAAAACAATGGACTCTTGGTCCCTTCAGAAAAACAGGACCTCCCGGCTTCCCGGAAGTATATCTCACTCCCGCTTAAAAAACCTTCCCATAGGCCCACGCCGAACTGTCAACCTCTGACCCTAAAGGTCAAACACAATGAATGAATAAACAAGGGAAGACAACCCCTAATCAACCTGACATCGCAGGTAAAGACACAATTATACTTATGATACAAACATAAGCAAATAACTTGACAGATGACTCCGTCGAAAATGACAGCAACATTACTACCACCACCCTGTAAAAAAAAAAATGCAATTTTTTTTTTTTTTTAATATGTTCATGAGCAAGATAGCACCAGTATCACTTCTGTGCTCATGCAAACAATGAACCTAATATCAGGTACAATAGAAGAGGGTACAAATCATCTCCCAACATAGGAGAAAATATTTCCTTTAAGCCAAACAAACTAAGGGATACCATTCAAGAAACCTAAGTTGCTGGCAATACCAATCATATATCAAACATTACTAAATAATATAATCATAGCAATATACAAATGTCAATGCTATTTTAGCAACATATCACTGATGGATGGACAAAATGAAATTTGTTAAATTATCTAAACATCATCCAAATACATTTGTATTACAACATATTATGATATTAAGGACAGACCTAAGTCTGAAAATATATCAGGAAAAAACTAGGACACAAGATTTAACTGGAATCATGTGGGCATCTAGACAATATGTCCGCCATCACATTATCCGAACCACGGATAGCTCGCACCGTGAAATGGAAAGGCTGAAGAGCAATAGCATAACGAGTAGATCTCGAGCTCTTCAAATCCTTACTTTGCATAGCCGTAAGAGCTTTTTGGTCGGTTTCCATAAAGAAATGCGCGCCCAGAAGGAACCTTTGTAGCTTAAGAATGGACCAAACCATAGCCAACAATTCACGGTCCAAAACCGAGTAATTCCTTTCTGCCGCATTCAGCTTCCTAGAAATATACATTACAGGATGCAGAGTTCCTGAATATTCCTGCATTAGTGCCGCTCCAATGCCAGTGGAAGAGGCATCACTACGAAGGACAAAAGTCTTATCAATCGTCGGTAGTCTTAAGATAGGATGAGATGAGAACAAATTCTTAACCTGATCCAATGAAGATTGGCATTCTTGGGACCAACGCACCATATTAGGAGAACCTTTTTTCAATAACGTTGAAAGTGGTGCCATAATGGAGGACAGATTCTCAATGAATCTTCCATAGAATTGTATCAATCCCAAGAGACTACGCACTTGCTTTTTTGTCTTCGGAACCGAGATATTTAATATCTTTGAAATGTTTTGGTCCTCTGTCTTCAACAGACCATGACCAACTCGATGACCTAGGAAGGAAATTTCACTAAACCCAACAAAAGCTTTAGAGGGTTTAGCAGTCAAACTATGCTCACGTAGAGTAGATAGCAATTCCTTCAGACCCACATAGTGTTCTTCCCAAGTATCGCTGAAAAGACAGATGTCGTCTAAATATGCAATGACATCTGCACGATCTGATAGAATTCGTCGCATCATGCGCACGAAAGTCGCTGGGGCGTTCATAAGCCCGAAAGGCATAAAATTCCATTGAAACAGACCCCTAGGTGTCGAAAAAGCAGTGAGAGGTTTGGCGTGTTCCGTCAATGGGACTTGCCAATAACCTTTCGACAAGTCTAGTTTAGTAAAGAATTTAGCTTTAGAAAGTCTAATAAGTAGATCATCTAATAACGGCATAGGTTCAGCATCGAACTTCGTAACTTGATTTAATTTGCGATAATCAACGCAAAGACGTATGTTATTGTCTTTCTTTCGAACAATAACTATCGACGAAGAATAAGCTGAAGTGGATGGTTCAATTATTTGTAGTTGAATCATTTCATCCAATTCTTTCTCGACTTGTGCTTGAAAATGAATAGGTATTGGGTATGGTCTTACTCTGATCGGATTACGATCAGTAAGTATGATGTCATGTTCTATGACATCTGTGTGTCCAGGAATGTCGGTAAGGACATCCTGATATGATTGTAACGTAGAGGATACTTGACGTTGTTCCTCAAAAGACAAGTTAGAAGAGACTGTAACGTCTCTCCACGATTCCGTTGAAATAAGTGGAATCGTAGGAAGAGGTAAGTTCACGTCAGAAAAAATAGTTTCCTCATCCTGTATAACGGACAGGGATGAGATGTGACCATGTTGAACTGGAGAGTCGTCCGTCGCCTGGAAAATAGGCTGTAAATAGTCTGGACGTTCAATAAACTCTGTTAACATATTTATATGGAAGGTTTTATGCCTTCCATCCACATCGACAATATAGTCGACATCAGAAATTTTCGAGACTATAGTGTATGGACCCTTCCAAGAAATGAGAAGTCTATTCTCTCTTGAGGGCAGTAAGACATATGCTTTGTCTCCAGGACAAAGTTGACGTAGGCGTCTTTTCTTATTAGCAAATCGCCTAGCTTTTTCTTTCGCAAATTCGGAAGATGAAGTTGCTAACCTGCACGATTCGATAATCTTTTCTCTAAGAGCTATAACATATTCATATGACGATTGTGTATCATCGTCAATATTATCGGAAGTTATCAAATCGTGTAACAAGGACATTGGCCCGCGCGGTTGCGCGCCAAAGACAAGTTCGAAAGGAGAAACCCCTGTATGCTCGTTGGGAACCTCTCTATAGGCAAAGAGGACTGCAGGTAAAACCCTGTCCCAATCTTCAGGATGATCCTCCGTTATCTTGCCAAGTAAGTTCTTTAGTGTCCTGTTAAGACGTTCTACCAATCCATTGGACATTGGATGATAAATACTACTGAGAGACCTTTTAATGTCTAGCGTAGCCATTACCTGAGACATAACGTCCGAAATTAACTGAGTGCCGTGATCCGACAGTATTTCTCCGGGGAATCCCAGACGAGAAAATACGAGCCAAAGAGCATCAGCGATATCGACAGTTGATATGCTCTTCAGAGGAATAGCCTCTGGCCAACGCGTGCACATGTCCACGCAAGTGAGGATAAATTGGTGTCCTCTGGCTGACTTAATTTTGAACGGACCAATGATGTCTATAGCCATTTTCTGAAACGGCCGAATCGGAATATCTGCAGCCTGAATAGGAGCAGCATGTCTCGGACCCCTAGACTTGACCTCTTGACAAATTTTGCAAGATCGGCAATAAATTCGGATGTCTTTATTCACGAATGGCCAAAAGAATGACGCAAGGACTCTAGTTTTAGTTCTGGAAAAACCCATGTGTCCCGCACACTGAGAATCGTGTGCATGCCGAAGAATTAAGGCTCTCATACACTTAGGCACACGAATTTGCGAGTGCATAGACTTGTCCGAGTGTTGTACCATTCGTACCAATATACCATTCTTCATAGTGATATACGATTTGTGATTCGTATTTTGATTGGGATCCCCTTTCTTTGCAAGAAGGAAGTATTTCTTCAAAGAAGGATCCTCTTCTTGACGTTTAACAAACGAGTCATGGGAAATCACCAAGTGCTCGTCTTGGCTATCAACTTCATTACTATTATAAGATGAAGTTGGGGGATTAAGAGCTTGAGCTCTTGTCACCACTGCATTGACCGTTTGAATGTTTTTTTCTTCCCAACTAGAAATTTGTTGCGGGGTGCATTCCTTAACCCCATGAATACGACCGATTATAAGATCCGCAATAGGATTAGGAAGAAGACATGCATGGACATCTCCTGTGAAGAAAGGAGTGTCAATCCTAATAATAGCAGTAGGATAGCTTTCCATAGTACCACCAAATGTAACACATTTGATTGTTTTTTTTCCCGTGGCACAGCAAGGATCTATCAGAGACTCCTTAACCCCGACGGTAGTACATCCCGAATCGAAAAGTACTGAGACTAGCCTATCATTTATTAGACCTTTATGTAAGATGAGAGATCCTCTCCCATCATGCGCAACTGTAGCAGGTAGAGCAGGAAGAGGGTGACCACAACTTAGCGTAGATACAGTTGATGAGTCAAACAATGTTAAGCATTGGGGGCATTCAGTTGCTCTCCCAAAATCGAAAGCACAACCAGTGATAGCCCTAGAGTTACCACTATCATTTACTGTATTACAGACTCCATCAAACTCTTGTTGCGCAGAGTTTGCCTGTTGGTAAGGTCTTTTTTTGTTAAACCTAGGTCTACCTCGATTATCATTTCCCCTGTAATTATTTCGACTATCATTTCCCCTGTAATTGTTATCATATTGCCTATTGTAATCATCATTCCGGTTTGAATCCCGGTTTCTAAATTCACCATCGTCATAATCTTGACGTCGAGAATGATTACCTCGAAAATTTGAATAGTTATTATTTGGATAGCCTTTACGAAAGTGTCTAAAATTATTACCACTAAAATTACGAGAACTACCATCTTGTCTCCACTGCATAGACGAAGAACCATCATGTGTTGGATTACTCCGCTTCTGAGTGTAATTTTGATTACTTCCCCTATTCCAATTTTGTTGAGCACCCTGAAATTTTTTTCTGAAATTAGGGCCATATGGTGTTGCCGAAGCAGCTGGCAACCCTTCTTTCACTTTAGAATTGCTAACTGTAGCATGGGGATGTGCTGTGGCATACTGACAACAGTATTCCTCCATTTCTTTTAAGTTTTTAGGCTTACGCTCATGAAGGAATGCAAGAAAAGAATCATTAACAGATGACAAAACCTTATCTCGCAATAATAAGTCCATTAGACCTTCATATGTTTTCTCAATCTGAGACAACTCAACCCATCGTGTAAATGTACGACGTATCTTTGTAACAAAATCAGAGAAATCTACTCCATTTTCTGGCAACATTGTCCTAAAACGAAGACGATAGTCTTCTTGTTTTAATTGGTATTTCTTTAGTAATGCTGCCCTGACAACATCATAATTAGTCCTCTCATGTTCGTCTATTGTCATAAGAGTAGTCACTGTGTCACCTGTAAAAAATGGCATCAGTTGTTCAACATATTTTTCCTTTTTTATGTTATGCGTATCGCACAAAAATTGGAATCTATCTAGATAATCTGCTACGTCATCCTTTAAAGGATTGAAATGAGGCAATTTAATCCTACTAACAAACTCCTTTGTCGTACTCGAAGTTGTTTGCTGAGCACCCGTACTCGCCAATTTCAATTTCTCTAACTCCAAAATTGCGAGTTTTTCATCAAGTTCCATCTTCTGTTTTCTTTCCTCATGTTCCATTTTCCTAATTTCAGCCTCAGCAGCAGCTTGAAGTTTTTTTTTTCCTCTGCAGCAGCTTGAAGTTTTTTTCCCTCTGCAGCAGCTTGAAGTTTTTTGTCTTCCATTTCCATCTGGAATTTTCTTTCATCAGCTGCAGCTTGAGCTTTCCTCTCCTCAGCAGCAGCTTGAGCTTTTCTCTCCTCAGCCTCTCTTTGATACCTTCTTTCTTCAAGTTCTAATCTTCTATTCTCAGCTTCTAGCTTCTTTAGTTCAGCTTCTGCTTTCAATTTAATTTCCTCTTTTTGTTTCTTTTCTTCTGACTTTAATGCAATGGCGAATTGAGCAGATGAATATTCTTCCAATTCTTTACCAGACTTACCAAGGGTCAACCCTTGCTGGATGAAGAAATCCAATGTAGACATTCTGTCTAATGAGATCAGAAACCTGAAAAAAAATTAAATAAATTACCTTATCCCACTTCAATGGGAGACAAGTCTGAAATGCTAGACTTGTATACTCACTTCACTTTATTTTACTGTCTCAATCTTTGTAGATAACAAGTCTTTTATCAAAGAACTTGTATAAATATCTTATATAATATTATTTAACAAACTCTATATGAAGAGTCTACCTTATCAATAATATCATCAAAACATGACCAAGTATGTGTATGTAGACTGTGCATGACAGTAATGTAGTACAACCAAAAAAAAATACAAAGACAAAAATACAAAACAATACAAATGGCAACACTGTTTTAACCAAAAATGTGTAGAGAAATACACAAGAAAGGAGAGACCTACAGAATACAAACAAAACAAATCGACAATCAAAACTGAAAAAAAGACAAAATATTACAAAAACAACGTTAAGTACAATTACATCACAGCTAACATCAATAGCGACCAATTGTCACTAGCAAATTTCCAAATTAAGAAAATTTGCACCTACAGACCGCTTACAGTAAGCCTCGATCAAGTGGCATATTTACCGTAAGACCCACCAACCGAAAAACCCGCAGAAAAATACACAAAACAGTAGAAGTGACATAAACATATAGCAATCAATTTCAATGTGTTGCAGAACAAGTTCAGTCACAGCTGAAACTAAAATAAATTTCTTGCTCCTTGCGAACACAGAAACGAAATGTCAAACGCGCACTGAACGTCAAATCCACTGTAACATAAAGTGGTATTCACGAACCAAAGTTACTATGACCTTCTCAAATTAGGGCTTGCACATCGAATGTTTACAATTTCACGTACTGTTTACAGACACTTGACCTCCAACAATGTAGCTTGAATACTCTGACCTAGAAAAGTCTGTTGTTGAATGAAACGTGTCACAACCCGCAGTACTGTTTACAATAGGAACCCGCCTTCTATGCAGTTATGGTCCACGTAGCAAATGCCTAGTAGTTCACTTCAGTACTAGTCTTGTTATGCTTTATGTAGCATTATAATATAAATGCTCGTACTGTTTATTTGTGTCAACCGTTGATGACCTATATCTGTCCTGTTGTAGCCAAAACTTGCAAGTGTAGAATTAGCGCTGTTACGGCTGTCCCGTGTGTAGCTTAGACCCACAGATCAGAAGTGTAATGTGTACTTGTCCTTCTTGTAACTTTCTCGACAAAACTGGAGACATCATACATGTAACAGCCAACCAGGAATGTAAATTTCTGGATCCATAAATGTCAACAATAATGTCAAATGCTCGCTCTGTTCTTTTTAAACCCACAGATCTGGTCCATCAGAAATGTAAGTTTCTAGGCCACATTGGCGACAAGAAATGTATCATAAGAGCCCACGTAACTGGTCCACCAGAAATGTAACTGTCTTTTTTCTCTTGTTGATGTGATCACTGGCCCAAGACAGTATACATGTGGTTAGATGTGTAGTGCGAGCGTATGATGAATTGAGTGTGGGTGCGAATGAAGACGCGAATGTGTTTAGGCTCGTATAGATGTAGATCCTGCAACCCATACTCTCACATGCAGTAATCAAGGATGCTTTGACACTGCAGGCATGTTTCAAGACATTTATTGACGGGAACACACATAGTATCAACAGGAACAGTCAGTGTAACAAGGTCATGCTGACCTGACATCGATAGGTATACATTTGGCATTCAAAAAGGTAAACATCAGAATAGACGTGTATGGTCAATAGCAAAGTTCTTCAATAATGACAGTTCGTAGCGTCGCCCTTGGCGTCTCTGACTAAACGCGTCAGATGCCTTAGTTACCTTGACACACAGGTGCAACTTGGCACTCCCGCCAATTGCACATATCAGGCTGTAGTATAATAGCCGGAAGCACAGGCCTCGTCCTAACGTCGGCCGTGTACTTCTGTTAAATAGGTTATCACCAACCCTGCAGTAATACTTATTGTAGATAGAAGTTCCGCCAATCTGCGGCTCCCACAATATATCCTCGTCACTGGATTTCTGGACAATATAAGACTAACAGTCTTGGATGGCTACCTCGAGCACAAATATATAAGTTCTGAAATGGCGGATCCGTGAACTGCTGTTCACCCTAGGTAATCCTTTACATGTTCTGCCACCGAAAAGCGTAATAATGCATAAAGGTCGGTATTACCTGGTAAATGAATCCTCAGAACTACACAAGGAATTCTGTCGTCATCCCGACGCACAGAGATTCACTGGGGAAAACTGCCATAGCAGTTACTTCGAAGATTCTCCCCGAAAAACAATGGACTCTTGGTCCCTTCAGAAAAAACAGGACCTCCCGGCTTCCCGGAAGTATATCTCACTCCCGCTTAAAAAACCTTCCCATAGGCCCACGCCGAACTGTCAACCTCTGACCCTAAAGGTCAAACACAATGAATGAATAAACAAGGGAAGACAACCCCTAATCAACCTGACATCGCAGGTAAAGACACAATTATACTTATGATACAAACATAAGCAAATAACTTGACAGATGACTCCGTCGAAAATGACAGCAACACTAAACAACATACACCCACCATTACACTTCAGTAGGGAAAGATATATAATCGGGTGAGGTCATTGGTGGAAGCAGACAGGATTCCTGTAAACATATATGAATTTAATAAACCTCAGGGGCTTGCATAGCTGACCTCACACCAGATAGAATTAAAATTAATAATATTTATAGAATAACACCAAATCCGCTACATAAATTGGGACGCTCTTCCGGGAATTAATAGTTTTCTTAATACCCTACATAAATTGAGTTATTAGGTCCCAGCATTTGTAAAATATAAAAGTAAAAATAATTTGAGAGTGGTTTGAGATATTATTGCCCTTTGTCTTGTGTTTAGTTGGTTAATTAGTTTATGGTAGTGGATAGCATTTTATATTGTTAACAGTAAAATGGCTGATTTGGCAAAGTACAGATCTGCTGCTGTGCAGACTGCAAAGGAGATTAATTTAGATGGTCAAGCTCTGATTCAGTGTGTGACATCAGAGTGCGACAAGTATATGGATAGGGAAGATAAGAGGCTAGCGGAAGAAAGAAAGTTAGAAACTGATAGGTTAGCTGAGGAGAAGAGAATTATGTTAGAAGATGCTAGGGAGCTTAAGAAATTAGAGGCTAATAGAGAGGCTGAGATCAAGAGGCTGCAGTTGGAGGAGAAGAAACTTGAGGCTGAAGCTAAGAGGTTGGAGGCTGAAAGAGAGAAAGAAGAAAAGAGGTTGGAGGCTGCAAAGGAGGAGAAAAGATTACAGCTTGAGGCTGAGGCCAGGAAAGAAGAAAGGAGATTGGAGGCTGAGAAGGAGAAAGAAGCTAAGAGGATGGAGGCTGAGAAAGAAGAGAAACGGTTACAAAGGGAACATGAGTAGCGACTAAGGGAGTTGGAGTTACAAGGCCATGCTCCCGATAATGGAAGTAGCGCATCCACTTCTGGCTCTGCTGCAAGCCAGGTAGCATCCTCATCAGCCATGGGGTTTCATTTGGACCCCTTTGTAGAAAAAGAGGATGATATTGAATCATTCCTCTCTAGATTTGAAGCATTAGCTACCATGTATGGGTTAGAGAAAGAAAGATGGAGTATGAAGGTATCTCAGGGGCTTAGGGGAACCTCTTATGAGGTATTCGCCAAACTGAGCAAAGATGATCAAGATGACTACGACATTCTTAAGCAAGCTCTGCTAGTTAGATATGAGAATAATAGTGAATTTTACAGAAAGAAATTTAAGAATGCAAAACTGTTGACTTGAGAGACTTACCACCAGTTCTCTGCACGTCTGGAGACTTATCTGGAGAAATGGACTGCTCTGGGGAAAACCCAAGATTTAAAGGATATGATTATGACTGAGCAGTTGAGAGAGTCCATGGCTCCAGACCTGAGAAAATTTCTCACGAAACAGGGTGCTGAGAGGCTGGGGGAGATCTTAAATGTGGCTGAGCGATATCAGGCAGCCCAGTCTGAGATAGCAAGTATGAAGAAGAAGCCTATAGACCATAATAAAGCTCCACAAAACCACAACCAACCTAAATTTGAGCACAGAGATAAGTTTAATAAGGGTAAAGCCTATTATGATAAGCCCAAGTTTGACCAACGTGATAGAAACCCGCAGTTCAATGATAAGAAAAATTTCCCTCAGGGAAATAAATGGTGTAAGTGGTGCAAGAAATAAAATCATGACACCATAATGTGTACTCGAAAACCTCCTAACTTTGCTGCAATGAAAACGGGGAGAAAGGGATTAAAGGTTAAACCTAGTGGACAGCAGGAACCTTATCACCCCCCAGTTTGTGAGGATGTTGTATGTAATGGTGTCACCATTAGGTGCCTTTACGATACTGGATTGGATTTTGATTCTGTTGTGAGTTCTCACGTAGTGCAAGCTGATCAATACACCCCAGAAACAGTGGAGATTCAAGCGGCAACCAAGGATGTAGCAACCATGACACTTCCCATCGCCAGGATGCATGTGAAAACTCGCTATGTGGAAGGAGTAATCAAGGCAGCAGCGATAAACGAACCCATTTACCCTCTGATATTGGGGTGTCGTTATGTATTCTTGGGGAATCCCAGGAAACCTATGATCATGGCAACAGTGCAGACCAGGTCACAGTCACGAAAGGAGGAGGGTGAACCTATAAATACTCATCCAGATGAGATGAGGAAGGCACAGGCGGAAGATACGTCACTCAAGCCGTGCTTTAAGAAATTACCTAAGTGCCATACACATCCTACGAAAGGAGACTACTATATGAAGAATAAACTGTTGTATAGGAAGGCTGGAACTGGAAGCAATAGTCACGGACAGCTGGTCCTTCCAAAGGCATATAGGGCAGATGTAATAAGGAGATTACATGTTGGAAAAGATGGGGACCACGAGAAAGTAGGTACCATCTGCCAAAAAGTTGCTCAAAGTTATTATTGGCCAGATGTAATGGTCATCGTTGAAAATTTTGTAGAAGCATGTAGCCTATTACATGAGGGAACACCCACAAGTGGGAAAAATAACAATCAGGACCTAGAAATGCCACGGGGCAAACTAAGGCCTGAAAATAAAATTAAAAATGTAGAGAAAGTGGAATGGGAACCCCCTTTTCACACACAGTCTTCACTTGAATGTATTAACATGGCCAATATGAATAGAGTACAAAGAGTAATTCTACCCCAGAATACCAGAATAAGCCGACAATCCCTCGGTCGGAATTATGTGAACTGGAGGAAGAAAAAAGAGAGAGAAGATCTCTCACAAGTAAATTAAAGTGGGGAGAAAACCCCAAGAGAAGAATTGGTAGTGGACGATGTGTAAGTGATGATAAAAGGAAAGTCCATTGGAACTTCACCCGGAATGGCACCGGTAACCCTATTTGGGAGGCCAATAAGAAGTCCAGTGGAACTTCACCCGGAATGGCACCGGAAACCCTATTTGGGAGGCCAATAAAAGATCCATATGTAACCTTATTGAGTACATGGACAGATGAGAAGGCAGAAGAAACTGTTACCTCATCATATCACTTTGTGAACGAACTGACCACTCGTTTAAGAAAAACTGTCAAAAGGATAGAGGGGGCAGGTTCAAAAGGTTCTGACTAATCATACAGATGCTAAGGATAACGACAAAATGTGGGATACGAATTTTCTTTTACCCGGAATAATATATGAAAATTGTAAGACCCAACACCAATTTTATGAGAGCCTATCTACGATCTAATGATAAAAATCGACAAAAAAGAAGGATAAAATTTATCATGTGAATCTCCTAAAGAAATACCTGGAAAGAGAGATCCAGGATGAGACACATCTCATGACCTTGTCGATAGCCTAGGGAATAGTACTTTATTGGCGCTAAATTGTCTCGCAGATAATAACTTGCAATGAATGCATGTTTAGGAAGGGAGGTATGTAGTAATATCTGTGAAACAAACGCTAATTTCCATAGAATTGTACTCCCAAATGCTAGCAAATAAAACAGCCCGTGTGTTAACGACTAACAGCTTCTACTATGCCAGTCGGGAATCCAATGTATGCTGTAGAAATGCTAGTTAATTATCTCGCTATCAAAGCCACTAGATTTTAGTACCGCTTGCGTGAAACTAACGTCACAGTGCAAGCCTAGCCTTCAAAGCAAGAGAGAGAGAAGAAAACGTGTAAAAACGATTACACGAAGGCATAAAATTGAGAGATAAATGTCGTAGCATGGCAGAAACGCGACGTCACAAGTTGCAGACCCCCTTTTTATCGACACGCGTTCTTAGCACATATTCACGCTGTTAGAATCGTCAGACGATATAAACACACACACAAGTCGCATTTCTAACTAGAAGTAGTGCTAAAGTAGTGATTCTACAAACGTGTTGTTAAAAATTTGGTAACGTACTACAAGGATCTGCTGCGGACTGCATGAGAGCGATAGTTAAAAATAAAAGAAAAAAATTAAGGTTAACGTGAGATTTTTTGAATATGCAGTACTGAATGGGGGGATGAGACGGAGTATCGGACTAGGAGTGTCACGAGTCGTGTTTACATATTTGAATAAGAGAGATAGGAAATATTTTTTTGAAGCATTGTAGAAATAAAACGATACTAGGCATTAGAAATAAATACAAGAATAAAATTATGTAATGACTGTGCGATAGATAACAACAGGATCAATAAGTATGTATCAGAATTTAAAACTATTAAGAAATAAAGAAGTTGGACAGAAGACAGATAGACGAATGGACTTGAAAATCTTTATCAGTTTGCCCATGGTGAGGGTAGAGGGGAAGGAGTCCTAATTTTGAATATTTGAGGTCAGTTTTGAAAAAAAAAACGCTTGAAGCCAAACGGTCCCTGATTGGCTGTGGTGTAATATACTAACGATTGAATAAAAGCAATTAGTAGTTGGTATTCGGGGCCACTTGTTAAAAAGACTTCATTCGCTAAAGTTGTTTTAATACGAGAAAGGAGTACATTCTTGTTTGCTATTCTGCACTAGCAGCGATCTGGATTGTTGCCATATATTGCAATATTCAACTATTTAGTGTTTATATTTCTTTGATGCGGTAAGAATGAAAACCTTTATATTGTCAATTTTATCATTATTATGTATGCATTATTTAATCAGTATGAACCTTATGGGGGAAAACGTTTATCTAGAGGGAAGTCAACATCAAACACTGTGTTGTTTCACAGCGTTGTTAGGAAATGTATTAACCTGTTGTAGAAAAGCCACACAGGCTTTCTACCATATTGGGAGAAAAGAAAATTAAATATTAATGAAAAAAATGTTGTATTATGACATAAGACCAGGAAGATCACTGGCCGTCTTCTTCAGCAAGTCACCTTGATTGTACATGACTTGATATTATTAATGTAAATTGTTTCCTTTGTCAAGGAAAGTGTCAAACGGTGGTTTGAAAGTTATTTATCCATGAAAGGGGTACCAACCAAATTGAGAACGTTAACTAATTGTTTAGTTACCATACTGATGTCTGATGATATTGAAAATGTTAGAGTAGGGAAAGAGAGAGACTATTAGATGCTGAGTTGGACACATTTATATTGTTCCAGGGTTTCTTCTACGTTTGAAAGTGAGCCCAGGTGATCAAATACCTGACCATAAGTTCTGCAGTGAGGCCATGTCTAATGAGTGCCTGCACACAATTATATTACAAGAAGCAGAAGCGTGACTTGGCAGTGGAAGCTGACATAGTATACTTCAGTCAGCCTGTTACCAGAAATCCCAGATAAGCAATCGTGTCTGGGGTATTTGATATCGCAAACAATCCAACTCTCAATTTCCCAAAATATATTGTGTCAGCCAGTGATGAATCCAAACGTTCGAATAACCTGTACCCTTTTCTAGGAGCAAGGAATACTTGACACTTTTCTAGATTGACTCATATAAATAATTGTGGGAAAATACAGACTCAATTATATTTGTGAATTAATTGCTGTAAATATTTATATTATCATTTTGAGTTGATTATTCCTGTGTCTAAAAGAATAACAAGGATACAGGAAAATAAATTGTTCAAAAAATATGTTAAATTGAAAACTTAACCAGTGACTTGTTTAATCAATGTTTTTTAGTAATAAGTGTAGTTGTTGTCTTGTTTATACACTACATCACATTGCATATACCCTAGACACTAGCTAAACAACATACACCCACCATTACACTTCAGTAGGGAAAGATATATAATCGGGTGAGGTCATTGGTGGAAGCAGACAGGATCCCTGTAAACATATATGAATTTAATAAACCTCAGGGGCTTGCATAGCTGACCTCACACCAGATAGAATTAAAATTAATAATATTTATAGAATAACACCAAATCCACCACAATAAGATAGGAACACGACCTTTTCGTCCAAGTGAAATCTAAATTCAGTAAAATGTCATTCAGTTTGAATTTACCACCGCTCTTTTGATTGGCTGTGGAATGCAGATCACCCGGTAGAGATAAAAGTTAGATACATGCTAAATGTATTGCAAATTCCAAATGCTCCTTCTGAAAACATACGTGATTTTATTAAGGAAGGTGCTTAGGGATATGAGTGTTTCTAAAGTAGATCCTGACATGTTCTGTGCTGTCTGCCGGTGGTTTAAAACAATTGACTATTGCTGTATAAGAGCCATTTCTGCTTTACGTAGACTAGCGGAGCCATCCGTTTCGAAATGTTTAGAAATTATATACAGTGCTATATGACAGCAGTAAAAATGTCGTCTCGTTATAGATGCCGCCGTTGTGTAGTGTAGTATTAGTGACTTCATCATATTATGTCTCAGCTTTTATAAAGCCAGGTGACTGGTTCGAATCGTCTCTACCCTTGCGTTCCCTGCTGACGGATGGTCCGTTAAGAAAACATAACGCCAATGTATAAATTTTTGTAGTAGTGGTTTCTACAACCATTTTGCTGTACATAATGAGGTCCCAACTCCAAGCACAACTTCATATCAGTCGCCTGTTACGAGATGCCTGTGGGAGAAGTAAAAGTATTCATTCTTTCTGGGAACATACACGGGGTAACGTGGTAAATATGTCATGCTATTTAGTGGACCGCTGTGAATTAAACGTTGGTGAGACAGTGTTGTTGCAAAACTTGACTAGTGTGAGGTCAAGCACGTGATTGTCATTGTCATCATATACAAGAAAATAGGGGGGTAGTTATCCGGGTACTTGACTCTGTAGTGGTTGTTCTATGATCTATAAGGAGCAAAACATGTTATGATATCATGATGAGGATGGTGACTTACATTCCAGTTGTGATATTAGCTACCTGCGTATTAGAGACGATGTTTGTACGTAAAGTTTGTGCAGCTGGGTTAATTTGTTTTTTTATTTTATACAGGCGCAGGACTGGATAAAGACAACATTTCTTAAAGGACTGTGTTACATCAGAACCGGTTAACTCCTGGTTATCTAACAACACATTATGCCATGCTACATAGACATCTCGATATCCTGCAATAACAAATGATCTTAAAACTGCCGCACTGGTTTGTTCTATTTACGTGCAGCGCTGCTTATGAACTTTCAAGGTATGTTTAAGATTCCTTATCATAGGGAAAGCCTTCATGACATCATGATATTGCAGGCGAATAATGCATCTGGTATGGCTATTTGAGCGTGCAAGCACAAACAAATCAGATCAATACTAAAGAAATGATAACTGATTCATTGTCTATGGAAGAGAGACGTTTCCCATCGAGAGCTGGTGAAAAGAGAGATATAAAAACCTGGTCGAAATATATAGCCTCGGCACCATCCATAAACTCTCGCCTTGTGGGGAAAGATGTCCACACCATCAAAGAAAGCAATGTCTAGGGTGAATTGCTGCGTCTAATCTGCAATTTTACGTGATCGGACAACCGTATCAGCGAAAACATCGAATAATGCTGTAATCGACAACGGCAGACTCAACATCAACATCTACTCCAGTATTTCTTTGGGCACGCCACAACAAGGCACGGGCATTGTCAGGGCAATATCGAATCTAAATCTACGGTAAGGTTCGATAAATCTCTTTACCAACTAGCCTGTCTAAACTGCTGTTTCGCGCTCGATCTAACTTATTTATGTAGATTAGCGCGTGACTCTTGTTCCTAAAATCTTGAATATCGATGTTCGCTTATTTTTGAAATGAAATCTTATGAGCCCCACAGGTCCCAGGCGTTTTGATTGACAGGTTTAAGAAGGCAAGTGTAAACAGTCTGATAAATACTCCCTGATTAAAAATATTGGAACATGTTGAATTTCTTGTGCGAGGAGTTGCCTTCAAGTGTGAGTATTTGGATTTATGGAAGAGTTTACGATTTTTGGCGCACAATGTTTGTTTGCATTTTATTTTATGTAAAATAAATTTTTTTTAAAGGAATCGAGCCAGAGATGGAAATGCTGTTAAGTTTGCTGAAAAAGATGGATTATCGTCGGATGCATTTGGCCAATAGATGGCGTTGACAAACTGCAAATCTGTCATGATGCACTTGGACTAAAACTGTACTTCACTCGGGATAACTTAGTAAAATACTATATAGGCTGACTGAAGCTGTTATATATAATATATTTAATTATATATTGGATTAAAGTTTATTTTTAAAAGTCCATATTATTCTAATGCACGTCATCACTTAAGTTCTGAAACAAATTGGCTCATCATCAGAATACGCTATTGTTTACAATCACGTCAAAATTGGCTCATCATCAGAATACGGTATTGTTTACAATCACATCAAATGCAGTGTGGCTTACTATTGGTCATTCACAACTTTATTTCTCCACGGTGGGTGACGCGTTATTTCATGTCCAGCTTGAGTAGCCGTTGCGGACACTGGCCACATCTACCATGCTGGGGCTAGTGGTAGTAATCCTGTTGGCTAGCCTCGTTCCTTGCGTCGCCTGTGACCTGCCCACTTCCGGACATGCCAAATCAGACATCACGACAACCGGTCCCGACTCTTTGATTAGTGCTGCACCAACAGTTAAGAAAGCTCATGTCCAACCCGTCAAGCCTATTGTAAACATAACAGCAGTGTTCGAAGAGCAAGATCTGGATGACTTTTCACATGTATTTGAGCGAGCCTTGGCCGACCTGATGAATGAAAGTGTGATTTTCACCTGGACAGGTCACGTGCTGAGTGCATCGCATGATCTAAAGGCGATAATGACTAAGATGTGTGCTCACTTTCGTGGAGATAAAAGTCAAGTGCGACTGATAATCGTGTTTGGGCGTGTCAAGACACTCCAAACCGTGAACCTCATATCTGAAGCTCTCAGAATTCCTGTCGTCGGATACATGCTTGATAAAGGTGACGCATACGTTCAGGTAAGTGCAATATAAAAAATTATGTCTCATCCACTTTTCTTTCAGGCACATAATATTTAGCCATTTTCTCATTACCTCGAATTTGATTTTCTTTAAAGATTAAATCAGGGTTTCTTTACATTTTTTTGTACCATGGATCCCTCTGATTGTCCGATGAGAGATGTGGATCCCTTTGATTGTCCGTTGAAGGTTATGGACTTTTTTGACTGTCCGATGAAGTTTAAGAAAGCTTAGGCTTGTCCGATGAAGGCTATAGATAGACAATTTCATTGTACTATGAAGACTATATATAGACCATTTCATTGTTCGACGAAGGCTATAGATAGACCATTTCATTATCTGATGATATAGATAGACCATTTCATTGTCCAATGAAGAATATGGAGCCTTTTGATTGTCCGTTGAAGGTTATGGATACACCATTTAATTGTCCGATGAAGGCTGTGGACCGTTTGATTACAAAATGATTGCTATGTATCATTTCTTGTGAAAGTTGTACGTAGACGAATAATTTAAAATTTTACATTTTAATTTTTAGGTTATGTAAACGGGGCTCATTAGAATCCATTCACGGACCTCCAGGGTCAAGATACCTCGTGGTAGATCATTATTTTATTTTCTTGTTTCTTTTATCTACTGATTATGCGTGAAGAGTCGCACGTGGAGTTGATTATTGGTTTCCAGTTCAGTGCA
Organism: Oreohelix idahoensis; assembly: GCA_024509875.1. Classification (NCBI taxonomy): domain Eukaryota; kingdom Metazoa; phylum Mollusca; class Gastropoda; order Stylommatophora; family Oreohelicidae; genus Oreohelix; species Oreohelix idahoensis. The sequence goes on along the minus strand of JAMPIV010015415.1, from coordinate 62,136 downwards.
CGCGCTGCCACGTCTCTCGATCGTTACATTCCCAGTTATGTATCGCCCATAATTATTGAATTTTATGCATCTGAAACTTCATCTGTCTTTCAATCGTTATCAACCATTCATCTTTCTTTTCTCGTCTTTGTCTTTTTCATAATTTACAGCCGTTATAATAACTTTCGTCAGCGTTTTCTTTGTGTTGCCAGTTTGATGTATGGTCTAACCGTTTGAAAACATCAGCCTGTGCTTATGTCGATAATATCCTCGATGTTCATCGTACTCTACTTTGTAATCATTTAATAAACTTGCTAATACTCGTTGTCCTTGGTCTTATACGTTGCAATGTGGGTCATACAGCAATAACTGTTGCTAATACTCGGGTTGATGATTTTGGTTGGCCACATTGTCTTTTAACTACAGGTGAAAGCCAAATTGCTTCAGCTTTGGGAATGTTCGACGGGATCCCCAAACATGCACACCTGCAAGGTCGCTAACTGTATTCCTTCCCCCTCCCCCACCTCTCTCTCTCTCTCTGTCTCTCTCTCTATCTATCTATCTCTCCCTCTGTAGATATATGTGTGTGCTTGTGTGGGTTAAATTACTGAATGCAATGTTAATATTAATTAACTATTATGGAAGTTATGAATGTTCTAATTTGATAATTCTTTGAGAATTACATTATTGCAGGGCATAAATATAAAAGGGCATTAATGCCTATTTCGTAACCCTGATGACATAAAGATTTCGTTCGTTCGTCCTACCGTTATTATAATAGCCTACCAGAAATCATCACACGCTGCTGACTGCTCCATACGGCTCCACCTCAAATTGGTCGAAAAGAAGCTCTCACAACAAGCAGAAGAGAAAAGAATACGTCGAAAGGCACAACAACAAAAAAAGCAGCTGAGGGTTATAACCTCAGGGGCGCATTTCCATAGTCAGTTATGAGTGAAAGGGGATACCATTACTATAAAAAAAATAATTTTGCAATTCACTGTTCATAATAAACTCACTCTCACCAAAAGTATTGAGCATAATAATTCTGGCCATGAAAAATGAAAAAATAAAAAAAACCTTCGCTCACAATATATAACCGTAAATTTGTTTCACAATATTTACTGGAAAACTCTAGTTTCACAAACTTAATAGAAATGTCTTACACGCACATCGTGTGGCCAGATAATTGTCTTTGACCATACAATAAATTCCTAGGCGAAAACAATGCGACCGTGACCTAACTTACCAGTAATTAAATCATTCACTTATGAACAAAATATACTCGTACACGAATCTTCTTCTTCTTCTTCCTCGTTCGCCCTGAAAAGGACGGTGGTTGCGTTGTGTCTGTTTGCGCCTAAGCTGTGATATCTGCACCTTTCGGTCGACACATCCGACTTCTGCACGGCATTTTTTAGGGACCGGGTTTGCCTTCCCATTTCGATCCGTACTCGCTCAGCCAGACTGCACTGCTGCAGACTGTTTCCAGGACCACCACGTGGAGGTGGAGTACGGTCTTGACCAGCTCTGGTTCGCTGGTCCTGATGCAAGCAGTCAAGCTATGGGTCGCTGACTGCATTCACTATTGTTGCATCTTGAACTCGGAAACTCACTCTCTTAAGAAATTCATTGTGTTCAAATACGCAGCTCAGATCCTATGCGCTGTTACTTATCACAACTGTACAAAATATCTAAGGGCTAGAAGAGCTCAGCAGAAATAATTTTGACCACATCTGAACATTAACAGGAACACTAGTTTGACTCTGAAAAGACAACTCATTCCCCGAAACAGGAACACTAGTTTGACTCTGAAAAGACAACTCATTCCCCGAAACAGGAACACTAGTTTGTCTCCGAAAAGACAACTCATTCCCCGAAACAGGAACACTAGTTTGACTCTGAAAAGACAACTCATTCCCCGAATAACTTTAACGCTGTGGGAAGCAAATACAGAATCCTCGATGTTGGAAAACATTTTTGTTGAATAAGCTAGATGATTTGTCCACCGTAACATACCTTCCGGTCCGCATCCTGCTGTTAGAATAGTTGTGCCTCTTGGTGTGACCGTAACACTGTTGATATAATTAAACTTTTGCTCCGACATAATTACTTTTATACTCAGAAATTTGAAATATATTTATATCTCTACATTTGCATATACAAGTCTGAGGTTTAAGCATATCTGTGCGTGATCTTTTCACGCTCTATGGTCAATTCAATTTATTACAGGTTATGGTGGCAAAATTGCATTTGCTTCATCTTTATTACTCAGCTTCCTTACATATCCTAACACTTGGTATGTTCTGAAGTTCTATCTGTAACTTATACTGACTGGCAGGTATCGGATATTACATAAGCCTGTCTGTCTTATCTAATAGGTTTACTTCCATAAAGTTGGTTCTGACTGACTTGTGTAAGCTTCGTATTCGAGGACATTGTCACGTAGGTTTTGATCATTAAATTGCCTATAGCGTCTTCCTATTCTTTCACCCGAATTCTGTAATTTTGTTATCTCTCTTTATTTCCTTTTTCCTGTATATTTTGCATCCATTCGTTTGCGAAATATATTTTGCATACTATTCCATAACTTTACCTGTTTCTTTTCTCTAAACGGAGAATCGCAATAGTGATTCTATTACATAGATGTCAGTAGACGAAAGGTGTGATTATGTTTCATACCCAGACTAAAGTGCAGACTTTTGGTCTACCATTTTTCACCTGACACTAGCGTAAGGTGTCAAACCCGGCATCCTCACAGTGCAGGAACGAGACAGCTGTCTACAGTTTGCAGAAACGCATGAGGTTTTTCGTCAGAATAACCCGGCGTAGCGTGAAAAATCGATCCGCACGGGAGACAGACTGTCTGAGATTGGCAACTCACTCGTACTTTTACTGATGGCTGTTACGACATGAGGGAAGCTGACGTAGGGTGTTAGAGAAGGGGAGAAACGGGCGCTGTTTCGTGGTTTCGAAACAGTGGGATTCTTTGTCCGTTTCATAGATATAACTAGAGTTGCAAACTTTATTTCATTTCACTCAGTAACTTCGCAGTAAAGACAGAACTAGGTTTCGTTCGATTTCTAAATAATCTCTGTTAATAGAGATGGCCTTTAGTTTGGTTTAAGTTCTTAGTACTTCTGTGTTTGAGGTAAATATTATATATAATAAATCTCTAGTATTGTGTGTAGGGTTTAAAGTGTTTAATCGCTTAGCTATTTCCCTAGTTAGATTTGGTGCAGAGCAACTAATTTATAGTTTGTATTATTTTTCTAGTGACGCATACAGTGGAAAGCAGAATAAATTATATTTCTAGCGTAACAGACATGTAGCTATAATGAATTTAATTTAACTGCTAACTACTCAGTCGAGTATTTTTTTCAAAAACTAACTCATAAATGCTAGATGCGACATCAGTGAATATTGACGGAATACGCAGATATTCCTAATTCCTGATGATTGATTTAAATATAACTTATTTCACCGGAAGTTTAAATAATAAGTCAAGCGGTCAGCTTGCTGTTTAAAATGTAAGTTATATTGAGTACATAATATGTAAATGATTTATATGTGCTTTTCCTTTTATTCAGGAAATACTGGGGTGACCCGAACTTTACCGGCGTTTAATAAGAGTTTCATATTTGTGAAGAAATAGACAGTCCTTATTTTGAACCACGTGGGTTTCTCAAGTAACACTGGTCTGACAGTGCATATGCCAACAGAGTTAGACAGAAATACTATATCCCACTAACGGGTTTCAAAGACTGTAATGATCAATACGGGGCCTTTGCGCCAGATCTTAAATTCTTTTCATAAACTCTACGTAAATTTTCTGCCTGGCGGCGTGAATATTACAAGAAATAACATTAACATCCCGACAGAGAGTTTTGCCTAGTATTGTGGTGACCAAGTATAGTACCTTCCTGAAAATAGACACCGATCTGACATTCCTTAAATTCTAGAAACCAAAGCTAATGACATTGTGCTCTGCTAACTTTCGTGCCTGGACAAAATTTATGTGACTTAATCAGACATTCGAAAAATTAGAACACCCAAGGAATCGTTCCCTGAGACGGAGAGTTCAGTACGTCTTTTGGAACTGGGGATTTCTTGGTCGATGACTGCATTTTCGGGTCTGTGTGAAGGTCCTAGAATTTATTATGTTCCCAGAGGCAGCGAGCAAAGTTGTAAGTATAACTGAGAGCACATGGCCATGGCTGAATGAATGAGTGTACGCAGGTCAGAGTGTTATTTTACCGGTGTATATTGTCACCCATTTGCTGTCTTAACTTTTTAAATCTGCAGAATTTGTTACTAATGCTAGAGTTTCTTTTTCTTAGGCTAAATCAGATTATCCAACTCTGTTCATACATTTACGAGAAAAGAAGAAACCTCTTAGACTCAACCCTATGTATCTATAACTTTTTTGGGCCATCATCTGTTCTCTTAACGGGGCTGTGGGCTAAACCTAGAGTTAAGATTCTAACGGGATATCATCCCTGTAGCATTTTCTTAAATTTTATGACTATTTGTATATGCTTTTCCTTGATGTATTTCTTTGGTGTTGTGAGAAGATTTTAAATGATAATTAAAATCTATCTTGAACTTAGAAATCGTGTTGGTCAGCTCGTTCTAAAATAAATATATATCATTGTTATAGTTTTCCCACGTCTGTGTGTTTAACTGTCGTCACGTATATGTGCGTGCCCGTGAGTAGATAGAGATTTATGTAATATATATCTGTGGTTTAGACTGTCTGACACTTTAAAAGCGGTCGTAGAAGATAGGTGAGAGAGAGAAGATTATCTCGATTCTCAAAGACAGCCTCTATATCACATTCTATCATCTCACATGTGGAAATTCTATTGCTTTTCACCAGCTCTCACTGTATCTATCACTCATTCTAAGCTATTCAGAAGGGACCAACCCAAGTCTTAATTCCCTATCGAAAATCTACGACAGACATTTACTTTCTACGCATGTAAGAATTAACTCCGTACTGCGTTTAGTCTGAGCGACAGCTGAAGACAAAAATCCACTGTTGATGCTGTAAGTATCTGGCGACACTTCCTTTGCGTTCCTTTCGTCGCATTCCTTTGTGACAAATTACAGTTCTTCGGTTAGGATAGTCGTATTAGTACGATTCAAATCTGAACTTTGGCACAGATGTTCAACTGTTTGTTTTCAAATCTGGTGCAATCCGCGTATTTCAAGTGATTGCACAATCGCTTGCTTATTTATTTAAATTTTCTCGCAGTAACCTAAGTTAAAAAAAAACAAACAAACAACATCTTACCAAAAAACCTAGTGTAATCATCAACTCATCACAAACGTTATCGTCACGTACATCATGTACTTAAAATCGTTGCTTTTCCATATCCAACAGGAGAGACGTATTTCTCTTATAATATTTCTGAATTGATCATTAAACTGTCTATATAATCTTGATTTGGCAGCAGCGCAACAATATGAGATTTCCATTCTTGTATTTGACTTACTGCCCAAGGTTAGCTCTTTTAGCACAGCATGGGAATAAGAGCATATTGATTATTCTTGTTTTACTCCCAATGGAAGTTTCAAATATAACACATCAGAGTTTACGCGTACGCGTCTGTGCACTTTCCTGATAGCAGATGACAGGATAGAGCTCCTGTGAGTGTGAATGCAAGTATTGCTTGTGTCACGTAGGTCTTTATATCATTAAATTACCTACATCTTCTTCCTATTCTCTCACCCTAATCCTTTTGTTTTATTATCTTTCCATACTTGTTTTTCCTGTATTTTTTTTTCGCATCACTCGTTGCGAAAAATATATTTCTTTCCCATCATCGTTTTTCTTTCTCATACTGACTAGTAACCTTATTGCATCAGATGTCAGTCGCGCAGATAGCTGTGAATATACGGTTCTCGCCAGACATATGTCTGCAGTTTCCCCGGTCAGAGCGCGGCCCGACCGGATTGCTGGGCCTGGGGTGTGAGAAATTCGTTTCGCTGGACATGAGCAGACTTTTGGTCTACCAGTTTCACCTGACACTAACGTAGGTGCTAAAACTGCCAACCCGCTTTCGCGCAGAGCAGACGGTTGTCTGAGATTTGAAACTGACACGCGTACATCTTGGTCAGTAGGTGGCAGTTACGACATGTTAGGTGTTAAACGTATCGTTTAGGCCGGAAAGGGGAGAGCATTTCGTTCTACGAAATAATAGTTCATCCTTTGTCTGGTTTAAAATATTAAACCTAGTTTGAAACTTTATCTTCATTCTTTCTCTATAATCGCAGTAGACAGGTGGTTCGCGAAGAGTAGAGCTGTATAAGCGAAGTTTCTTAGATTGTTGCGACAATTTGTCGAACTTCTAGACTTCCATAAATATAAGCGTATAATTCTTAATTGTGCGATACCCTGTAGGGCTGTGTTTTGAGGTAAATATTATAGAGTAGTTCTCTAGAATTTTGTGAAGTGATTAAGTGTTAAATCGCCGATTTAATTTTAAACTAGTTCTTTTGAACAGAGTGCTTAATCTATATAGTCTGTATTATTTTCTAGTGACGCGTTTCAGTGGAAAACAGAAATTATATTTCTTGCTTAAATTCAGTCGGCTAATAAAGAAATTTAATTTAACTTCTAAATAATCAGACGAGAGAATATATTTTAAAAACTAAACTTATAACGCTAGATACATCATTGAGTGTTGACGAAATACGTATGTATTTTCTAATTCATGATGTTTGATTTATTTAATATAACTTATTTTACGGGAAGTTTTAAATATAAGTCAAGCTGTAGGCTTGCTATTAAAATGTAAGTTATATTGAGTACATATATGTAAATTATTTGATATGTGTTCTTTCTTTTATATAGTGAAACGGTGGTACCCAACTTGCCAGCGTTTAGTAGCCTGAGAGACATATTTGTGAGAAGCATAGACATTTCCTATCTTTAACCACGTGGGTTTTTTTTTTGTTTCAAGTAACACTGGATCTGACAGTGCATATGCCATCAGAGAGAGACAGTAATAGCAATCCCACTAACGGTTTCTAAAGACTAGAAATATATATTGGGCTTTTTGAGCCAGTTCATATTGCTTCACAAATTTAAATGTACATGCTGCCTGGCGGCGAGAATATTACAAGATTAACATTCCGACAGAGATTGTGACTAGTATTGTGGTGACCAAATATAGTACCTGTCTGAAAGAAGACACCGATCTGACATTTCTTAAATCCTAGAATCCAAAGCTAATGACATTGTGCTCTGCTAACTTTCGCGCCTGGACACATTTTATGTGACTTAATCAGACATTCGAAAAAAATTAGAACACCCAAGGAATCGTTCCCGGAGACAGAAAGTTCAGTACGTCTTTTGGAACTGGGGATTTCTTGGTCGATGACTGCATTTTCGGGTCTGTGTGAAGGTCCTAGAATTATTATGTTCCCAGAGGCAGCGAGCAAAGTTGTGAGTATATATGTGTGAGAAAGGCCATGGCTGGATGAATGAGAGTACACAGGTCTGAGTGTTATTTTACCGGTGTATTATTGTCACCCTTTTGCTGTCTTAACTTGTTTTTAATCTGCAGAATTTGTTACAAATGCTAGAGTTTCCTTTTTTCTTAGGCTAAATCAGATTATCCAACTCTGTTCATACATTCACGAGAAAGAAAGAAACCTCTTAGCCTCAACCCTACGTATCTATAACTCTTTGAGCCATCATCCGTTCTCTTAACGGGGCTGTGGGCTAAACCTAGAGTAAGATTCTAACGGGCTATCATCCTGGTAGCATTTTCTTAAATTTTATGACTATTTGTATATGTTTTTTCCTTGATGTAATTTTTGGTGTTGTGAGAAGATTTTTTTTAGATGATAATAATAAAAATCTCTCTTGAACTAAATCAGTGCGTTGGTCAGCTCGTTCAATAATACATATAAATTCATTGTTATAGATTCCCACGTCTGTGTGTTTAACTGTCGTCACGTGTATGTGCGTGCCCGTGAGTAGATAGAGATATATTAACATATATATATATATATCTGTGTTTAGACTGTCTGACGCCTTTAAAAGCGGTCGTAGAAGATAGGTGAGAGAGAGAAGATTATCTCGATTCTCAAAGACAGCCTCTATATCACATTCTATCATCTCACGTGTGGGAAATTCTATTGCCTTTCACCAGCAGCTCACTGTATCTATCACTCATTCCAACCTATTCACAAGGGACCTAACCCAAGTCTTAATACTCCTATCTAAAATCTACGACAGCTTGGCTGAAACGTGTACTTGTTCCAACATTTAAATGTACGCATTATACAATTCTTCTGATATCATAATAGCAAAATAAGGTTTCTAACACGGAGCACAAGTTCTTAAAGTTAAAAGAAGAAAAATATTTACATTTGTGTGACAAAAATACAGCCATGTACGCTACATCTCATTGATTTATTCATTTTCCGGTTTGCTTTCTATGGGGTATGTACCCGCTACTGCAGCTGACACCGTACTACAAGCCGGCACCAACGCATTTATGCTCTTGAAGTGGTTGATTCTGTAGCAGGTTTTGTTTACTTGATGAGGTTGCCAGCTGCATGCACAACCCCTTTGTTAGTCGCTTCTTACATGCCCGAGGCAGCTGTAGTTACATTCCTTCTTTGTCTCACCCGAGATCCACAGGAACTACCAGGACCGTGTGCTGAAACTGTAGTCCATTATTTGAACAAAATCGAGGAACCTTACTTACTTACTTACTTACTTAGTCGTCCCTCTTCTACCATGAGGTTTGTAAGAGAGAGCGCCAGACTATCCTATCGGCTGTCTTCCTCCTGGCTTGGTTCCATTCTAGTCCTCGGTCCTTCAAAGATTGTCTAATGGTGTCCTCCCAGCGGACTTTGGGTCGTCCTGGAGGTTTTAGTTTCCCATGCTAGCCGTGGTAGCCGATCTTCTCCCATTCTGTAGACATGGCCAAACTATCTCAGTTGGGACTGTTGTACTTGGGTCTGCAAGGGTTGGGTTTTTAGGCCTTGACGTATCGTCTGGTTGCGGACCATGTCTCTTCTTGTTACTTCAGCCACCTTCCTCAGATACCTCATTTCTGAGGTTTGGATCTGGCTTTTGTGGGTTGTAGTCATTGCCCATGACTCGCATCCATACGTTAAGACTGGGACATAGGTGGAGCGATATACAGTCATCTTCGTCTTCTTACCAACTTCTCTTTTGCTGAGGAATCCTCGATTTATGGCTTGGAAAAGTCTCACAGCTTCGGGTAGCTAACTCTTCTTTGATGCCTCCCTTCCGGTCTATGACAGCTACAAGGTATTTAAAGTGCTCGACCTGCTCCAGGACCTGTTCTCCCAGCTTAATCTGATGTCTTCGTTCCTCTTGTGATATCACCATGGTTTTAGTTTTCGAGCTGCTTATGATCATCCCTCTCTTCTCCAGCCCTTCCTTCCAGACTTGCAGATTGGACTGAAGATGTGCCTCTGATTTAGCAATCAGCGTAACATCATCAGCAAATGCTGGCTCTGAAATACAGGCCTGTCTCATCTTCCAGTACCCCACTGAATACTTTCCTGTCCTTTCATTACATGCCTTGATGACATCGTCCATGAGGAGTATGAAAAGATAAGGTGACAGGATATCAACTTGTCTTACACCAGTGGTGGTCCTGAATTCTTCTGACTTATGGTTTGCCGTCCTCACATAATTTCTGCAAGACTTGTAGAAACTCTGTATAGCATGAATCAGAGGTGATGGGATGTTCTTCTTTACCAAACAGTCCCAGAGTTTGTTCCAGGGGACCTTGTCAAATGCCTTTTTCAGATCTAAGAAGCAAAGATGGATCTCACTCTTATACTCAAGAGCCTTTTCACTCATTCTGATTCTAAAGGCGACGAACTGGAACGGACTACGACTTACGGAACCTTATCCCTTCAAATTTACTTGAGAAATGTCTAGCAAAACTGCCCCTATTCTGAATCATGAACTGTAAAAACAATACAAAGACATTCATCGCCCTGCGTGTCTCTTTTCGTAAAGATTTACTTAAAATCAAAATGCTTTAACCAAATATATCAAAGCGCCAAAAGCGAATAATAGTTTTACCGTTATAAGAATATCAAACGTTTCAGACATCAACATGAGCAGTTGGATGAGCTGCAGTACTTCGTTTTTGCTCTATTCTTTTACATTCATTTTTGTCGAGCAGCTGCAGGGGTAACAGTACTCCGTCCTGCTCTCTCTATCTCTGTCTGCATGTATGTGTCTGTGTGTGAACGTACGCTTGTGTGTGTGTGCTCAATTCTTGAATGAAATGATAATATTAATTAGTTATTACTGAAGTTAAGAATACTTTAATTCGAAAACACTTTGAGAATTATATAATTGCATGAAAGAAATGTAAAACAGCAATAATGTCTTTTCTTTATCATGATGAAATAAATATTTCGTTTGTTCTCCTTGTGATTTGTTTTTTAAATCGTGTCTTGAAAGACGTTTTTTTTTTCTAATCTTTTCTTTCCCAAGTGTACTTTTTCGGCAGATGATACTAACCTGGCTCCATTTCAGTTGCCTTTCTTTGCTCGCTGAGCTAAACGGAAGTCCTTTCAGTCGGAAATGACGTTATTTGGTTGTTTAAGTTGGAAATCAGCTCTATAAACGAAATAAAACAAAACAAAAGCTACGAACCGATATAATGTTTATCAGGCCGTATAAGTCTATCGCCAAATCCGTTTAATCGGTTCTTGGGACGCGTAGAGTTAATCTAAGAAAGAGAAAATCAGTTCCATAAAACCAATAGTTAAATGAAACACAACACGAGCGGTTGGTACAGTTGACATTCAAAAATCCGGCAACCTCCGGACCTGAGGAGTACCGGATTGTTGAAAATGCCGGATTTTTTTTTGAGTTATATATGCTGTATATATTTAACAGAAAATGACTACCTGTACAGTCCTTTAAAGAAAGAAAATTAAATGTTTACGTTTTACACCACTTCTTTTATTTGCTGAATCCATAATGGGGCTATATAGCAGCAAATAAATGATAAAATGAGAAGGAATGAGCAAGAATGCCTGTTAACACGTGCAAGCAAGACCCAACAGCTGCATCAAAACATAAACGGCTCCAGAAAACAGTGGCGCGCCAACGAGGTAAATTAAAAAATGCGCTCCGAAATCCATTCCGGAAAACTGAAGGAACCGGATTATCGATGGCCGGATTTTTGAATGTCAACTGTAGTGTGAAAATGCACTCGTTAATAAAGAAAACAGGGCCGACCTGACACGTTCTAGTAAGAACACAGGGATAATCAGACAAAGTGCTCTCAATGTTGCATGAAGTCATTTAACTTCTGATAATAGCTCGCATTAAAAAGTATATGAAACGAGAGACAAGAGATGCTTACGTGATCAGTGGAAAAATGTTGACATAAGATGTCTTCGAAATTAAAGCCGCAGTACTCAAGTAAATTGGAGTTATTTTTTTATCCGAATTAGATCGTAATGTAAAAATTGATTGAAAATATTTGCCAAAGTCTTAAATACGAATTATTTTCGAAATCGATACAGTAGTTCTTGATTTGTTTCTTGCAACAGACAGACATACAGATGGATGGATGGATGGATGGATGGACGGACAGACAGGCAGATAGATACAGACAGATAGTCAAGTACAGACAGACAGAGACAGCAGATACAGACAGACATATACAGACAGACATACATATACAGCAGCGGGCTGATCACCCGCTTGCCAGTCACTCTCATTACGGAAACAACAATTAATTTTTTGTTGTACCAATAAACGCCACTAGGCGTAACGGAACAACAATTAATTTCTTGTTGCCCTAAGGCGCCATTAGGCGTATTGGCCACGGACTGCTTTGTCGGTCAGCGGCTAAGGATGGAAGAAGAAGAAGAAGATACATATACAGAGAGACATAGACAGATAGATGTGACGGATGAAATTCAGCTGTCCCTGAATTGTTAGATGATATGGTAATACCCTTGAATAGCATCAGGCCCCTGATTTTGTGTGAAACAAAATAGTCAACGTGGGTACCACGCGTGCAAATTAGTATGCATCATTTCCACGTGGATTTTCACCACGTTGGATAATTAATATGTAAACAGCTATCATGCGCGCATCCAGGACATCGCTTTGTCTTAAGTTGAGTTTAAACCACACCTACTGCCTATCTCTAAAGCTATGAGCATCAAGCATTTTCTAGTCTTTTTCCTGCCACCCCTTCAAGAAGGCGTTGCAAAGAGGTGACTGAAGCGGCCAGTATCAAAGGACTGTGGTGGTCCCAGAAGAACGAAGCAGTTTTTCTCACCTTCGATTCACACGTTCATGCGAACCGGCTAAGACGGGGGAAATCGCTGCGGACCAAGAGACGAACGGGAAAGGCTAGAGCTGGCAGACGCGGCTCGAAACAGAATAGTTCCCTGATTTCAAATAAGGTGTGAATCTTCGAATGTAGCTGTTACTTTTCATTTCATTAACTATATATTGGCATCGCCGAAAATTCAGTTTATCATTCGTTGCCAGAGATTTGAAGGGGTACTAGCTTATATTAGAATCTTACAAGATTTCTTTGGAGTTCTTATATATTGGAGTTAATTCATTCTGGTGCTATGGTAAAATATTAGTCTTGAGAGATTTAGGCGTTTAGTTTCTTCATTTATTTCACTGGATTTTTGTGTTAATTTAAACCTATTAAATAAACCCATCACAAAGTTTTCCAGATGGAAATTAAATAATATAACTATTCGTTATTTCCCAAGATAATGGAAGTGAAACATAATCTTAAACGCTAGGCGAGTGAAATTGATTATTAACCATATTTCTATTTCACCGCGTGTAAATTTTAAGTAATTAACTGTTCATAGCTAATGGTAATTAAATCGATACATTAGCTAGTCACTCGTGTAGTCTTTAAATCTAAACCATTTAAATACCAGAGTGATTTTACAGGTCTTATAAGTCAAAAAAACGCGGGCTCTCCTAGAAACAAACTTAGTCCCTATAACAATCCCTGCAATCTGACGAAGGATCCGTGCCAGGAAAATTATAATCAACACACCATTTCAGCGAAATCTCCGAGCAAAATTAGCCGTGGCTATAGGGAGCTTTCTGGGGCTGGACTGGACACAATAATAAGACGTATATAATAGTCTTAAGAACTGTGTGTGATTAATTCTATGGACATATGCCGCCGACAGAGGGGGTAAGTGTGAATGAAAGCGAGCTCGCTGAATGAATGCGAGAAGGGAAAACGGAATGAAAGAATTTAGTTTCTAAATGTTTACTACTAATATAACACCTCCCTTTTATCTATTCTCTCACTAAGGCGGAAGGCCCACGGGAAAGTTAAATTAAGGACATATCCTATATATATACCCGTCCCGTCTACCCCACTCCCATTCGTCAATCCGTTGTTTGATCTGTTGGGTAAACACGCCTCGGGTTGGATCATTTTCCTAGTTTTCCATGTTCCAGGGTCTATGAGAATATATATTGTTTATTTATTTTCCCTTTATGTAACTATGATTTCACCTGATGACATGATAACGATGTATTAACTGTTGTAATCTATTTATTTCTTTTCTAAAGATATAATAAATTCTATAAACCTTAGCTATTAGTTCTGGTCAAACCCTTCCCCTGCCCCATTATATGTGCCCACAGTTTACGTGTTCGTGTCTCCATATAAACGTATTTATGTCACTAAATTGTTTGTGTGTGCGTACGAGAGGATAGTGTAGTAGAATCTGTATCTAGTGAAATAATACTTCTTCATTATAGCGGGTCGTGCTATATAGGTGAGTTGAGCAATCACTCAACCCAAGACAGTATTTTTCTTACACTCGGCATTCCTCGTAAACAGGACTATTTCTCACACCTTTCTCTCACACAGCTTTCCACTATCTCACCCCTGCTCGATTGGGACCATAAAAATAAAGCCTATATAAAACTCACGACAATAGACAAGTACAGACAGACAGATACAAACATAAACAGACAGAAACAAAGACAGACAGACATGTACAGCCAGACAGACAGATACAGACAGACCGAGACAGACAGATACAGACAGACATGTACAGCCAGACAGACAGATACAGACCGACAGATCGAGACAGACAGATACATAAATAACACATAAGGAAGGGAAACCCGATGGCCTGTAAACACGTAAATTAATATTAGACAAACAAAAAGTAATGTTATCAGGCACTCGTAAGAAATAAAGAAGTAGAACACTTGGACAACATCGGTTTCCCTCCCTTATGTGGTTATTTTATGTTCCCATAACAATACCAGAAACCCTACCCACTGTTCTATACTATTGGTCCTATAGTCTTTCCTACATATATTCTACTGGACCCCAGTATCAAGGTCATTCAGTCTTGTTTGACTGACACATACAGTAAATAGGTAACAACAGAAGTTGATTGCGTTCATTTTAAAAGGGCTGAGTTGCACACTGTTCTTCCGGTGTTATCTTGTGGTGTCTCTTACTGATTATAAAAGCCAGTAAAGCATCTTGTTTTTTGGGGATGCTATCTGCCGTGGGGATCTGTGTAGATCTCTTGATACTAGGGCGAGTTGGTTCGTACGGAAGGAATTACGGGGTTCGAACCCTGGGTAAGCCACTCACGTTCCTGTTGTTTTTTCTGTTGTACCCAAGTGTTCTACTTCTATTATTGTCTTACGAGTGCCTGAAAACATAACCTTTATGTTAGTGGTCATGACGTGGGTCTACCAATTTTCCACCCCTGAACACTAACGTATTATCTCTCGAGTGAAGCATCCCCCCTTCCCCACCAACCACCCAACCACCCCCACCACCCCAATCTCAACCCCCCGGCGAAAGGGGCGTCCAAAAAGTACCAGAGCATGTCTTTTTTCTTCATTTTCTTCTATCGTCCTTTGTCCCTAGACACGTCCATCTTATACACCTATTTTCTTCCCACAACCTAAATTCACAAAAAACCTAATCCTAACACCTATTGCGGGCAATTCCGCCTGCGAGGGAAACAATCTCTCTTAATTCATATAAATAAAAAAAACCGGTCGGATCGTAATAATTTCCCCACATAACACGGGGTTTTATAAAGTATTTTGTATTAATAGAGCCTGAGGGAATGGCAAGAAAACACTCTTCGTATTAAAAACACGAGGACATGACAGGATCCACCCCGCACCCAACAAGGTGTGGACAGGTGTATATCATTCTACGTTCTATTCTCTTATCTATGTTGCGAGAAAGAAAAAAAAAAAACATGGACATGGAGGACAACGAGACGTGAAAGGGGGGTGGGGCGACACACTATAGTGCAGGAAGAGTGAGCGATACTACTATACTTCTATCAAATGTAGTCCAAAACGCTATATCTCTGATAGAGCGCTCTCTGAGACACCGAAAGCTGATCTGAGCTCTCATGATCTACACGGGGTGAGCGCGGTCACTACTGGTCTAGTCGCGCGCTCTGTTCTGTCATGGAGTTGATATCTGTATATTACAGCGCTTTATACGGTGGGGAGGGAGGGTCGGAAGGTGCACGGTTAGAGTATCTTCTCTATAGAGCGAGGGAAGAGTGATGAATTGGTGTATAAGTGTGGGTGGGGTGGAATTATGGGGTTTTTTTTTTAGTGGTTTTGGGGGTGGTTGGGGGGGGGGGTTTGTGTGTGTGTTTGTTACATAGTTTGGTGGTGGTATGGAGGGTAGGGTTTTTGGGGGGGATGTTGTTTTGGAGATTTTGGTGTTGTAGGGGTTTTTTGTTTTAATGGGTAGGGGTGGATTTGGTTTGTATTGGTAGGGTGAGTGATTTATGGGTGTTATGGTGATGGTGGGGGGGGGTAGTGTTTGAATGGCGGGGAAAGTTGGGGATGTTAGATGGGTAGTTTGTTATTAGGGGTTGTAGGGGGGGGATAGTTGGGGGGGGGGGGAGAGAGAGTATTGGCTTTTTGTTGGAGGTGGGGGAGAGGGTATTTGGGGTGGTGGTGGTATGGGGAGAGGGGTTGGTTTTTTTTATTTGTGGTATGGAAATGAGTGGGGTGTTTGAGGTTTGTGATATAGGTGTGGTAATGAAAAGGGATTTTGGGGTGGTTGAGGGGTGAATGGTAGAGTGGTTAATAATATTTTGGGGGGGAAGGGTTGGGGGGGGTGGTGTAGGACAATGGGGGGTAGATGGTGGAGTTTGGGAGTTATTATGGGGATTGGGGGGACATGTGTTGGAGGGTGGGTGGGTTAGTGGTGTGGGGGTGATTAGTGTGTGGATTGAGGGGGGGGGTGGGGTGGTAATGTGGGTGGTGTGGTTTCAATTAGGGGGATTTTTAGGTGGGGGGGATGTGGGATGGTTATGGGGTGGGGGAGGTTTGGGTGTGGTGGGATTTTGGGGGGTTGTGGTGGTGTGGTGGATGTTATGGGGGGGTGTTTGGTGGTAATAGGTGGATGTTGGGGGTTTGGTAGTAAGGTTGGGTAATGGGAGGGTGATGGGTTAATATGTATGTAGTGGGGGTTGTTTAGTGTATTGGGTGTGAGGGTTGGTTGGAGGTGTGGGGGGGGTGGGGAATATGGGTCATATGTGGGGGGTAGGTGTGAATTGGGGTTTGTGTATGGTTGGTTGGGGGATTGAGAATTGGGTAGAAGGGTTTGGGTGGGGATGGGGGTGCATGTTTGTGGGTGTTTGTGGGGGGGGGGGGTTGGGGGTGTATGGAATCAGGTTGTTTGTTGTGGGTTGTGGGTGTGAATTGTTTAGGGGAGCGTCGAGGTTGAGATTGGGATTGGTGAGTGAGTATTTGGGGGAGAGGGGTGGTGGGTTTACATTTGGGGGGTATGGGTGGGGATACTTTGAGTGTGGAGTTGATGTCTGTGAGGAAATTAGGGATGAGTGTTTTGTTTAGGGACCAGCTGGGGATAGGGAGTGGAGGGGGATTACATATACATGGGGTGTGAGTTTAGGTTTGATGTGGGGGGATAGTATGATGGTATGTGGGATAGTGGGGGATGGGAGTGAGGGATAGGATGTGTGGGGTGGGGGTTGGAAGGTGGGGATTAATTTTTGGGAAATAGTGGGAAGCGAATTATATTTTTGGGGGGGGGGGGAATTGATGGGGAGTGGTTGGGGGGGATTTGAAGTGATTTAGATGGTGGGGGGAAGTGGGGAGGTGGGGGGTTGGAAGTTAATTGAAGGGTGTATAATGAAGGGGTGTAGGAGTGATTATAATGTTTTGATAGTTTAGGTGGGTGGTGTGGGTGGGTAGTAGTGATACACCCTAGGATTTCTGCCTGGAGGGTGGGTATGATGTGGGTTATAAAGTTTTGTTGTTTGATGGGGAGTGGGATATTGTGTTTGAGTTGGGTAGGAGTGGGTTTGTGGTGGGGAGTAGTATGGGGTGTTTTGGATGAAGGGGTTTGTGGGGTAGGTAGATGGGTGGGATGGGTTGATGATATATGTGAGATTAGTGGAGATATAATGGGTGTGGGGTGGGAAGTTGTTATTGTAAGGTTAAGGTGGGGGTGTTGTAAGTTAAGAGTGGGTGGGGGTGGAGGGGGATTAGGATAGTGGGTTGTGTTAGTTGTGGAAAGAATGTGGGGGGGATGGATTGAAGGTGGGGAGATTAGGGGGTTGGTGGGAAGGGAGTGATAGTGTTATTATAGAGGAGTGATAAAAAGGTTTGTGATAAAGAGGAGGTGATGGAGGGGTGGTTATAAAAGGGGTAAGGTATGACTTGTGGTAAGATGAAGGGACGGTTTATGGGTTGTGTGGGGGGGTTGTGGCTGTAATATGGTTGGGATGGTTGGAGTGGGTGGAGTGAGTTAGAGGTGGTTAGGGGGTGTGGAGTGGTGGGGATAGGGTTGGGGTGTTTTTGGGTGGGTGGGTAGTGGGTATTAGTATTTAGGTTTTTTTTATAGTGGGGGGAGGTGGAAGAGGGTGGGGGGGATAGGGGTGGTGGGTAAGGTTGGATGGGAGGGGATAGTGGTGGGGATGGTGGATATTGGGGGATTTAGTTTGTGGGGTAAGGAGGATTAGTTAGGGTGTGGATGTGGATGGTGGATGGTTGATAGAATGTTGGATGAGGGGATAGGTGAGTATTGGGGTGTTTTGGTTGGAGTGTAAATTAGGTAGATTTGGGGGGGTATTAGATGGTTGTGTGAAGGGTTTTTGGGAGTGGATTTTGGTGATGGGGTTAAGATAAGGTTGGGATGAGGGGGGAGTGTAGAGATTAGTTGTTTTTGGGGGGAGAGGGTGTAGGATATGAGTAGGAATAGGATGTAAGTTTAGGATTGGGATAATTGATAGGAAATTAGGTGAATGGATAAGAGAAGTGGAATTTAAAGTTGGATGTAAACTAGAGTGGTTGGATACACAGAGTTGGGGGTGGTGAGGGATTTGGATAATTGGGGGTTGTTGACGATGGTTTGGTTGTGGGATGAATGGGGGGAATTGAGTAGGTGGGGTAGGGAGTTGGTTGGAGGTAGATGTGTTATATGATAGTTGGGTATGGTGGAGTTTGATGTAGGTGATTTAATGAAGACGTAGTTTATGGGGAAGGTGGGGTTTAGGGTAGGGGGGGAGGAGATAGTGAATAGATGGAAGGGAGGTTAGATGGGGGGTAAATTAAATGAAGGGGTTTGGTAAAGTAGGAGGTTTTATTGGGGTTTGAATACTGGGGAGTATGTGGTTGGGAGATTTGTTTTTGGGGGGATTAGGGGCCCGGGTTTTGGTTTGATATTGGGTTGTGGATTGGTTAGTATGGGGGATAGAATGATTTGTGATTGGGTTAATGGTGTTGTTTGTGGTTATTGTGGGGTTGGGATGGGTATTGTGGTAATGGGTGGGTGTTGGTGTATAGTTGTGTTTTGTGATGGAAATGGATTAGTGTATTAGGGGGTTGTTGGGTGTTTAAGGGGAGGTTGTTGTTGGTGTTCTGGATTTGGGGATTGAATGTGTGAAAAATGTTTTGGGGGGAGGAGAGTTGTAAGTGGGATAGGAACTGGGGTGTTTGTGTAGCATCAAGAAGTTTAAAGTGGGTTGGGTGGGAGGTTGGTTGGAGGATGGTTATGTAAATTGGTTGAGGGGTTACTTGATATGTGAAAGGATTAGGTGTATGGGGGTTTATAGGATGGTGAATTTGGTTATTGTGGGATGGGTGGTGACGATGGAGAAGTTGGGTTGATAATTGGGTATGTAGGGGATGTGGGATGTTGATGGGTAGGGTTGACGAAGTTGATTGGGGGGGTTTAATGTAGGGAGTGTATGGGGGTAATGTGGTGTTTGGGAGTTGGTTTTGGTGGATTGAATGTGATTGGGGGGGGGAGGATAGGTGTGGGGGGTGGTGTGGGGGGTGGTTTTGGGTGTATTGTATTGTTATGGGTTTCGGGTGGGGTTGTGATGATTTGGGTGGAAATTTCAGATAGGTATTGGATATGGAAAGGTTAAGTGACATGGACGTTGGGATAATGTGGTTCGGTTGTTTATTTGGTAGTAGGTTGTTTTAGTGTTTGGGAGAAAGTGGTGGGATTGGAGTATGTGATTTGTTGTGGAATGGATTTGGAGTTATAAGTTGGGAATGGGGGTAAATGGGTGTTTAGGGTGGTGTGTTATTTAAGGTTGTGGAAGAGGGTTGAAAGATAGGTTTAGGGATTGGTGTGTTGGTCTTGATTGAGGATTGGGGATGGTTTGATTGGGTTAGGTAAGCAGGAATGTGTTGGTTTTGACCAATTGGGGGTGGGATAGTTTGAAGGGGGGGTATGAGTTTTGGTATTTGTGGGTAGATTTTTGTGTTAGGTTGTGGACTGAAAGGGTGAGTGTGGGTGATGGTGGGGTGGAATTGGAATGTGGGGGTTGGATAGTTTTTGGTTTTAGGGGTTGGAATTTATTGGTGGGGTGTGTGGTAGTGGTTGTTATGGTGTTGTTGTTTGTGGGTATTGGGGGGGGGTGGGTGGTGTTGCCTGGTAATTTTTTGGGTTGGTATGATAAGTAGGATGGGGTGGTTTATGGTTGGAGATGTAATGGAGGGTTTGTAATGATATGCGTAGTGTCGTATGGTGGAAGATTTGGTGGGGGTATGATAAAGATTTTAGGTGAATATAATTGGTGTGTGGGTGTTTTGGGGGGAATGGTGGGAAAAATATGTGGTTGATTTTGAGGATTTTAGTGGTATCTGGAGATAGGGAGAATGGTGGTTGGATTGGAACAAAGATTTTTTTGGTGGTGTATAATTTGGTTGGGGGTGAGGTTTGTGTTTGAAGGATGGGTTGGGTAGGAGTTTGGGATTAGGTTTCCATTAGGGTAAGTTGGGGTGGGGATTGGGTGTAGTATTGTGGGGGTTAGGGGGGAGTTAAGGGGATTTGGTTGAGTTGTTGGGGATGTGATGTTTGTTGGTGGGAAATTTTAATATGATTGTGGGGGGGGGGTGGGGTGGGTGAAGTTGGGGGGGGTGGGGGGGGTTGGGGGGGGGGGTTTTGGTGGGGGGATGGGGGTGGGGTCGTGTGGGTATGGGGGGGTTATATTTGGAATGGGGTGAAATGGGTAGGGGAGTGGGGGGGTAAATGGTGGTTGATGTACTACGGTAGGGGATTGTTGGTGCTTGGTTGTCTTAGGGTTTAGTAGTTGGTGAGGTAAGTAATATGTGTGAGGA
The DNA here is from genome assembly GCA_024509875.1 of Oreohelix idahoensis. Classification (NCBI taxonomy): domain Eukaryota; kingdom Metazoa; phylum Mollusca; class Gastropoda; order Stylommatophora; family Oreohelicidae; genus Oreohelix; species Oreohelix idahoensis. Next base: position 41,522 of record JAMPIV010015415.1, on the reverse strand, counting down.
AATGGTTAGGGTATAAACTTGAGGTCTGGGGGGATGGTACTAAGGTTGTGGATGAAGTGGTGGGATTTGGAGAGTGTGAGTATGATGTAATGGAGTTAATTGATAGAATGGGGAAGATGTTGATTTGCAGTGGAGTGATTTTATGAGTTATGCTTGTGTGTGAGAAGGGGTTGATTATGACCCTTGGTTGGTAAAGTTTGGAGGGGAGAGGTTGTGATATTGTTATGTTGACAATGGAGGACAAGTGGTGTATTAGAGGGGTTACGAAGTAAGGAGGTTCGATGTTGGTTACGGCTTGGTGTTGGATGGGATTATGTGAGTATGGTGGAGGGTACCATTTTTAACTTGGTGTAGGTTTCGGTGAGTTTCGCCGTACATTAAGAAGATGTTCGATTGGGGGGGCGGCTATTATATATTGTGTTTGTTGGGTACGTAAATGGGTTAGGTGGGGTGAGTGTGTTTTAATAGTTGTAGAAGAATATTGTGGTTTATTGAGTGAATACACGATGATGACTGTGTAAGGTGTGCCATTGGATGAGTTAATAGATAGGAGAATTGAGTTGGTTGAGCTTTGGGTTAATTGGGTAATGGGGGTTTGATAGTGAAGGGGTGAGTTTGTTAGGCGCTGCATTTAATTTGATTGGGAGTACGTGAAGAATGGGTTTTTGGAAGATGTATTTTAGGGGTAGGTTTTGGTAATTGTAGGGGAATTATTGGACTAGTGAGTTTTGGTTGTAAAGGTCAGGGAAATGTGACGAATTTTTGTGGGTTGGATGGGATTAGGAATGAGAAGGTTTGGTGATGGTAAAAAAATTGAACAATGGCTTATGTATGTGGGGTAAAAATGAATTTTGTGTGAAAAGGGTGATTTGAATGTTGTATGTTAAAGCGAGTTATGTTTATTTGGGTGTTAAGTGCAATTCGATTGGATGGAATATGAATTAAGACGTTTGTTGATAGAGGGTATTGTAGATTAGGGAGGGTGCGATGGTAACTTAAACCAGGACCAATGGGTGATAGATGCGCAATTAGGAAAATTTATTTGGTTGTTGACAAGAGAATTGGGATTGATGTGGACTGGAATTGCTTGTGACGGTTTGGGGGCTATAGTTATGTAAGAAGGGATTAGTTATATTCAGATTAATGGATTGGCATTGTGTTGGATAGTTAAGTTTTATTTAGGGGGGCCGTGTGAAGGTGTTTTGTTGGTTATTTCAAGCTTATATGTTAGGTATGACATGGTGTGAGGGAAGAAGTTTTGGGGTATGGGGGGGGTATGTACTCCTAATCGTTTGTAACTGTAGATATGAGGTGGGGTTGAACGAATTATTGTATAGCCCACAAGGGAGATGTTGTTATGTTTTGGGGTGGCTGGGTATTAATAGTGAATCTAACGTTTATTGGTGTGTAGGAATAATCGTATAATTGTTATAGGGCTTGAAAGGTGGGGGAGTTTATTGGGATAGGTGGGTGTAAGTTATAGGGATGGTTGGGGGGGTTTGATGTATATTAGGGGAAATGGAGTTAGGTGTTGGGGATAGTATTGTGTGGTTGGAGGGATGTAGGGTGGCGATTTTTGTTATGAGATTGGTGGGGGACGAGGTAGTAGGATGGAGTGTGTTGAGGAGATGGTAGGAAGTGGATGTAGGTGAGGTTGGGAGGTGAGGGTGAGATGGTGGGTTGATGTTGTAGGGGGAATTATGGAGGTATAGGGAATAGATAGGAGATGTTATGGGTAGTGGATGATGGATTTATGGGTGTAGGGGAAGAGTTGTAATTTTCTATGTATAGGGGTTCTTGTGGTTGAGGAATGATATATGAGTAGGGTGTAGGTCACACTAGGGATTAATCGGAAATGTGTATAGTTTATTTTTGGGTAGGTATTGGGGTGTTATGACAAATGGCATGGGACATGGGGGTTATTCGTTGGTAGTTCCGAGATTTCTTTTTCACTATCAGGGGTTTATGTAAGAATTGTTGGATGTAGGATTATTTTGAGGGTAGCCTGGTAAATGTGTAATGTGGGGGGAATGGGGGAATGAATGGATATTTATTGTTGGGGCCTAGGTATTGGGGTTTATCGGTGAAGTAAGGATGTTTATGTATTGAGTGGACAGAGGTGTTTATGGGGGGATGAATGTTTTGGAGGGTGTACAGGAGGGGTTCATTGGGGATGGTCGCTGGGGGTTTGGATCTTGAGGAATTTGGATTGGTTTGAGAGTATGTATAGTTAGGGGAGTTGTGATTGGTGGTACGTTGTACATGATTATGGGTATTGGGTAATTGGTAAGAACCCCATGGGGCATTTGATGTTATTGGGATTCTTATTTGTTAAGGGGTGTTAAGAATGAGTGGGAATTTTAATTCAGTTTGTAAAGTTGAGGAGTTTGAAAAAAAGGATATCTTAGGCTTTTGATTTGTAAAGGATTTGAAATGGTGTAAGAAGTGATGGAATTGTTGTTTTGGTGGACCCAATATATAAACACAAAGGGTCAGGGAGTGTTGATGGGTATGTGGGTGATTGGTTTACGGGGGGGAGAAAAGTTTCATGGGGGGAGTGTGATATAGGATATGAGGATATTTAGGGTTTATGGATGAAAACGTAGATGGGAGTGTGAGAGGAACCTGGAGAAGTGGATTGCTTTTGGAGGGTCAATTTGAGTGGTATGAGAGGGTATATGTGATTAGGATTTTGTTGAAGGATTATGAGATTAATGAATAGTGGGGGGGTTGGTTAGGAAGAGGTGTGAGTTAGGTGGGGTTGCCTAAGTGTGGAGTGTATTCGTAAGTTTATATTGACTGTAAGATAAGGTTTAGATAGCAAGGCAGCTAGGTAAAGTGTGGGGTGGTAAGAGGGTTAATTGTGAGGGGGTAAAAATTGGAATGTTTGATTTGAGTATGAAGTGGAAATATTAGATTTTTTGGAATTTTGTGGGTGGTTACTTAAAAATGTAACCGATATATGGGGGGGGGTTACGATAATTTGGTTCAAAGGAATGGTATATAAAGCGGATAATGGTGGATGATGTTAGAGGTGGGGGGGGTAAGGAAGTAATTGGTTATAGGAGGTGTTAGTCGATGGAGTGATAGGGTGGTAACTCTCTGGTGGATTTGAGATTGGGGAATTTTTAAGAGGAGGGGGTTAAATTTGGATGTTAGGAAGTTGAGTAGGGAGTGAGTTATCGGTTTAGTGGGATGTTGGTGGTTGGTAGGTTAAGGTTGGGGGGGATGAAAATTAGTTTTTGGGAAGCACGCTTCGGCCTGACTCATGTCTGTATGAATGTTTTTAAATGGTGTGGTTTTTATTTGTATAGGCACAGTTTGTAACAAGTGGTTTTGTTCCATGTTGTGAGGGATGTGTAATAATTTGGGTTATGTCTCCGGTGGGGGATGTTAGATTTGAGTCATGGCGTCACTTGTTCGGGGTCACATACTGGTGTGTCGGTTGGTTGATTTGGGGGGGCAGTGTTTGTTAAGGTGGTTGTTGGGGGAGATATAGGCGGTTTGCCAGTTCTGACGTAACACTACAACTAGATCGGGGTGGTTTGTGTGGAGAAGTATGATGGGGTAGGGTGGGGGAGTTCTCAAGAATAAGTACAATGGTTTGACACATGAGTATGGGGTAGCAGGGTGTCTTTACGATCTCAGTATCTGATTAGAGAGATGGAACTTGGGATAAAAAAAGCGGGCTCGTGTTGGTAGAGGGAAAGTGATAGAATTAGGGCGGATTATTCTTTTAATGATATTATAGGAATTTATGAAGTCGCAAAAGAACACAATATAATGACAAAAGTATGTGAGGAGAGAAGGAAGGAGTGGATTGGAGTGAGAAGAGGATACGAAGTGTATGGAATAGTATAGACAGTAGTAACATTAGATGAGATATACTGAAGGGCGGATGAGTGAATAGGGCACATGTTCTGTGGAGAAAGGGGCGAAGAGTGTGAGATATGATGCAAGGAGGATGTGGATGTGTATGAGGTGAGAGATGTAGGTATTGGTATGTGAATGTGGGTGGAGGCAGGGACGGATGGGAGTCAGAGGAGAGTGTGACAGGAGTTATGGTATTGATGAATTGAAGGATGGGACCATTGATAGGTGGTATGATAGAGTGGGAGGGGGGGTAGTATGTAGAGAGTTATTAGTAAGGGGTGGAGACACATATAGACATGGAGAGACTTGGTTTTGGTACTTGTTATGCAGGTTGTGAGTGGTGGTATGTCTAGATAAGGTGAGGTACAGTGATGGGTACTATCTTTGGATTGACACGTGGAGTTGGTGTTGGGGGGGGATAAATCTGGGGGTGGGGGTGTTTTAAGGAGTCTATGGGGGGAGGGCGTGTTGTGGTATGGGGTAAATTTGAGTGAGCAGACGATAAGGTGGTGAGGGGGGGGGGGGTGGTAGTTGGGAGGGGGGGTGGGGTTTTTTGTAAAAAAAATTGTAAGCTATGGGAATCGTGATGGGGTGGGAGGGTTACTGAGGGCGGGAGGAGGGGGGGGTTGTTAGACAGAATGGGGGGGTCTCTCAGAGGGTGGATTTGTGGGTGGTGGTGATCGTAATGTCGGTAGAGGGGGTTAAGTGAGGGTTGGGTAGTTTACAGGTTGGGTGTGTACTGGGGAGGGTTGTGGGGTTGGGTGTAGTTTTGGGTGGAGTGGGGGATGTAGTTACTGGTAGGATACCACGGGTAGCCAGGATAGTGATGGGGGGTCCACTGTGTTAGGGTGTGACGGGTTGGGGGGGGGGTGGGGGTTGTTGGGGGTTGGGAATAGTGGGGGATTGTGTGGATTAGGGGGGGGGGGTTTTGGGTGTTGAAAGTGTGTTTTGGGGAGTTCACCTGGATCAACCAGGGGTATGGTGGGGTGGGGGGGTGGTAAGTTTTTTGGGGTAGTTGGGAGGTTACTGGTTTGGGGTTTGGGAATAAGGGGATTTGGTAGTTAGTTAGGGGGGGGAGGTACTGGGGCATTGAGTTGTGGATCTAGAAACGGTGGTACTGGAGTTAAGGTTAGTTGGGAGGGGTGGGAGAAGGGTGAGTAAGGAATTTGGGGGGGGATAAGGTAGTCTATTCGAAGGGGGGTCAGATGGTGTTAGGGGGGGAAGGTGAGGGACACCAATGATGGGACTATCCATAGGGGGAGATGGGGTGGGTTTGGGAAATAGGGGGTCCACCTTCCCACATCCATCGGGAGGGGTGGGGGGGTTGGGGGGGGGAAATGGTATCGGAGGGTGGGGGGGGGGAATATGATATAGAAGGGGTGGTGGAGGGAAGAAGGGGACGAAGTTAGAGGGGGTGGGGTGAATATAGAGGGTGTACATTAAGTGGGGGGGGGTGGGGGGGGTGGGGTTAAGAAGTGGACGACAGTGGGGATGCTGGGTTGGGAAGTAATGTGGTGGGGCATGGATTATGGGGGGGGGGGGGAGGGAAAAGGCAGGATGGGGGGGTGGGTAGGGGGGGGCGGGGACGGGGGGGGGGGAGGGGGAATTAAATAGGGCGGGTTGCGGGGGGGTGGGTTTGAGGTTCATATGAAATTGGGGTGTAGTTGACAGGAGTGGGGGGTCAGAGGGTATTTTTGGGGAGGATCGAGGGGGATAAAGTAGTTAAGTCATGGGGGGCTATAAGGGGGGGGGGGGGGGGGATTATGGGTGGGGGAGTTAGATAAGGGTTATGATGGGGAAGTGAACACTGATGGTATGTCCCAAGTCATTCAGTAGGATACTGGGTAGGGTATGTGTGATTTGGGTTCTTATATAGGGTACCGAGGAATTATGGGGCTGGAAACATGAGGTCATTGGGGGGGGTAATGGGAGTGGGGAGGAGATCGGGTGAGGGGAGTTGGTGAGGTGGGGGGGTGATTGGTTTTTGTTATTGGAGGTAGTTGAGAGTTACTAATTGGGGCTGTGGGAAAAGGATGTTAATCTTTCAACTAGGGATGGGATGATTTTAGGGCGGTGTAGGGATGGATGGTTTAATGTTTCACGGGTTTGTCGTAGGGGGGGGGGGAGGGGTTGGGTGTTCATTCCGGGGCAGAGGTAACAATCCGTTGTTATGTTGTTTGGGGTAACCAAAATGGATGATTGAGGGGACTTCTATACGCAACACCCATGGTGGTTACAATGGGGGGGGGGGGGGATGGGGGGAGAGGGTTGGGAAAGGTAGATTATGGATTTGTGGGGGGGATTTATGGCAGATGGAAGGGGGGGAAGGAAGTCCAGGGCTAATGAGGTGGGGTGGGGAGTAAGTTGGGGTAAACCTGAAAGATGCAGGGGGAAGTGGGTGTGGGGGGGGGGGGGGATGTCATATGAATGGTTGTGGACGGGGGGGGGTGGGGGGGGGTTCAACTGAGTTCATCGTATAGGTCTTCAGGTGAGTGGGGGTTCTCATAGGGGGAGGGGGGATTTGTAGCCGGTTCAGATTTAAGAGGGTAAGTGGAGCCCCATTAGATATGCAGAGGTGGGTGAACGATGGAAGTGGGGTGGGACTATTCGGGTGGGTTTTGGTGAGACACAGTTCCTGGCCTATCGATAATTGGGGGTTTGTGTGGGGTGCGGGTTATGCTACATATGAATGGGTGGTTAACTGGGGGGTGGTTGTGTGGGGGGGGGGGGGGTGGGGGGTGGGACGGGGGGGGGGGGGGGGGGTTGTGTGGGGGGGGGGGGGGGGGGGGCGGGGGGTGGGGGTGGGGTGGGGTGGGGGGGGGGGTGTAGGGGGGGTGGGTGGGGTGGTGTTATTTCGTGGGGGGGGGGGGAGTTCGGGTGCTGTGGGGGTAGCTCTAGGGTCTAAATGAGGGGTATGTGATGGGGGGGGGGGGTATGGTGGTTAAAGTGGTGGGGTTTGGGTAGGTTGGGAGAGTTGTGGGGGGCGGGGGGGTGGGATGGGAGGGGGGGGGGTGGGGGGTGTGTGACAATGTGGCCTGACCATATGTATGATTGGGTGGGGGCTAACACGGAGATCAACGGGAGCAGTACAATCTCTGGGGGAGGGATATTTTGGGGGGCGTTAGGGTAGGTAGGACTATATTGTTAGGGGGGGGGGGTGATGTGGGGTTGTTTGAGGGTGGGGGGGGGGGGGGGTTTCAGGGGGTAAGGGGGAGGGTGGGGGGTGTCGGGGAGGGGGGGGGTGGGAGGGGGGGGGTGGGGGGGTGTGTGGGGGGGGGGGGGCAGGGGGGGGGGGGGTGGATGGGGGGGGGGGGGGGGGAGTGGTGGGGAGGCGTTAGGTATTGGGGGGGGGGTGGTGTGGGATAAGGTGGGGGCATTGTGTGGGGGTATATGTGGGTGTTGTGGTAGTGGGGGGGGGGGGGGGGTGTTAGGGTGATTTTTGGGGGGGGGGTTGTGGGTTGGGGGTGGGGGGGGGGATGGGGGGGGGTGGGAGTTTTGGTGGGGGGGGGGGGGGGGGGGGGGGGTGGGGGGGGGGGGGGGGTGGGGGGGGAGGGGGGTGTGGTGTGGGTGGTGTGGGTGGTGGTGGGGTGGGGTGTGGGGGTGGGTGTGGGGGGGGGGAGTTGGAGGGGGGGTGTGGGTTGGGGGGGGGGGGGGGGGGGGGGGTGGGGTGTGGGGGTGGGGGGGGGTGTGGGGGGTGGAGGGTGGGGGGTGGGGGGGTGGGGGTGGGGGGGGGGGGGGCGGGGGGGGGGGGGGGGGGGGGGGGGGGGGGGGGGGGGGGGGGGGGGGGGGGGGAAGAGGGGGCGGGGGGGGGGTTGGAGGCGGAGTGGCGCAGTATTCGGGCACTGGGTGGGGTGGGGGGTGGGGGTGGCGGCAAATCTGTCAATAGTGATGCCTTGCATAATACCCTTCCCGTTCGTTCTCAGGACTGTTGCCCTGTGACTGAACTAATATGGGCCGTCTGACGCTCCGCACTGTCTGTTTTCGTTTGGATGTATATATGGACCCCCTAGTCATTGTGGTGTAGGTCAGCGAACTTACACGTTTCTGGTCTTCTGACCACAATATCATCGAAATCTCGTATCTCTCCAAGAAGGCTGGATTGGTGCATATTGACTCCGGGGGGGGGTTGTGTCCTTTTGTCAATTGATAGCACCAATTCTTGTTATCCGCGTGACCCTGTAGTGGAGATTGACGTTAACACAACAGCTCCTTGTCCACAGGAACTCAGATCCTTGTCCTTATGTGAGACTGCTGCAAAACTCATATCTCGGTAAGGAACGGTGACACTCACTGTTGTTTGGGTTGGGACTTGTGTCCGCCTGCTGTGAGAAGGGGGGGTCCGGCTTCATGAAACTTGGAGTCCAGACACGGAGTTTTTTAGATGTAGTCTCGGTCCTCAAAATGTCGGTGACGTCCCCTACGGTTGTAATTGTCCTGGGCGAGGCTCGCCTTAATGAGTGACATTTGCCAGCTGGGCAACACGTTTTGTGGCTTGCAAAGTGACGGGACAATCTAGATGTGTTTTGGTACCGCCTAGAGAGGGTCTGCTTCGTGTTTGAAGGACAAAGGGTAAACCGATAGTCAAGTGATGGTATCCGTTGTACATACATATGGGGTGGAAACAGGGGTGGGGTGGGCGGTTCGGGGTCGGTTAGTGAATCTTCCTTGGGGAGAGCACGTTTGGCTGCCAATTGGTGTGTCTTGAAACAGTGTTTCTCCACATGATTATGCGAATTTGGTGCAACTAATTTTCCTAGGGCAATGTTTACCTCGGTAGCCTTTGGTTTGTGTCAGATGTTGTTGTGGTTTTCGCCTGTCCCTGTGTCGTAGCCGTGCTTACAGACCCTTGGCCGGGGCCGTGTTGTACTTGGCTTCCCTGACCAAATTAAGCGCCCCTCACACTCCGTCTGACCACCAACCATCTTATTCTTTAGAATTCATTCTGCTGCCCCTTCTTTAAACCTGACTCCCCAGCCGCAGATGGGGTTTCTTATTTTGTAAATGCCGTGTTGAGAGGTATCGATTCAGTTAGCTGTGGCCTTTGGGGGGGAGGTTCATCTGTGGGGTTTTTAGGGGGGTAGGCATTGGGTTGAGGGGTCTGCGTCTAAAAACGGCGGAGGGGCGGTGGGGAACATGTTACGGGCAGGTGGAAGCGTATCCATCCCGCCATTCTACCTGAACATGGGGGAGACTTCCGGGAACGAAGTAATATAGTCCTCAACTTGAGCCAGCACGCGACTCTGATCGGGGGGGGGTTGGGATGGGGGGCCCGTGTCTCTAGCTTGAACGCGAGCTATTGAATGCATAGTCAGTGAGAAGGCAGGATCACGGGATTGTACCGCGCTCGGGGAGTGTTACGTTGTTCCGGGGACTGTCGCCCAAGGGCCGCATCATGCCCCCGAGGGGTTTTATGTCCCTGGTCTGCCCGGCGCAGACTGCATCTAACGTGTGTAAGAGGACGACTGGACCCGTAGGCACGGGGTGACCCGCCCCATAAGTTGGGAATCATGGTTCACGCAAGATAGACCGTATGTGGCAAGGAAGGCCCCTACAGCTCTACGGTGGGGGGGCAGACGTGGAACGAATGCTGTAGAAGGCCTGTCTGATGACATATACATATTGGGTTTCCCATGCAGATCATTTACTTAGTAGGTGGGACATGGGCTAGGCACGGGGAGCCCAAGGCATGCCGAACATTGGGGATGTAGGCGACAGTGTTGCTTGTTTGTGCGTCCTCCCTTCAGTTTAGGATTCTCCAACCGTATAGATGTACTGTGATTTGACTGCTATTATTTAGCCCTTACAGACCCATAATCAAACAATGGCCACTTATGTGATGGGGCGTATTAGTGCGAAATCCCTCACATCGTACTCCCGTAGATTGTGTGGCACGTCCTATGGCCGATGTTAACTATGATACACCCGTCGGTGGTTCCGTCATACAACAACAGGTGTCTTGTGGCATCCTACGCACCCCAAACCTGGCCCCTAAGTGTCCATGTGCAGAGTAAGTCATTGCAATACTGGGTGTCCGACCATACAAACGAGCCTAACCCTCAGGCCTTGGGACCCTGGCGGACACTTGTGGTATCACACGGTCAAGTAAATAACATCTGCCTGGTCCTCAAGATAGTACGTCATCTTCATCCCGTACCTCCAAGGCATGCTCTCGGACCTTTCTCTGGGACAAATTCCTCGGGGGCCGTTGATGGACCCGTGCGCGTTCGGGTGTCTCGCCAAAGCAAGCTGCGGGGGGGGGCACTCACTTTGTGTAGATAGGTAGCGTTGGGGGGGAGGACTACGTACATTAGCTCGTTAAGGGTTTATGACGATTACCGTCAGGGCCCTACGTACAGGTTCACAGGAGCCCGCCTACAGCCACATCTTTTCGGGTTTTGATCAGTTCTACTAGAGCCAGCAGCATCACGTGTTTGCGTTGGCCGGCCCGATCGTGGTTTTGTCTATGTAGAGTTTACGTGGGAGAAATCTTGACGAGCGGTGTATTTAGTACGCCGTTCCCTCGGCCTGCAACTTGGAAACAGTGTGTTCTACGTCTAACGCTGTTTTCGGGTTTCGGCTGTTTGCTGCTGCAGCTTATTGCTTGAATAGGTTGCTGTGCAGCAGCGGCTGCCGTTCTGTCAATCCTGCCGGGACTGTACGGCCGACTTGTAGACAGGGGCTGAGGTTGTTCCTCACACTCCATAGCCCGTGCACTAAGAAAATTTATAAAGGATCGTTTGGCACAGTGGGTTTAGGGAAATGAATTGTTTGCTTGAACCCTCTCAGGGGCGGGGGGATGGGCATGTCAGGACTTAACAAATCAAGGCAACGGCCAAATCGCTTATTCGAGATCAACAAATTAATTTCTAGGCCGGGAACATGGAACCGTAACAGTGCCCAAACAAATATCCACCAAACACCCATGGGTCCAGTTGTTCATTGAACTGTGTTGCTCAAGGGGCATTAACCAGCTTATGGTCTCCTGTGTTGTCTTCTGTTCGTCGTGTTGTGCTCACTGGGGCGTCGTTTCCTCTCAAACATAGACCAATTTTATTTTCGCCCGCAATCTACCTACCGGGGGGGGGGGGGGGGGGGGGGGGGGGGGGGGGGGGGAGGGACCACCCTCCTTTTATAAGACCCGTGTGCCTATAGTAGGACCGCCTCAAAATACTGGGGGCGCTCGTTGGGTAAACTCTCCTTAATCTGGGCGCCACACAGATAACAGCGAGGGAGGTGTGGGGGTTTGCCGGGCTGCAACTAGTCACCCAGAAATGCCGTTCAACCCCCGTGGGGGGACGAAATTATAGCACAACAAATAAATGCTAGAGCAAAAACCACAACTAATAATGTAAAGCTCATTTTTTAAGGTCCGGGTTTGTAAAAAAACGGTTCTTTAAATGATAACTGTGGTGGAACCTGCACTAAACCACAGAGACAATATTGCTTGATAGCCAGATTGGGGTGCCAGCTCCGATAGACGACAGAACAGCAGATGTATGGTCGCTGTCACAGTAATAAATAAACAGAAAAGAGAGGGGTTTCAAGAGTTTCAAATACACAATGTGGATTTTCAATTTTATTTTTATATTCTTAAACCAGCGGCACTTGGAGGGGTGCTGTTCAGGCCGCTGTCGGCCAATTACATGTCATTGAGAGTATGTTCTGGTGGTAACCTGGGTGACTTTCCTTCCGAACCCGGTCAAGGTTTATATCCACAGAGGGTTTGATCTGAGTAGCCGTGTCAAAAAGTTTCTTCATATGATTCCTCAAAATCCCGGTCCGATGAGAACATGGTCATCAAATATCACGGGTGCACGCCCGGGCTTGAAAAACCTTGAACACCAGATCGCCAGGGCGCAGTGTAGTAACCTTTTTCACCAGCGCGGCTCCCATTTAGTGAATTTACAATAAAAGATAATGAGAACAAACCTAGATAAGTTGGTGGATATTTAGGCTGACTAATGGTGCCACTAACAATGAAAGTCAGCATCCCAGTATAGTACCTACCCCCTCCAGACAGAGGTGGAAGCCAGAATGTGATAAGGCCAACACAGGGGCCACCGAGGAATGTAATGTGGGAGATGTCAGATTTTGCAGGGATTCTTGTTACTTAAGGTTGTTATGCTTTGAGAGTATAATTGAGATTTCCGTTCACGGGGGGTGAAGTAATCAATGACATATTGAGCAAGACAAGGGAAAAGTCTTATAATGGTGCAACGAGGCTGATTGACGTAATTTCCAATTTGATTAGTTATACTGACTACCGCACAATACAGAATATTAACAATCAGTTCTCATGTTATCGACATTACAGTTGATTCACGAAAAATTAGCATAGTTATGATTCCTCAATGCATTTGGCAACTTCGTCTGAGATAATGATAATGCGTCAAGGTGAGAAATTTAATAGGGGGGGCAGTTGTGCTCCAATAATACAGTAAGGGCATCAAATAACTCCCTCTCAGGACATTATCAGGATTGTGATTGCTTAAATGATTCAAACATGAAGTCGTCCACGTAGAATGGGTGTTGTTCCATGGTGGAGTTGTAGGACAAGCTTGACCATTTACATGGCCATTCCTAAGTCTAACCTCGACGATGAGCGAGATCGTGCTGACACAGGTGCGACGTTATCGAGAAGAATCATAGAACTGGACCGCTGGGGTGTTAAGCATTAGCGCCGTGTACATATTAATCTCAGTATTGATAGATGAACCTGTGGGGCGTTGAGACATCCTATTAGAGAGAACCTCTTTTCCTGTTAGTAGCGAAAGTGAGCATAAATGTTCGATTGTCCATTTGTGTTCAAACATAAAGTTGTTAGATAACAGATTTTTGAATTAGACGGTAAAAGGAAGGAAGATGGACCTGGCCGATTTTATTTTAGAATTTACGAAAACAACATATGGACCATCCCAAACACTAGAGCAACTCCACCAGTGCGAAATATGGGAAATATACAATAAGTGGGAAGTACCCGATTGAAAGTCTGAACTAACTCCCCAATAAGGCAACCCTAGATACCCGGAAGCGCAAAACCACATATACTCAAAAGCGACAAACAGCTTACACAACTTTCATACGACTCCCATCAGGAAAAGCATCTCCAGACACGCCCGTAGTGAGACGTCAGGTACATTGTCGACAGAACGCGTATATTCACTGAGGTCAATGAATCAAACGATTGACTATGAATGGAAATGCATTCCAGAGAAAAGATTTTTGTAATATATGGGTTGCGCCTTAAATGGACAGAAATAAAGAACCTCAACCACTGGATTTTCGAATCATTGACCAAGAAACAAGTTGCCGATACTACCGCAAATAAGGAGAATGGTCACGACATCGTCCGAAAAAAAATGGTGACGGAGCGTGTCCCCCGACACAAAGAGAAGGAACCATCATTGAAAAATGGTAAATTTCATTCAAGACTAGAGTGTGATATCTAGGCTTTGCCCTAAAAAAAGTAAATGAGTAGCAATTCATACAAAAACTAATACTATACCAATTCTATAAGAAAAAAATGTGAATATAAGGCCAGATTACTATTATAAAAATATGCTTATGACAATGACAATTTAAGAAAAAATGAATAAAGCAAAGACTATGCGAAAAAAATCTGTGCCGCTGTAACAGACACAAACCCTTGCGCACAAATATTGTTAAATACAGCAGGTAAAGCGTAAATGATACCGTAACAATACACACTTCGTGGCCCACCCGGGAATAGAGGCATATTGGGATATGGTGTGTTATTTATCTTGTACCAATCGGCACAGCTATGGGTTGATGTGGTTCCAGCATCGACGCCTGGCCGCCTTAAACCTTGCCCAGAGTTTGCTCAGGTTACCATTTCATGAGTCTGGGTCGACGTGCGCAGAGCCGTTTGAGGTCTAATATATATATATATATATAGTATAGTAGTAATAAATATATATATCAAAATATATATTAATATAATATATATATAAAAAAATAGTGAATATATATATAAAATCTTTGTCTCTCTGATTACTGTCCGAGTGAGCTGTATATGATAGGCATGTAATTGTTCTTGTGCACTTTTGTAGACCCTCAGTCCGTTTTCAAGAATTTCTGAAAGTATCAACCAATGTGTCTATAAACATGTTTACAAAGTAATTTAATTCTTGTTTATTAAAAAAGAGACTGAGTCATAAGGATTGAGCCTTATATTTAGAGAAAACGTTTTATTCAAGCAGGACCCAGCTGTAAATGGGTACACTGGACACTGCTTCGACTTTTAGTTAGTATAAGCAAATAGCGCCAGCTAGGAAGGGAAACTGTCACCCCCATCTTTCAATTCTGGACCTAGTATGGAGAATCTCTAACATATTAGGCTCCCCTAAAGGGGGCGGCTGTATCTTGATTATGGGACTAGTACCTTTCTTGTTCATTCAGAGCAGGGACACCGGGGTCGTTTAAGGCGCCAACATAAAAAATAATAAACATAATTAGTTGATAGCTGCTAGCGATCTTTGCAAGAAATAAATAAATGTAATAAAACAATAACGTGGCAGAAAGTGATAGGCAAGACCCGGTGGAAATCGAACCCTTGACCAGCCTAGACGGTCTACCTACGTTAGTGAATCGTGCGTGACAGGACTCACACCAGCAACTCAACAAAACAAAAATTAGTATTTATCAGGACAGTGGTTCATTGCAATGAACAGCCTAATGCAATGTCCAGGAGATTTCAAACCAAAAAGAGTCTAAGAACCTGGTGTGGGAGATCGGATTCCTTTGGAGGAGACCTAATTCTTGCTATTAGTGTTTCTTGGATGGGGTCCTAGAATGTTGCTTATGTGCGTGTTCGTGTGTTGACAAGCTTTGTGGTTTTCACCGGACAGTATCCTGTTTTTTCTGCGTTCAATGTGGAGAGAAACACGATTTAAAGGCCACAGATGTGATATTACAGAAGAAATTTGTTAAATTGAACGTGGAAGGGCAAAACAGAATAAAGAGTATAATCATAGACAAGCCAATGCATCAAGGGGAGAGGGAATTTTAAATTCCCTCAATGTTTAGAGAAGAAGCAATCCACTAGTCTCTCTGGGCCATTTTGTGAGAAGAGGAAAGCTGGATTGGTATCCTGAAACAACAGGGAAGATTGAAAGAAAATCAGAGAGATATATGTACAGAGAGGAGCAAGATACTGGACAGTCCCTGACCTCGTGTTGGCGATGAAAAGAAGTCAACAACAACGTTGAATAAATAATTACTAGAGTATTTTTTTTTTTTTTTTATTTTTTTGTTTTTTTTCCGTCGGCGTGGAGGACCGCAAATTTTTTATTCCTCGCATGAGGTCGCATTGTCCCCCGCGGGGCCCAAAACGCCGGCTCTGGTCAAGACCACAAATGTCCCAACATATAAGACCCAGTGACAAAAATGTTTGTCACCTAGTGATGGGCGCTCACTGTTGTTTCTCTCACTCAAGGACCTATGACCAGCATGATATTGTCACTATAGGAAGTTGTTTTAAAGACATATCGTCTACTTTGACCAGGCATTGGGTGTACTTGTCAATGTTTGTTCAAACACAGGCATGCTCGCCCCGCGGCCGGTACTTTTTGTTATACATTTATCACGAATCTCGCCGCACATTTCTAGCGTATCTTTTCCTAGGCATGTAAACAACACAATGTTTTAAAAACAAAACATGTTTTAGCAACCAATTTTTAAAGAAAATTATCAAATTTGCCGAAACGTTGCATTGACCGTTTGGGTCCTTCCTTGCTTTAAACCTTGTCAAACTCTCAAATGAAGATGAAGTGACGCATCATGCAGAGACTTATTTCAATGTCTTTTTGTGCCCGCCCGATCATCTCAAGGGTTATTTTCCATGACATCAAGCCGCTTTTTCATTCTGTCTCCAGAAGAACTATAAACATGTGTTCCTTTGTGGCTTGTCCTCCACCGTCTCTTGACCTTGGGGATTGTCCTGGGTAATTCTTGTCAACGGTTTATGATCATGGTGTGTAGCTTTTTTTTCCTTCATGTCCTAGAAGGCAGCAGCAGACCATTGGCACATGGGAACAGTATTCTCCTCTCTGATACACGTTCCACCTTGCACCATGGATATCTACTTATAATTCCTCATTCCGCCTGCCGACATCTACCATAAGCCCTTGTTCTTTAAGAATCCAACATTTCAGGTGTCAACAACTCGGGGTTCTCCAAAGGTTATTAAGCAACGACAGACTCTTTTTCGACTTTCCTGTACTCGTGGTCTGTCGTGCGTCAAGCTACGTTTTCCTGCCAAGAGATATTCACCTGGTCTTCGTGTTGTCCTTAGTATTTTTATCTTTCTTGGGAGTTAATCTGCCCAATAGTTTTTGTTATGATTTTGTGGGTTTAAACATTTATTACAGAAAATGCAATAACCCGTCAAACATTACGGGTTTTTGGAAATTATATTGTGCTTGTTACCGTTCCCCGGGAATAGGGCCAGATATCATACAATCCTTAATAGATATCATGATATTTGGTTTCATTCCATATATAGTTGTAAGTGCAAACTGAATCATGAACACTGTCAGTATGAACGCTTTTTCTTATTGTTGATTGTAACCAGAGGCGGTTCCACTGGGGGGGGTGCTGCAGCACTGGTTCATATCATTTTAAAATACTATAACAACAAACTACACGCAAAATTTACCGATGACAGGCGCAATAACTACTCAAGGCCCAGACGACAAATGTATGTATATGACATTAATCGGTTTCTCTAAAATCTGTCAAGTGAACTTTTTCTGAAAATGTATAATGATAGCAAAAGTATTGGGGGAGCAGTGAACTAGTGAGAAAATCATTGTCATAGTCTTGGGGTATCAGCTGTCCCGAGAGAACTCATAACGCGTGTGTTAGCACGAGCGGTACATGGAATGGACCAGCTAATGACTCTATTATAAAGAATTTGTGTATCATAGAAACAATCCCCTTAAAATTTTCACAAGGGGCGTGCAACTTGAGCGTTGAGGGCTGGCAGGCTGCTTGGGTTTAATAAAAATTGTCAAGGACCATATCGGTATGTTACTGGCCTCTAGCTGTGTGTAATGTTGAACAAGCATGGTTCTGCGATAAAGGATGTCAAGACTTGGTGACGGTTTAGCAGAAATCGTTTATATTGCAGCAATTACCATCCTCCAATACGGAGTTAGGAGGATAATTTTTATATGAATTTATATATGTATTAGTATTATGTGTTCCATTAACACCCTTTGTATCCGGTTAAACCGGCGGTCAATTTTGTTGGTCTTCCGTATTATAGTATTAAGATATTTGTATTGAGAGGACAGTCATTAGTGCATAGGTGGGTCCTTGATTACTTTGGAGGGTTAGATGCAGATGGCAGCTGTCTGACGGGGCAGGTCAGCTATTAGAAAGATAGCCTCCACTGCATGACTACTAATTCTCTGTTCAGATTAAAGTATGAGAATGTAGAGACAATCAAATGAATCATCCAGCTGGTATGCAAGATCCAGCGAGGGTCTGATGACCTAAACGTGTACATAACGGCTGAAATGAACTATAAGTAAAAAAAAAATCAGGATTATTACAAATGTGATACTAAAGAATACAGTACAATGTCATAGATAAAATTTTTTTTAGTTGTTTGGTGGGTTTTTTTATTGTTTTTTTGTTTTTTTTTATGGATAAGGATGAGTTCTTTGGCCATCACAGAAAGTGGATTCTTTTTTTTTTTTTTTGGATTGGAGTTTTTTATTTTTTTTGTGGACTGTTTTTTGATTTTGTGGATTGTTGGGGGTGTGTTTTGGGAGTTGGTTTTTTTGTGGTGAAGTATTGTCGTTCCATGTTGCAGTTTTTGCTGTTTGTGGGGGTGGTGGTGTGGGATTTGGGGATCATTTATTTGGGATTACGGGGGGTGTGGATATCTTGTGGTGGGGTTTTTGAGCACGATTGGTAGAGTTTTTATCTGTGCATTAAATATTTTTTTTTTTTGGGAAAAAAAGGATAAAAAGAAAACAATAAAACCTTACATTTAAATCTTTTTTATAAAAAAGATACAATTTTGGCGGTGGACGTCATTTTTTTTATTTGGGAATTTTTTTTGGATCTCGGATTTGGATGACGTTGTCATTACGGACCCGTATATTTTTTTGTTTGTTTTTTCAACTTTTTTTGTTTTTATTTCTAGGTATTTTTTTTTTTTTTTTTTTTTTGAGTTTGTTAATAGGTTATTTTGCGTGTTTTTGGACGTTTTCAAACGTCGTTGGAATTATCGTAGGGAATAGTCGGGGGCGGAAGACAATGAAGTGACGACGTGGAGGGGTGGATCATGTCTGTGTGCGGGGGTAGACGCATCGGGCGATACTGGCGTATGGGGAGTTGGACCTAATACCGGGAGTGAATTAATGGGGGGGATTAATGAAGTTTGTCCTACTGGAGTAGCCAGGGTGGTGATTTTTGTTTTTTCTTTTCTGTTTTTTTTTTTTTTTTTCTTTTTTTTTTTTTATTTTGTATTGGGGTTAGCTTATTTTTTTTCTTTAATTTTTATTTCTTTTTCTTTTAGTTCATTGTGGTCCTGTTTATATATATTAATTGTATGAAACTCGCTGTTATGGAAATATACTTACACATAAGTACAATTAAAGAGGCAATTAAAAGAGCTGATCGGCAAAATGAAAGGCAATAAAAAAAAAAAGGTGGGGCACAGGACCGTGCACTCTGGTTTCATTCTAAAAGTCCTGTAACATAATATTATTAAAATTAATATAGAGAACGGACAATAAACATAGGAGGGCAGCAAGGGGGGGGGTCACAGTTGGACACAAACCCATTCCCATGTTTCCCCCGTGCATATAAATACTTAACTATTTTAGGTTATACAATTATGACGAACTGGGGAGTAGGGGTGCTTTTGGCACAGATTCATTTTTTTCGTATATTTTAAATTTTTTTTTTTTATTTTCCCGCTTTTTTTTTTAACATGGTGTCCCCTGGCAGGCCGTAACAGGGTGACTACAAAAATTAAAATTGTAGCTTGGAGGCTTGCATTATCACCCCTCTCAAGTAGTTCCTTGTGATGGCAAAAAAAACTACTTACCAAACATGCGAGGCACATTGCAGCCAGTCCACTTGGGAATCCGCGGGCGAAAGAAACACACCAGGGGTGGGTAAATATAAACACTAAAGGAGATAAAAACAGAAAGAAAGCCAGTTTCATCATTTCTTAGAGCTAGGTTGGAGTTCGAGACCCGTTGCTTAACCATTTTTCAGATATGTTGCTTGACCCATTACTTACATAAGTCAACAGTTAGGATTTGAGATTTACCAGTCCTTATACCACAAGTACCAAGAACTCAGAATGTGCGCAAATCCAGAGCTTATGCACCTGCGGCACCAGCCAGTGACATGCAAACACCAATACCCAGAGGTCCTGCCCATGGATTGGGACAATTATTAACGGAAGTAGGCATCTGGGCAAAAAACCGTACTTCACTCCTAATTGAACCAGGCCAGGATTTGGATGAACAGTCAGTGTATACCTTGTGGTCTGCGTATGCCTTTATTTTACATGGTGGGTTCAGAGCCATTACAGGTGGACAACGTTACCCTCGTTTTGAAGGTGTACATAGGTGAAACGACTCCATGAGTATGTAAAGTGTCGCTACGTA
Source organism: Oreohelix idahoensis (assembly GCA_024509875.1). Taxonomy (NCBI): domain Eukaryota; kingdom Metazoa; phylum Mollusca; class Gastropoda; order Stylommatophora; family Oreohelicidae; genus Oreohelix; species Oreohelix idahoensis. The sequence goes on along the minus strand of JAMPIV010015415.1, from coordinate 21,993 downwards.
AGCCAAGATGAATTGTTGACGCACTGTAAACGCATTTGATGTGGCTTAAAAAAAAAAAAAGTATTGGGTTCGAAAAACCCGTCGTGTGTCGTGCATGTCCCCGGACCTAACCGAGAACCCCCTCTTGTAATTTAATAACAATGTAGTATCTTTTACGGTATAGCTCTAAGATAAGGTATACTCGACATTTCTATTATTATTTGATTTAGTAGCTGTGTCACCCGCACATTTTTTATCTTTGCACGTATTATGGCTTAAATCGATTGGTCAAATAATGAAATAATATGGGGAGAAAAATATAATGACCCAAACTGTTAAACATTGGTAACTGAACAAACAGACAAGCTTGTGAAATCCACCCATCTGTAGGTATCGATCCTGTTGAAATCATGTCATGAAAACAATTTATTTTTACATGTTCCACAACACATCCAATCTCCCACGTGATAATTATAATCAAGACACTCTTGTTCAACCAGCCACGCTACAACGGGCCTTCAAAGTTCTTGCTTTTAAAACTATTTGGCAGTAATTACACTGCTTTGCTCCTAAACTCGTGAGTATGCGCATGTCTGTCTGGTGTAAGTTTGCAAAAAAAATCTTTTTAATTATATGGACCAACTGTTTTAGCAGAATCGTCCGCGGATTCTCCAAAAGCAGCGAAAAGATAAAATAAAGTTGAGGCTGCGAAGAACACGAAGGTTTGCTGTTCATGTTCTTATATTGTCAACGCCGTTTGGTACCCAAACACTTGGGAGCCAACACACTGCAGTGCGCATAAACCTGGAACACAAAACATTAAATCGTTACATGGTACTAACTACATTTTATGGAGATATTCTGAGATGTAAATAGTCACATAACACATATGTACGCAGGTTTATTTTTGTCTTAACAGCCTAGGGAAATCTACCAAAGATAGTGCCACATGAGTCGCATGTACGTAAGTGATAACACATCATAGTAGCGGTAGTGGTCCAGGGTATTGTCCTTAAAAATTCATAAAATCCGACGGTAAATCAGCCCCCCGCTCGCGATCAGACCTATCAGTTTCTTACAAAGTGTCTCCAACAAAGCTAGCTGATGGTCACTAGTATAGAAATGTATCGAACAAAATGACATTGTGTTAGGACATCTACGATGCTGTACTGTGTTTGGGGGGGTAAGGGGGGTAGCCTAAATCGTCTGACCTCACATTGGCATCCAGGTGAGAATCAAAAAGCACCCAAGGAGTTTGATGATATACAAACTAAAATATAACTGTGACATGGGTACCTCATCAGCTTGTTATCGACGATCATGTTAAGCGAACCAAAAAAGGGTACAAATGGGGGGTTTGTGGGGGGTAGAATGATGGTATGTGGATCTGAGAAATTCAGTAAAGAAAAACGATATCTACTGCCTTAAGGGGTCTAGATCCCACTACGGAATTGAGCTTATCTCTACATGAAGATAAATAGAATGGAATTATAAGGGTATTGAAAAAATCACGACGTAGGTGGGATGGGTACCAGAAAAGAGTCATAGGATTTATCTTAGATTGAATTAGTATTACATAACTCTAACGACCAGACTTGACTAGTTGGTTCTATGCGTAACGAAGAATGCCTACAAACCAAACCATCACTAGGCACCGATCAACAACGGCGGTCCATTCAAAAACAATATATAGATCCCCCAGCTTAATTTTATAGTACCATATCAAACTTACCCCCTGTATGATTATACAGAAACCAGTAAATACAAATAAAAATAATATGAAACCTCAGCCCCATTATACAAATCCACGCCTTAGCACGTAATTCTTTGGCCTCCGTAACATAATACCCATCAATATCAAAGATTCCAACAATACTGCATACCATCACCGAAGGGAATAAGAAACACAATTACTAGTCCAAGCACCCGACCAAACCACTGCGATAGACTATACGACCGCCGATCAACGGGAGGCCCCAATACAACGAATAGATCACCAGAAACACACTATAATTACATAGTCCCAAATAATCATACAATGGGAGGGGAGGACTTTTATAGACTTTCCCCACAGCAATATGTTACGCAATGCGAATAGTGCCAATGGTATTGATTTTTTAATGATATAAAATCATTAGGATGTTTTTTTATTTTATTATTCATTAGTTTTTTATTAGCACATGTAATTACATTTTTTTTTTCGAGATTAAAATTTAATCATATATAAAATTCGAAGAAACATTTTCGATGTGAATAAACTGGCTGTCTTCACTCTTGGTGTCTACAACAATTTTAAGACACGGAAACAAATCGTATTTTTAGGTTGCATATGAGAAACTTCTTTACGAAAAATACACACACACCCCCCTGCCTAACTGACCAGAGACAACCTCAAAAAACAAAATTTCATCCATTACATGGGTAATATTCACATGAGCGCATCAGGTGAAATAAGCAGAGACATGGCCAAATCCCAGATACGTTACCCAAATAGCCGACATGCAGATATTGCCACGTGGTCCAGTCATTTGTTGACACACAACCCAAAACCCACCCCCCGCTACAATTTCCTTACACCACAAAATGTAACATCTCCGCCCACATAGTTCTGTAACAAAAAACTAACTTGCGATTAACAAAACTTAATGTGTGGGCGTGAACACTATAAACTTCTTCTCGGCAACTCTATATGGCAATACTTATGCTATGAGTTATGAACGTCACCAAAGGAAACACCATGTCCCTGAAGGGTAAACGAACTGGTAAATTGTTACACTTCAACCTACTGACCAGCTATCTGTTGTGGTGGTGTTTACTCGGGAACCACAAGATTTGCTAAAAAAAACATTACATAACAATTTTTATTTAGGAACTGTTGGCATCGCTTTCACCTAACATAGCAATGTAGGACCAATGCCCAAGACGAATGTATGACTAGACAGGTCTAGATCACAAGTACAGGAAAGTTCAACCAGCCGAACTATATGGTCAAATATAAAAACTTGCTAATGTAATCAATAATAACTTGTCACAGGGACCAGGCTATAAGGCACAGCTGGCACCCCATGTGTGTGCCGTCATGTTAATCTACAGCGCGGTTGGCATAGAGGAGGTGTAAATCCCGACTTATAGGACCGACCACGCGCCCACATACGCCAAAACCCAGCACACAGTTCAAGGACTGCGCAGGGTATCACGAAGTAAGAAACCAAGAACCCGCATAGCACGATTTCGCACTGACAAAAAGTGTAATACCAAGCTCTATAAGTGTCATATAAGGATCATAGCCCCAGTGTCTAGGGACGTCAGTAACGAACCAAAAACACCTAACAGCTCTTGGCGTCTTGCTTATGGGAAAATGGGTCACGCGGAATAGTGTACACTGGTTTTTGTCGGTTGTGAAAACCATAATAAGTCCAGACCTTTAGATACCTGTGTGACATAAGGACTTGGACAACCCCCACTGTAATACCCTCACTCCCACAAGTGACACACACAAAACCACCAAAGTGTGTCAGGTAGTGCATCCATAATTACCACACTGGCAAAACAAATTGTACCAAACGGTTCTGGAATGGGTAACCACCCTACCAACCCATGGAACAATATACACATACCACTAAATTAGGAAAACCTACCACACATACTCCCCTCACTGATATAAATACCCCAACTTTCCTATTGGGTACCACACCCCCCCAAGACTAGTATAGGTTGTAGCTGCAATTGGTGGGGACCACTCTCAACACCCTCTGTTACCCTCACTAATCACTTAAAATACACGTTCAACCCCCTCTACCCACTGTGTAAACTGCACCAAATACCAACACCAGGGTTATCCACCAACCTTTTTCAAGGGGTCACCGACCAACCCACAAACCACACCCTCCAATATAAGTGAAGTCTGGTCCCTCCTCCTCCCGCAAAACAACACCAAAACCGTAGGCGAACTGGCTAACCCACAACAGCCATCATCATTAACTCGGCAACGTCTGTGTGTGCTCGAGATGTGCACAGTGAGGCGACTCACCGAAATGGAAGAGAAGACACCAGCAGGCATTAGTAGAACAGAAAAACCTCATAATTTGTTAACCGAGGCGCCTACCAAATCCGCTCAGACCCCATTACCCCCGACCCCGAGCCACCCGTAGACGTGAAACCAAATTTTTCACGCCAACAAAACTCACCAAACTATTATATTTAGATGCAATCAATTGCCTCGGACATTGTGCCAAACCGCCCGGCCCAAAAAGATCGGTGTGTCTGTGAACCCGACCCGGCTTAGAACACATGTGCGGATGTACCCCCACAACAACGAGCCCGCAAGCTAGCTTAATACATCTACAACGCACACAAAAACAGCAACCGCACCCCGAGCACAGGGCAGCATCAACCAACATGCAACACAACAGCAAGACAAAGCAACAGACACCAACCTCCCCCGTCATAAGGTCCCATCCCCGTGTGACAAGTTGTAAGTGACCCGACTACCCATGGGCGCACCTGCCAACCCAATTTAAGCACAGGACCAGCAGCCGCTGCAACGATTTAGCCACAAGGCAGACCCCAGCCAAGGTTGTAAGCCGCCAGTATAACGCATGTACCACAAGCCCCCATGTCAATCCCACTCCCAGCCACCACGCATACCGCCACCCAATCCACGACGTACAAACCTCAACAAACACACACAGACACCGCACACAACAGCGCCACTAGACCCACATCCACACTTAGAGAACCCCCACCCAACCCTGACCACCCCCATGGTTTTACTCCCAAGCCCACAACAGCCCCCCCCCCTATGGTATGATTACGAATTAATAAACAAAAACATGACGAGTACTATATTAGAAAAATAATGCGATATACTTGACAAATGACATCAACTATTGCCAAAACCCGCAAAACACCCCACCACAACCCGAGGTGATACACGAGCACTCTCCACCAACACGTAACAACTTAACCTCAAAAAAGTTAACGACCAGATGAAACCACCTAACATACGCAAAACACGTACACCAAAAAAAACTATGTATGGACGACAGACCCCACCAACACTTGCTGACCTACCAATAATCACTTTTACGATTTAAATCGCCGCTAACTTCCACTCCAAAGTAACCAGAGATAATGTACGAAATAAAAAGTGCGTTGCGAACCAGACTATGCATCCCACGCACACACAAACAAGCGCACTGAGGGGGCTAGTGACATTTGTATGGGGGGGGGGGCTTGTAGGGAAGATTGTGAAATTAAAGTAGATTTCTGGGTGTATGATTTTGGTCGTGTATACGATCGAAGGGTAGGGTGTGGAATAAAATTATAACGGTGTGTAAGGAGGTGTGAGTGGGTGGTTATAAGGGACGTTTTCATTAATATGTGGGGGGTACATATGGTAGATGAGTATACACAGGTTTATCCTGTGATACGACTAGTTGTCAGTGAGGGGGAGAAGTGCCTTGTTGTATATGTAAAGAAAGGTGTGGGTATGTGACGATAAAGTTTGAGTAATGTTGGGGGGGGGGGGCGTTGGGAGGGGGGTTCAGGGGAGCCGCGACGCGACCCAACGTCTCTTGGTTTCTTGTCAGGAACGAAAAAGTATAAAATTGCTCATGGGGAATTCCCAGTACAATCTATAATCGCCGATACTCTTAAAGAACTATATCTCCCGGAATGAAATCTCCTCTCTCCACTAACACTATCTTTCTGTTTCCAATGTGGGAGCAATTATGTGCACTGTACCAGAATGAATGCTCGTGGGTATTTTGGCTTTGAACGACTTCGAATAGTGTAGTACCCCCCCCTCGTGGGACATCCTACAGTGTGGCAATCAAACTGGTATGACCTATGGACCTACACCAACTTAGATTTTCCTTATTCCCACCCCCCCTCCCCCCTCCTTAAGTGCCTTATATACCACCCACCTCCCCCCAGTTTATTATCCCCCCATATTACCTAAAATCCACCCTAACACCCCCCCCCCCTTACCTCCCCCCTTCTTCCATACTTCCCCTTCCCTCAGGTATGGTCGTAAAGAATGGAATTAAATAATGAAGTTGTGTGTGGGGAAACTATCAGTATATAATGTGGTGGTTTGTAGAAGTTGGAATAAGGGTTTCAAAAAAATGAGATATGTGTATTACTTGGGTACAAAAAAAATAAGTATGTTGAGGTAAGGGAACAAATATGTGTTGTGACGTGGGGTAAAACAAAATATAGGTTGTGTACAGAACATCCAAATAACTAGTTATGATAGTTTCTGTGTATACAAAAAAATATGGTGTTGTTGTGGTTGATATTCGGGTGTGCCACAAGAGAGAAAACGTTGACAGGAAAATAAATAAATTAAATTGTATATATTGAAAATAGTCCCCCTATCTTTAGCATAACCGCAACTTTTTATAAAGCAAATAGTCTTTAGTATCTGTTTAATATTATTGCGTTTTTTTCTCTCTCTATCTAAGTTTCTGTTTGTGTCCTCTGTTTAGTCATATTCTAACATATTTTTCGCCCTATACCCCCACAGAGCCGACAACATCATAGATGCCAAGGAAGGCCCATAGGTGAGATCTTAGAGGTGGCGATATTGAACCGCTGAGAAATAATTCAACCTCAACAGTTAGACTCAAGTGAACTTACATGCTTTGGACCCTCACTGTGTTTATCATCATTACACTTGTCATTTTATCAAACCTCTTTACGACATATTGGAAAGCTAGTCCGAGATTTGAACTTGTCATTAATGAGGACTTTTTCATCTTTCACAAGTGGAGATCACAAAATGCTGGTAGGACTTATTCATAGTAAAGAGTACTATCTTGAATTGTAAGTCCACATACACTAGGGCCCATCTAAAAGTAAAATAAAATTTAAAAAAAACAAAATAATTTGTGTGTAAATTTGATATGAACTGTCCGAGTGCCATGTAATTAGAATAGTTAGTATTTGTTACCTTCTTACTCTGTGTAGAGCACTTTGTACCAATTGTGGGGATGAGGTGCCATTCGCCAAATTTGTCATCTATCGGATTCCAGAACAGTTTGCAAGAGGCGTTACTACAATATTCACGGAAGGTGTTTATGTGTTTTGCCCTAAACCGAAGATCTATTTGACTGATAATGGATCCACCAATTCCAATTGTGAATCTTAACTGAGGGAAGTTTACGATGAATCTTTCAAGCCAGGCACTTTAAATAGTATTTCCTTATACATGCCCCATTGGTAAAATCGGGCGGGTTGAAAGTGATTAAAATTAACGTACAAAGTTCTTATTTCCATCCTGAGAAGTTTTGCGACATGTATAATACCTGATTTATCGGTGGTGATCTAATACTTTTTACCCGTCTGGCCTGTTGTGCCATTAAGCGTTAAGTCTTACATTAATTCCAATGTCAGGAATTGGCATCCGTAACTTTTATATAATTTTTATTTGGTAGTTCCGGCTCCTAAAAGTTCCCATTGTGGAAGCCTTATTGGATGATACATGTGGGTATTCAGATTGATGTTTGTTGTAAGTGGCTCATAGACTAGATGACTGTTTTACCTTGTGGGTTTCAGTGCATATCAAAATTTTTTTATATTTGGTAGCCTGTACCACGTCGTGTTCGTTTATGAATGTTAATTAGCGTGTTCTGTGAAACGTAGACTCGCGAACATGAAAACCTAAGATCAAGCCATGTTTGTAAGAAACTATGGCTTGGTCAATAATATCAATAACGAATAGGTCGAAGGAGGATAATGGGATGGCGTAGTGCCCATTGGGAGATAAAGGTGCTTCTTTCTTTTACCTCGCGTCCATGGTAGCAACCAAACTTCAGATTTGTGATGGCCAAGGGTCCCATACACCGATTTCTAGAAAGGGTATCTAGAACAAACATATAAGATAGACAATGAAGGGAAACAAAAAAAAGTCTAGTCATGTTAAACCTCCTTAAGAAAACCAATATAATGAACGACTAGGTAGAATGCACACCTATTTAATGAGCCGTTTTGTTGGGGCCTATTTTTGGGTTTTTTTGTTAGTCTTCTCACGAGTGATTATTGTACAAATCGATTTGGTCCCGGGGGCTTTTGAGTTTTTGGTGCGTTTATCTACGTCTCGTTTTTTCTTTGTGACGAAGTATTTTTAGTCTGTGCCTCTTATCAGCTTCTCTTCTTTCAAGTGACAGAGTGGATTCTATGCATTGCAGGCGGGGTTTGATATTTATCTCCTGTTAGTGATTCTAGGTTAATTCAGTGGGGTCTGACAAAAGGGGGTGTCATCTCTATCTGATTGTGTAGGCGATGCGCGTGTAGGGGAGAGAGAGGGCGTGGATATAGTTTCTTGAGTTCTAACTATCGAAATGGCGCAGTGACGTTATATGGAGTAACTGACAAAAACTCTGGGGGCGCGTGCGAGGGTTCTTCTAACCTTGTTGGAGTATGATATGGAAAACTGCTTTTCTAATTCCGCATGATCTGGTACTGTTTGTGTCTTTGGGTCATTGTGGGTTTTGCAGGTATTGGGGACGTGAGGCCTGTCAGTAGCGCTTTATTCTCTGTTTGTTTTTGTGTTGGGCCATTTTTGTCTTTGTTCTTGCCTGGTGTTCTCGTCTCTATTTCTGTTTTTCAATTGGTGGCTTTGTTAAAAATGGGGAGAATAGAATATATTTGCTTACAGAAGGGATTATTTCTCTATTGAGTGAATCTCCTTATAGTTTCTGGTGTAGTGTGGGTATTGTTTTTTCGAAAACCCCTCCTTAGAACATCTAGACTGTGCGTTATATTTTTATAGGAAAACTAGAATGCCTATCGACATGAAGTAGCCAGGTGTGGATCAACTGGACGTGTATACAAATCTACTGTTATATTGCCGATATGTGAAATAATGAGCCAAATATTTCCTCAAATTGGTGTTTGGTAATTAGTAGTGGTAGGTGTTATCATTTCGGTTTTTAGCATTGCTAGTGTTGGGATACAATCAGAAGTCGATTGGGGTTACTCTCAGAGGATTGAGACCTTATCTATCTTTTTAGGCACATTCGGAAGTGCACTATGATAGTTTAAATAAAGATTGCCGTGTTTGGTGGGTTTTAAAGAACTGCTCCGATTGTGTTTTCTAGAATGTGATGGCATTAAAACTAAATTGATCCTACCCGCTTAAACATCCCATGCAGAAAACATATTATTACAAGTATATAATCCTCATTCGTGCCACAGACACTTTTGAGGAACATGTATGACTCACTGAATATGTTATTTATTGACTTAGTACTCATTGTGAGGGGAGGAAAACTTAACTGCAAGACCAACTAATAAATGTTGTATTTGTTGATGCTAAGACTTTGTGTGAGTTCTTGGCATCACTGTAGGCATCAGTGGAAGCATGACCCTTTAACCCTAAGAACCTAGAGAAATTTGCAGGAGAGCCCCTAACCACATACTAAGAAGTACGAGAGATTCTTTAGTCTCCACGTGTGTTTGTTATTGAAACGCAAAAGGTATATTAAAATTTTAACTCTTTGTGTTGCTCGCTCTGACCTGTGATCCTATTACTGCTTAAAATGGAAAACCTAGGATAAAATAGAATGGAGTCATTAGAATGTGGATTTGGCATACAAGCGAGTTTAAAGCAAAAAACTCCCATCAAGCCTTAATTGAAACTACCGTGATGTGTGAGTCAGGAGTTATTTGTGGTCGAGAATCGTGCGACGCGAAGTAATTTTGGTGGATAGTGGGAGTCCCCATTATTGTTAAAAAGGTGCCTTCCTCAACTGACGGTGGTAAATGAAAACCCAGTTGTCGTATGCCAGCCGGCAAATACTTAGCAGAAACGGAAACAAAATTACTCAACGTTATTTGAAAAAGTGAATGTTTTGTGCTTATGGACCTGGGCGATCATAAATGTACCAATCTATCTGTATGTAATACATATTGGGGTGCAAGTCAGATCATCAGGCCCCTGGTTTATTTCTGGGTCAGATGCAAAACATGAGAAACCACGTTTTTGTGTGTTTAAGGTGGTCTAATTGCGTCATGTCAACCCTATATTCGTTGTTACCATTTGAAATACGATATTCCTGGATCCGCAGAATGGGTTGGGGTGCGGATTTCGCCTTGAAGTATGTACCCACGCTTCCATAAAACCCATGATACTCATGACATAGCCCATATGTGATTTAATGTTTATGATCGGGTTTTGTAAAACAGATTATAAAGCTTGCATTGGTAATGCAAGCCTTTTTTTAACGAGGGTAGATCTGTAGATAAATCCATCCGTTTATTACACCCGCTCCAATAAATTCCTCTTTAAAGCTCAAGAATCTAGAACAGTTGTTTTTCAACCAAAAAAAACCCACCCCTATAGATATTTGAATATTTGCCTAGGACAGGGCAAGACCTGTACCACTAAAAAAGATAAACGTTGGAAATTAACTTAACAATGTAAATCTAGTTATAACTAACTGCCTTATACAACGGGTTTACTCGGGCCATCGCCAAACTATCAATTTGAAATTTTCCCAAACACTAAACTCTGGTGGTAATCCCACCCTAACACAACGCTCAAACTCCACCCGCCCCAATTATATGGTGAACTAGTGCGCTGTACGATTTAGTCCATTAGAGAGAAAGAAAAAAAAGTTGTCACCTGGCACGTTCTATATTGGAAGAGGGGAGGTGGATTCAACAGAAAAAAAAATGGCCTAAACTGTGTCTTTGAAAAGAAACTAAGAGAATGAAAATGAAAGGGAAGTTTTGGAATAAGAACGTGATAGTGATTACAATTGTATCATAAAGACTTTCTATAAAATAAATTATTCTGGAACTTTGAACATTTATGTATTAGATTAAATTAGTTATCCGATAGTGAGTAAATCATCAAAAAATTTAAAGAAAAAATTAAACAATGAATGAAAACTAAGACACATAAGTAAAAGAAAACAATGTATTGGGTGGACGATAGTATGGACAAACGTCATGTGTATAAGTTGATCACATTTAATAAATAAATTCGCCCCATAAATAACCAAGTATATTTGAAGAAATTAAAAATTGCGAAACCTGTGGGGGCATTCACTTATCATACGCACTAGAAAACCGCTGCTCTCCATTATTGATTGCGTGGATGAAAAAATTTGTGAAAATTTCTATACGTGGGTGATTTCTTGATTGGTTCTGTGGTAGAGTTAATGTTAAGGTGGATAAAATATAACGCCAAGTTAGTATAGAACGGAGCTTGTTTAAAATAGGCGAGCACCCAAGTACAACCGTGAGATGCAGACACAAAGTCATCAGTGACCGAATGCCTTGCTGTCTGGTACGAGAGAGAGTGGAGGACAATTTCTTCCTTCAGTGCCCATTGAATAGCTATCACATGTTGAATATTAATTGTGACATGTCCCTTGTGCTTGAGGGGTTAACGATATCACCCGATATAATAAAGATTTCCAAGAGAACTGGAGAAGACTGCGTATTTTGCTGAATGTAGCACGTCAGTTGAATGCAGCACATTCTATACTTCTTTATCCGATGTCTGAGGAAAGATGTTGTGAAGTCAACACTCCTCTGGAGCCTACAATAACTTCGACTTATACTGAAGATAAGTGCCAATATTGCCAGGACATGGACCAATTTACCAATAGTTCTAAATATAAAGAGACTAGCCACAACTTATGTGACTGTTTCCAAACTGAGAATGATTAAAACTTACAAACTTTTACAGAGTATGAATATAATAGTTTTAAATGAATTTTCAAACCAGACTTGTGTAGAGTACGTTTGTTCCGCAAGTACTTTTTTAGTAGTTAGTGGAAATTTTATTTAGCCATAGATCCCAAAAACATATTTTATGTACAGACTGTAAATCCAATAATATTTATATTGTTTTTTGGTTGAAATTCCTGTTGGTCCTTGCCCAACAAGTATAAACCGTTGACAGAAAAATAATTATTGTATATATGAAAATAACCCTAAACATAACCCAACATTATAACAAACAGTCTTGCATCTATTTTTTTAATAATAATTTTGCGTATTTTTTTCAGTTGTCTGTTTTGTCTATCTGATACATGTCATTAGCCTTTGACGAAATTATTACCCCTAGACAACCACACTAGACCGACAACATCAGCAAAGCCAGTGTACACATAGTGAGATCTTAGAGGTGGAGCGGTAAGTAACTCCCGAAAAAGGAGAATTCAACCTCAGCAGTAGACGTCAGAGGAATTAACCATAATCTGACCTCACTGTGTTCAACTTAACCTTGTGTCCTTAAACTTATCAACCTCTTTACACATATAGAACGCATCCGCTCCGAGATTTGAACATGTCCAGTGTAAGGAGACTTGTCATCTGTTCACCGATCACTATTGCTGTAGGTCTTATTAAATAGTATAGTACTATTCTGTAGAAATTTGTATTGTCCAACCAGTGAGACACTAGGCTAGTTCGCCATCTAGATAAGGTAAAAAAATTAAAAAACTCAAATAAGGTTGTAGGTAAATTGAAATGGACCTTTCAGTGCCATTAATATAGTATAGTTAGTAAGTGTGTTACATTCTTACTCTGGTAGAACACTAGTGGTGGAAGGTTAGGTCGTTGTTCTAAATGGGGTGGACAGGCCATCGCCATGTCATCTATCGATTCCAAACATGTTGCCGGTAGGCGTAACTTACAATATTGCACAAGGTTAGTTTTTCCTACCAGATCTTGACTGTGATAATGAATCACATTCAACGGGGTAATCAAACATAAGGGAAGAGTACAGGAACTTTCATAGTCCAGGCACTTTCATAGTAGTGGCCCTTTATCATCCCCAGGGAAACGGGCAGGTGGAAAGGTTTAAAGCGTGGACATCTTATTTCATCCTGAAAAGTTGGCACATGAGAAACCTATCGTGGGATCAATAACTATTACCCGCGGCCCTGTATGGCTTATGCTGTAAGTCCATACATAATTAACGAGGAAATGTTGCAACCGGCGTTCAACTTTATTATTTGGCCGGCCCATAAAGATGTGACCATTGGAAGCCTTATTGAGTGACATGTGACAGATTGAGAAAAGCAGAGAGAATGACTGTTTACCTCATCACATCAGTATGTGAATGAAGCTGACCACTCGGTGTAAACACGGCTTTGAAAACTCGCACTAGAAACCTAAACCAAGCCAGGAAGACAACATGCTGGCATATTACAATAATAGAGAGCGAAGGATATGGACCTTTGCCATGGATAGCAGGTGCTGTCTTCTGTTGGCCACGGCAGTAGCCAAACAAACTGTCATATTTGAATGGCAAGGTCAAAACAGCCGTTCTAGAAAGGTTTATCTAGAACAAGACTAATAAGATAACAATAAGTGGAAAAGAAAAAAGTATATCCGTTTGGAACCTCCTGTAAAAAATACCATGTAATAGGAGGTGGTAACACATGGGAGAAATGCACACCTAAAGACCTTAGCCATAGATAGCACTGAGATGAAAAGAACGAACCGTCTCACCACTTACGAATAACCCTAAAAAACAAGTGAAAAAGAGCACGCCTCCAGGTAAAAGATTCAGGTAATCCCAGTCTTACAAAAGGTCAGAAGGAGAAGAATCAGAAAGATTTCTGGAAAATCATACAGACTTACCGGACAAACCGGGTTCACACCAACTTGTTGGTGAGTATTATATGAAACTGCTAGTGACCCAACACCCTCTGTATGTAAGCCTATACTATCCCAATCGCTAAAGAGCAAGCTTTTAAAAGGGGGAGATAGATATTTTCACTGAGACAGTGGGATTATTTCTTCATAGTGAATTTTCTTATATAGCTTCAGTGTTGTATAGTGTTGCGAAAAACCCTCTGGAGAACATAGACTGTGCGTATATTAATATGGAAACCAGAATGCTATCACAGAAGTGGTGCCAGGTGGTGCACTAACTTGTATACAAATCAACTGTTAGTCCAGATGAATAATTACAAATATTTCTCAAAGAGATCAAGCAAGGGATTACATTCGAGATTCCAGTGAATGTCCTGAGATTAGACCTTATCTAGCTTTTAGGCACATCTTAAGGTGTCACTATGAAATTTAATATGTTTCCGTTTTGGTTTGAAAACGCGTCCGTAAGTGTTTATTCGTAGAATGAATAGGAAAACGTATTGTATCCCCTAAATAATCCATGCAATACAAATTTCATGGATGATATCCTCATCGCCACAGAACTTTTTTGATGTAACAGATTTTGACTTCTCTGTTGAAGTGTTATTTGACATGACTCAGAGTAAGGGAGCAAACATTGAAACCTGCTAGTAAACCAACTGAAATGTTGTATGGAATGCAATGAAGAGGAGTTCTTTGGTGGCATACTTTACATCAGGGTAGCATGAACCCCTGACCACTAATGAACCTTAGAAAATTATGGCATATAGCCCCTAGACCACAGACTAAGAAGACGATATATCTTTTTGAGAGACTGCATGATGTGGGTTTTTAAACCAAAAGAATACATTAACAATTTTTATTAACTCAGTGTATTGTCTCCTCTGACCGATCTAACTTCGTAAAGGAAAACCAGATAAAATCGAATGGTCATGATAGAATTGTGGTGGCATAACAAAGAAGTCACAAGCAACACTCACAGGTGCAATCAAGCCTGATATTGAACTAACCTGTGTGGGTGGGGGTGATGTTGAGTTCAGGAGTTTTTGGAGGTTGAGGATTAACGGATAACTCTAGTAGGAAAAATGTGTGGGTGTGATTGTTGTTAGCCTACATAGTTATACAAAGGTTTTTCTTGGTTTGGTTCCAAATTCGTGTTTCACGTGTGGGTCTATTTATATTATCCCAGTGTTGTGTCGTAGTGGCTTCCAGGCCGCAAGCAACTTTGTTAATGCAGTAAATAACTTGTTTGAACTTAAACTTTTTGAGTTGGGAGTTACACAAGCTAGGTGGAGCAAAACGAATGTTTTGTGTGGCATTTATGGTTCTGGGCGGTCAAGAAATTCCAGATCTTGTCCTGTAAGGTAAGAGCATTTTGTTGTTCAATCATATCATCAGGCGGTCCGCTGGTTTTTCTTGGTTGTCATGGCAAAAACATGAAACGTTCACGGTTTGTTAAGGAGTTCATATGCTCATTCAACCCGTTGATTGACGTTTACCATAAAGAATACAAGAACCTGTGATCGCATAATTTTGGTTATTTTGGGCGGATAACTTTAGTAGTGCAGGGGCAAACCCACCTGCAGAAGCCCCAGGCGAAACGTCATAAATCCTAGTTGGAAGGTTAATTTTGATCATGGTGATTTAAAACATATTAAAAAAGCTTCATTGGTATGGCATGTCTTATTGTAACTAGAGGTATATCTTTAAGTTGATACGAAATCATTGCCTGTTTTAGCACCCCCTCTAATAAATTCCTCTTTTAAAATCTCAAGTAACTGTACATTTTCAAGCAATAAAACCCACGACTATTTGAGATTGAATATGGTTGCCTAGGACAAGGTGTAAGCCGTAGTACCACTAAAAAAAGTAAACAGTAGGAAATTATAACTAACTTTGTATATCTATTAATGAACTACTGTATAAACTACTAGAATCCTAACAACGGTTTTGACTAGAGGGGCCATCGCCAACTAACAAAATGAATTTCAAACTACAAAGTCGCGGGTGGTAAGTCCCATCCCCTAGACAGCCAGTACGGGGCGGCTATATGGGTGTTGTGACGAAGTGGTCGCGGCAAAGACTCCGCACCCGCCCCAATTAAAATTTGATAACTCACCCTTTAGCGAAAAAATGACGTGTGCCAAAAGAGTAGTAGTACATAGAAATAAATTTTACCATCGATCTGATGCAAAAGGGTGTTAATATTATATAGTAAAAAACAGTAAAACTAAAATTCCACACCAAATGTGTGAAATTAGAAAAGCACCAAGCAAATATAACATAACGAATGATAATGTAATTATAAAAGAGTGCCTCCCCTCATAGCTATATCATGACTCAAAACAATACCACACTGCACATAACAAAACTACCATAAACTAACCCAACATTCCAACTCCCCAAACAATGTAAAGAACACAAGAAATAAGCCTTCACGAGGCGCGTCCGCCAACCAATCTCCCCCTCCCAAGCCCCAACAGTCCCCCTCCGTCCCCCACATACCGCATTCCGCCCGACATACTTGGGGTCTTCCGGACTCTCCCCCAATACATAAAGGCAACCACGCCCAAAAATCTAAGAAACACACGCTGCGCCACCCCACACCGAGTCACAAGTTCTCCCACGCCCTATCTCACCCCCGGATCACAGCATCATGATCGTCCCAGGTGAGAATTTCGACCTCATGCACCAGTTTGAAATCTAGAGCAAAAAATCACACTATTCTGATACCTAGAGATTTTAAGAGTTACTGTCGTAGTATAAAGTTAGGTGGTAAAAAAAGTCAAAGTATCGCCAATTTATGAAAAAGGGTTGACGGCTTGATGTAGACAATTTTGCGAGATGATACTCCCAGAGCTAGTCAGTATGGTAAAGTGTACAAGACACAAAGCTTACAGGATGACCGCGATTATGCCCATTTGCTTCTGGTGTGAACTGAGAGAGATGAATTACATCTTCGTTGTCGCTTTATAATTTCAATGTGCACATGTGAATTATTATAAAAGTTGACAAGTACCACTTTTGCCTTTTGGGCACGTGATAACACCCTATAAATAAAAGATTTCCGAATAGTAATGTCTTTAGAATGACAAGTCGTTTTCTGAATGGATGCACCACGACAGATTGAATTTCAGCTACATATCATTACGTCTACATGGTCAAGGAAAGTATGTGGTTGAATCAACACGTCCACTGGAGCCTGACAATAACGTCAGGACTTATTCATGAAGATGAGTGCCTATATTCCATGCACGAGGACAGTTATATTCAGAATATATCTATTAAATAAAAATGAACAATTGTGATACGACTAGTACAACTTTATGACCGTTCTCATAATCAGATACTAGATTGAAAACAAATCAGAACTTTTGGACATGATATAATGTAAAGAGTTTTAAATAAGTATTTCCTAAATCCAGGATAACTTGTATAGTGAGAATGTACGTTGTTTCACCAGAGGTCTGTGACATATTGTAGTTAGTTTAGTAGAAATTAATTATATTATTAGACAGTGGGTTTTAGAATCCAATATAACATGACTATAGAGAAGATACAGGACAAGTTAACCGGGGGTAATGAATAGTTTGGGTTTTTGTTTTGTGGGGTGTGAGAATAACCTGCCCAAGTAATGATCACAACGTTTTACAGGTAATTAAAAAATTAAAGTTATATTATTGAAAATATCTCCCTATATACATAAGCCAACGTTAACAAACCGTCTCTTGGGCTTCTATATATAATCTACATTTGCGAAATTGATACAGTTGTTCGTGTTTTCGTACTGTGACATGGTTCATGATCCTTACATAGATATATATAATGCACACCTATGAGCGCTTGATCAACTACAGTAACCGACAACTTATTCGGACATAAGTTGGGAAGCACTAAATTAACATAGTGAGATCTTTAGAGGGTGGTGCGTGAATAGGAACTGCCTGAAAAGAATACAACCTCAACATTTAGAACTCGATCAGAATTAACATATCTGACCTCACGTGTACATACTTTACCGTTGGTGCTTACTTATACAACCTCTTTACGACATATTGAAATAACGCTCCTCCCTCCGAGATTTGAACTTGTCAGTAAGGATAGCTTACACATTCTTTCACGAGGGGGGGGGATCACTATTGCAGTAGCTCTTAATTAAATAGTAGAGTAATATCTGGAATAGTATGGTATCCACCCGAACACTAAGGGCCCCATCATAAAAGTAAAGTAAAATTTTAAAAATCAAATAAGGATTTTGGTAAGATATTGAATGAACTTGTTCAGTGCCATTTAATTATGTATAGTTAATAGTTGTTACATTTCTTTACACTGGTAACACTTTGTTTCAAGGAGTTGAGGGTACAGTCCAACGCCAAAGTCATCTAATCAATCCCAACATTTGGCAGAGGCGTTACTTCTAATATTCACAAGGTTATGTTTTTCCCTACGATATCTTGACTGATAATAGTGATCACAATTCAAGGGGAATCTAACTGAGTGAAGTATACATGTCTATCAAGCCATGCACTTTCATATAGTCCGTGATCATCCCCATGTAAACGGGGCAAGATGAAAGGTTTAACCCGTGGCACTTGATTTCCATCCTGAGAAAGTTGTGGACAGGTGATGAAAACCAGAACTGGTGATCAATACATACCGCTTGCCCGTGTTTTGCTTATCGTTAAGCGGGGGGACTTACATAATCAACAGGAGAATGGCACCGGCAACGTTTATATATTTATTTGTGCGGGCCCCCATACAAGTGTCCATATGTGAAAGCCTTAGTTTATGAACATTTACATATGATGAAGAGCATAAGATGTACTAGATTAACCGTCATCACATCATAAAAATGTGGAATGATCTTGTACGTCACTCGTGTACGAACACCGGCTGGAAACCGCAACTAAAAACCTAGAACAACCAGGAATGAAACCATCTGCATATTATAAACAAAATAAAGCGAGAAGGTAAATGGGAGTCTTGCCAATGGGAGAGCAGGTGCATCTCCCTGTTACCACTGCCTTATCACAACTTCAGATTGTGTGGATGTGCATGGTCAATAAACCAACCCGTTCTAGAAATGGGTATCTAAACAAACTAAACTTAATATGTAGTGAGAAAAAATTAGCAAGAAGGGAAAAGAAAAAAGTATAGTCATGTTGAACCTCCGAGTAAAAAAACCATGATAGTTGAACACAGGTGTGAGATTCACACACCTATTACCCTTGGTGCCATAGCCACTGAGATAGAAAAAACTAACCCTCTCCGACGCATCTTACGAATATTCCTCTTAATAAAACAAGTGAAACTAGCCCTGCACATAGGTAAAGAGTCTAGTAAGTCATACTTGACAAAAGGGCAAAGGAGAAGAATCAGAAAGTTCTGGAAAATCATACAGACGTGTACCGGACAAACCGGTTGCACACCAACTAGGTTGGACGTATGATATGAAACTAGCTAGAACGTCCAACACCCAACTGAAGTGAGATCCTATACTGTCTCCATTCGTCTAAAGAGCAAGGCATTAAAAGGGGAGATAGAATATATGAGCTCTAGAATGAATTATTTCTTCATATTGAATTTCTTTATGAGTTCCATTGTGGGGTATATGTTTCCGATAAGAACCCCTCTGAGAACATAGACTGTGGTGGCATTAGATTTATTTAGGGAAACTGAATGCTATCACAGAAGTGCCATGTAGGATGCACAAACCTTAATCAAATCAACTGTTTTGTGCCAGATTGAAATTTATATGGCCAAATATTTCTCAAAGGGTTTGTATCTCAGCAATGGGTATGACTAAACAGATCCAGTGAATCCTGAGATTATACCTTGATCTTAGCTTTTATCGACTATCGTGTGAAGGGCACTATGAATTTAAAAAAGTTATATGCCGTGTGTTGTGGGTTGTGGTTTGAAAAGACGCGCCGAGTTTTTGTTCTTCAAGAATTGATGAGAAAACAATTGGATCCCCTGAAAAAAATCCATGCATTAAGCAAATTTCATGGATGATATCCTCATGCGCCACAGAAACTTATTTGAGAACAAGTTTGGACTACTCGTTAATTTTTTATTTGCCTAGACTCAGAGAGGCAAACTTAACATGCTATACCAATAAAGTGTTGTAATTGGATTGCAAGAAGTGGAGTTGCTTGGGGTCATACTGATACATCAGGGTATCATGATCCCCCCTGACCCTAAGAACCGAAGATAAATTGCAGATGTACCCCTAGACCACAGACTAAGAATGGACGTGAGATCTTTTGACTCACTGTGTGTGTAAACCAAAAATACATATTAAAATTTTAACTCTTTGTGTTGCTCTTCTGACCGAGTCTAACCCAGTAAAGGGAAAAACATATAAAAAGAATGGTCAAAAGAATGTTAGGTGTGGCAATACAAAGAGTTAATAGCAAAGACACACACCAGCAAGCCTATATTGAAAACTACCCTGATTTTTAGGTCAGGTAGTTGTGGTGAGGAACGGACGCTAGTAATTGGGATTGTGGGAGCCACATTGTTACAAAGGTCTTGAGTCAATCCAGACGGGAATTGAACCCAGTTGGTATGGCCATCCTGCAAACGGGTTAGAAGAACGGAACAAAATTACTCACTATTGAAAAAGAATGTTTGGCTTTGGTCTGTGGCGATCAAGAAATTCCAGAATCTTTCGTGTATGTGTAGACATTTTTGGTGCAATACAAACATCAGCCCCAGGTTTTTTTCTGGTTCAGTTGCAAAAACAATTGTAACTGTGCACGTTTGTCTTAAGGGTTGTGTACTATGCTCATACAATCAACGCATATTCGTTTACCATATAATACATTGTGCCTGGAGGCAGAATGTTATTGGGCGGAGTTCATTGTTGTATGGGTGGGGGGGGGGCACCCACCAGCAGAAAACTCCATGATAGCTCATAACTCCGTATTTGATTAAATTTTTTCTCGTGGTTAATAAGAACATATTATAAAGCTGCATTGGGTATGCAGGCATTTTAGAACGAGGGTAGATCTGTAGTAAAATCCATCCTTAATACACCCCGCTCAATAAATTCCTCTTTAAAATCTCAAGTATCGGGATCAGGTTTTCAACCAATAAAACCGCACGACAATTAGATTTTGTGAATTATTTGTGCCTAGGACAGGGGAAACCGTACCACAAGAAAATAGAACAATAGTGTAATTTTAACTAACTTGTATCTATTAATAACTACTAACTGCCTAGCAAACGTGTTACTAGGGCCATCGCCCAACTAACAATTAGAATTTTCAACACTAAACGCGGGGTAAAGTCCATCCCCTAACACAACGCTCAAACACCACCGTCCCCAATAAAATTTTGGAACACCGCTGAACGATTTATGCCCATAGAGAGAAAAGAAAGAAAGTTGTCATCGTCGTTCTATAGGGAAGAAGAGGTGGATTTAACAGAAAAATAAAGCCTAAACTGTTGTATTAGAAAAGAAACTAGATAGATGAAAAATGAAAGGGCTGTTTGGAAGAAAACGATGATAGTGATTACAAATTATATCATAAAGAACTTGTCTTTTATTAATAAATTTTATCGGTAGCTATAGAACATTTATTGTAATTGAAAATTTTAGTTCAGGGAATTAGAGCACCATAAAATAACAAAAAATTCACAAAATAAGCAAACTAAGACACATAAGTTAAATGAAAACTATTGTAGGACGATAGCTGGAACAATTATGTCGCTTGTGTTAAATAATCACTTTTAATATTTTAAAATCGCTCCATAAATAACAAGATATTGAAGATACTGAAAATTAGCGACCTGAGACTAGCAAACCACATTTTTAACCGCTGCTTCCGAATTTGATTGCGTGAGAAAATTGAAATTGTCTAGACGTGTGATTTGATTATGGGTCGGGGGGTAGAGTAAGTTTAGGGGGATAAAATAAAAATAACGGCCAATTTAAGTATAGACGGGCATTTATTGAATAATTGCGAGAATCCACGCCACATTTGAGAGCATTAACATAGCTTCAGTGACCGTAATTCCTTTGCAGTCTGGACGAGAGAGAGTGGAATCTTCAGCCTTATTTATTGCTAGTCGACTGTGTATTTATTATGTTATATTTCATCTTTGCTGTGGGGAACGATATCAACCCTAATATATAAATATTTCCCTAGAGATTCTGTAGAATCTGTTTTCTGAATGGATGCTCACGTCAGATTGAAGCAGTCTACATTCTTTTAGTCTTCATGTCAATGAAAGATGTGAGAATCAACACTCTGCCGGAGCCTCCAATAACGCAGACCTAGTTCTGAAGATAAAGTGCCTATATTCCAGGCTACTGGACATTTTATTTTTTTTTTATTTCAAATATTCCTAAAATAAAAGAAGTATCGACCCCCCAAATGCGAC